>JARHVA010005210.1:0-600000 GCA_037957365.1 Torreya grandis
ATCTCTTGTGTTCATATCTTGCTTATTACCTATGTAATGTCCTCTCTATGCATTTCTTGTTTACTAGATTGGTTTGAAAGGTTAATGAATGAAGTATGGATTTAATGAAAAGTTTTCACATTGATTCACACCCCCCCTCATTGGTTGTGCTTCCAACACTCAATGGTAGATTTAAATTCACACCACCCCCCACTTATCATGGATTTAATGACTGTCAACTTCAACCATAGTCATGCTTGACAAACCCCATGAGCATAATTAGGTTGAAAAATCACCTTGTAAATCACATAGTGGTCCTTAAAGGAGGTGGAAACCTGATGTAATGTCTTAGTTACTCAATATTATTTATTGAAAGATTTAAAACTTTCAATTTTCAATCTTGACATCTTCATTTTATCTTCTAGTCTTCTATGCAATCCTATGATAATCTCCTTTACCACTTTAAGAGACTCTTCAAGGCCCATTAAAACTTAGTATTGAGGTAACTCATGAGCTAAAGATATTCATTGCTAGTTGTTGACCATTTTTTGCCCAATAGGCCAAAAATCAGTCCCCTTCTTCCCCTACTATTCTAGGTCAATTCATTTTTTATTTTTCAAAGGTCCAAGTTTATCTATAGACTCAGCAGGTGTAATCCTTGGTAGATAAAAAAATCAGTTTCAGAGAGTTTTGGGTTTCACAAAGCTTCTTCAAGCTCTTATCTAAAGAAAATCACAAGAGGAGTTGGCACTTTTGAGCCATTGAATTGGTTCAACGCGTTGGTTCAATGCCTTGGTTCAATCGGTGAGTTCATCACTTGGTTTAATTATCTTGGTTCAACACCTCCAATTCATCACTTAGTTCATCAGCAAAGTTCAAATGCCTTGGTTCATCGGCTTAGTTTCAATGCTTCGGCTTAGCTCAACACCTTGGCTTGGTTTATTGGCAGGTTCAAACAAATGGTTCATCACTTGTTTTAGTCTATCATCATCAGCAAATTTATCAATGCACAACATTGAATCATTGAACTGGTTCAATGCATTGGTTCAATCACTTGGTTTAACACCTCCAGTTCAATGTGCAGGTTCAATGGCTGAAGTAAGCAAGGAAAGTTTAAAGGCTTAGTTTAATGGGCTCAGCATGCAACATTGAACCATTGAACCAGTTCAAGTAAATGGTTCAATGGATTGGTTCAAGTGAATGGTTTAACAAGTGGTTTAAATGGACAAATTATCGACTTGGTTCAATTAGCTTAGCATGCAATGTTGAACCATTAAACTGATTAAATTGTTGAACCTTTTTGGTTTAATGAGTTGCTTCAATAGCTTGGTTCAAGGGTGCGTCCCAAGTTGAAGAAAAAGGTGTCCTTATGGAGGGTAGTTTGGGGTTCAAGAGTCCTTGTGAAGGGCAAGAAACATTTCAAAGGCAGCTAAAGGGGAATTTTTGCAAATCTATTTTAAGCTAGAATTCTTTTAGACTTTTTGTCTGAAGGATTTCCTTCAAACAAAAGTTGAAAGAATTTCACTGAAAAGTCGTAGCCAAAGGGACCAAAGGAAGAAGCCCACCTGAAGGGTATGTTCCCTTATGGAGGGATCTCGCCAAAGATAATGGGCCGTTCTCAAGAAGTTGAAGGGTCTTATCCCTCCAGGAAGGATAAACAAAGGAAATCAAAGTAGCCAATTCCTATGGATTTTTTGCCCACAAAAAAGGGCCCGAAGCAAAAAACTCAAAAGAATGACCCACTAGAAGATTGCCCCTGAGGGCTGAAGGAGCAGAGGAATGTGCCATGTGTCCCTTGCAGGGCTCAGCAAAAGTTGACAAGTGTCAATATCTATGGGTTTCTCCTTGTACTTCATTATTCAAAGAGAAGACTAGTAGGCCTGAATGGGTTGTTAAGAGTTATGTGGAGCATGCCAAGTGTTAGCATCTGTGAAGAACCAAAGGAGGCTCAAAAGTTGTTCTAAGGTAGCTAAAGGCTCTGTGGAAGTGGCCACATGTCACCATCCATAAAAATATAAAAAAAATACTTCTAAAGCCTCTAGGTTAAGTGGAAAGAGCAAGCAAAAGTGGTCACGTGTCAACTTCTGCCTGACTCTCAAAAGATCCTCTCAGGTAAGCAGATGTTTCCATGTCTCATTATCAGCTCGACAAAAGCTGCCACATGTCAATGTCTGCATTTCAAAGTGTCTTCTAAAGGCCAAAGTAGTGGACTATGACATGTGTCAAAGGTAGATGCACTCTCAACAAAAGGGGCAAAGTAGGAAGTCAAAGGAGAGTCCAAGGGTGATGAGCCCAAGGACATCAAATTTAAAGCTGTAAAATAGCTATTGGTTCTTTAAAAAATGCTTGTGCACCAATTATGCAATGAGCTCAAAGAATGCAGTGACCCATCAAAATATCACCCCTGAGGGTTGAAGGAGTAGAATAAGACAAAGCAAGAAAAGGATAGAGAACTTAGAGAATAAAGAGGAGACAAAATGGCCAAGCGCAAGAGCAGATGAACCAATCCAAGTGATGTAGGAAGTGTCAATTTAAGAAGTTATTGTAGTGGTTGACATAGTGCCTACCATGTGATCATCAAAGAGGCACAAACAATGATCAACGTGACTTATTTTCTTTGATATGCATTGAAGAGCAAGCAAACAGTGTGGCTCATAATTTTAGATCCTGACAGGAGCTGACATGGCATTATATTCAAACGACTTCCTCATCCCAATGCTTGGAAGGCACATGGGTCACTTGTAAAAAAGGTGCCAAAATGTCTCTTTTCTTCCTCTATTATTGGATACTTGTCATTTTGAGAAAGGATCTTTTCACATTTGTAAGGTGAAGCCCTGGCAAATTTTTCACCTATAATCAATAAACACATTTTTACCTCTTTCTCGTTAGACATCTTTGTGTGTGTTTGAGTGTTGATTTTGTGTCTAGTCATTGCTTCTTGATGCTTTCATAGGTTCAACACCAACACACCTAGTGTCTATAAGGTACCATTTCTATAGGTGACATGAAGAGCTATACTTGGAAGTGCAAAGGCAGAAGGATCTACTACATAGTGTGTCTCTTCTACAACACCTATGGTGAATCTCTATTTTTTGTGTGTTCCATTGAAGCCCTCCTGCCACTCCCTGCAATCTAGTCCATTTACCAATTGAAGTGTATGTATATGTTTTTCTGATTTCAAGTATGAGTGTGAGAAGGTTGAATCATTTTGGTGCATCACCTCCTTTAGAGTAGTTTGTTTTCTTGCAATCTTTCTCCCTTTTCATCCCCCCCATTATATATATATATATATATATATATATATATATATATGTTAGCACTTATTGGAACAAATTAGATGCATCAAAGGGAGCTAGCCCTTATCTAGAGACTCTCCCCTCCAGCTTCACCAATCCCATAGGTGAGAGGGTAGTTTCCATTTTGATGTGTGGAAGGCAGGAGCTCAACCTCCTTGCCCCAGGTGCAATCCACTGTGTCAACAATTTTTGGCACGCTCGATGGGACCCAGTTTTACAACTCAGTAAGGTTTTAGGATTGATGCTGGTCCTATTATAGTAAATCAACTATTTACAGCATTTGGTGACTCCACTGGTAAGAACTTCATTTCCTAATCAAAGACCAGTCTAACTTCCTATGCCTAAAGTCACCACACGGTCTGCTTCTAAGGGTGTCCCTTTCAAATTTGTTGAATTGCCTTTAAACTCAACAAAAAGACTGAGGTTTGAGAAGACCCATCCTTATTTAGCAAACCACCCTCCCAGACCTATTGAAAGGAATGCATATGCAACAAGGCCACAGTTACATCCCATCCCAGCTATGGCATTACCCTTTGTGGCTTTTCATGGTCAAAGCCCCTTGAATCTCCCATGTTATGACTTGATCCCAGGATTAGCCCTCAAAATGTGCCTTCTTTCGATGGAGAGAGGCCATTATAGTCATCAAGCACATTAGAAATATTGCTAATCTCTGCAATATTCATAATGTCACTAAGGAAAATATCACAATCAGATTACTGGCATTGTCTCTCAAGGGCAAAGCTCTTGACTGGTATGGGACTTTGGCTATAAATTCAATCAGTTCTTGGAATGAATTGGGTACTCACTTGACAGACCATTTTGGAGAAAAGAGTGACCACCTCTCACTTGCTAAGTAGCTGACTACCATGAAGAGAGCCCCACATGAATATATGCAGGAATTCAACATGCAATTTTAGAAGACATGGGATAGAATCCCCATTTTGGTAAGACCGACTGCTAGTTATGCTTTCTTGTATTATTTAAGAGCATTAAAATAGTGATATTATTATTATGATACAATCCATGGGAGCGCATTGGCTACCTGCTACCTATAACATAGCCATAGCAGCTAAAAATTACTTAGTATAGGCTAGGAAAATAGGCCCTAGACCACATGTGCCACTGTTCCCAGAAATGCTACCTCCAATTCAGGTCATTGCTCCCACATTAGCTCCTCTACGTAGCATAGAGAAACTAGCTACTGCTCCATCTAATGAGCTTCATGAAGTAAAGAGTCTGTTGCAAAGTATGTCAAATGAGCTTATGGCTCTTAAAAGGTAGCAAGCTCAAGGCAACAGACCAAACCAAGGGTACTAGTAGTATGGTCAAGCTCCAAGACCCCCTTTCCAAAATTACAATCAAGGACAAGGTCAACTTACTTAGACTAGACCTTTCCAAGGCTATAACTCAGGCCCCCCTTCATCATCTAAGGTCATGGTGCCCATTCTGAACAACTTGGTGCAAGAACAGCCAAGTTTCTCAACCATGGGATATGGTCAAGAGCAAGCCATTTATACAAATGAGATGATGGGTTATTACCCAAATGTGCAAGATAATCAGGCAACTACTCATTCCCAGGTCTTTGAGGCTCCAATGTAACCTAGCACAAGCAACAGTTAGAGTCAGCCTAACTCTACTCTTATGAACCACCTGGAAGGTGATTTTTTTGCAATCAATTATGTGGGTGCTATAGACAATCAGGCTGACTATGTTGCAACCAACACAATATTCAAGAGGAGAGTAATGGGAGAAGCCCAGGCTACTGGGAGAAGCCCAGGCTACTACCCAAATGGCAGCAACACCTTCTCCATCACACTCAAATCAAAATGTCCCAAACTTTAGACTACCATCTGTACCTTTAGCCCATCAGCCTACACCTCAAGTTGGAATTAGCCCCAAAGAAAGCTTAAAGGGAGGCAGTCCTCAAGTCAATGTGGTGGACCAGATGAAGAAGCTGAATATGAACATCTCTTTATGGGATTCATTGTCTCTACTAGGACAAAAGGACATGCTACAAAGGGAATTACATGAGCTAGATCGATGAGTTGTCCTAGTAAGGACTGATAATGTCTTGATGATGAATGGACAACCTTCCACCTTAGGCCAGGTCAAGAAATAAGAGAAAATTCTCCCTTTCTATGTGTCCTTGGTCATAGGAGATTTCTTGGTGCACAACTACATCATTGATAGTGAGGCTAGTACCTCAGTAATGCCCAAGTGCATAGCTGACAAGCTGGGACTGAAATATGAAGAGATGAATAAGGGAGTCCTGTAGCTAGATGGGACACCTGCAAAGATAGTTGGGATAATGAAGGGTTTGAGCTTGACATTACATGCTTGCATGACTTTCTTAGTTCCCCATGATATAATAATGGTAGATGTTCCTCCTTATTTTGCCATTTGCTTATCCAGGGACTTCACATCCAAGATATGTGGTTATCTAGTAGTGAATTGGTCTTATCTAGTTTTTAGAACCAAGTATGGGACCAAGGTAAAGATTGAATCTGAGCCACTCCATAGGGACCATCTAAAACCATATTCACTCAAGGTAGTAAATGTTAGCTACACCATTATCAACCAAGAAGAGTCCCAAACAGACCAATCTCCATCCTCTGCTCTTGAAGGAGTTGCAAACCTACTCTTGGATGAATGGGGAAGTGATAACTTCGAGCATGACCCTTACAAGTTCATAGAGGAGGTAGGCCTTGGAGTCTACTACATAAATGAAGAGGGTACCTTCATACCAAATATAATGAAGGCAAGCCAAGAGGACCTAGGTCTATGGTAGCTGTACTTTGATGGTTCTAAAAGTAGGTTAGGAGCTAGTGGTGGAGTGATGTTAGTCTCCCCTTCAGAGGAGAGATAATTTTCATCTTTCTATTTCTAGTTTTCTTGTACAAGCAATGTTGTAGACTATGAGTCCCTTATCCATGGTCTAGAATGGGCAAGGAAAAGAGGAATCAAGGAATTGCAAGTTTTGGGTGACAGCGAGCTGATTGTAAATTAGGTGAGAGGCAAGAATCTGACAAAAAATTCTTTGCTGAATTCCTACAAGCATAGGGTCTGGGACTTGGTGGAATATTTCCTTGATTTCAATATCGCCTCCATTCCCAGAGAGTAGAACAAACAAGCAGATATGCTAGCAGTAATTGGTGCTCAATTCGATGTTTCTAAGGAGATAAGCTGAGATTGTGGTTCACACTAATTGAAGGTGGTAGTTCGGAACTCTATCCTTGAAAACATTAAAAATTGGTAGGTCTTCAATAATGACTAGAAAATAGCATTCTTCCTCCAAGAAGAAGCTGAGTTCACTACAAAGAACTAGGCAAAGCTGTAATAGCAATATGGCAACCAGATTGTTCAACTAAAGAACAATAAGCTCCCTAAAGGCTTGGTCACTCTAGAGAGTATCTTAAATGGAGATGACCAATTGAGAAGCAAAAAGGCATGCATCACAACTAAGGAGGAGAATTATGAGAAGGTTTAAATCTTCAAGGATAAGTTGCTTGCACTTAGAAAATTTTGCATGATTTAAGAAAGGTAGACTTTCATTTTGTTGTGTTAGGAGTTTGTTGATGTTTTCGCTTGGGATTATAGTGATTTGAAGGGTTTCAACCCAAGACTCACCCAGCACACCATCGAATTATAAGAAGGTGTCAGGCCAATCTTGCAAAAGTAGAGACCTGTCAACCCAATGATTGAACCTCTCATGCAGAAGGACCTAGCCAAATTGATTGAGTCTAGGATTATATTTCCAATCAAACATTCCTCCTAGCTAGCCAATCTTTTTCTTGTCTGAAAGAAGAATGGGGAGATCAGGCTATGTGTTGATTTTAGAGACCTTAATAAAGTCTCTTTGAAATACCATTATCCTCTCTCGAGCATGGAGTAGATCCTTTAGAAGGTAATAGGTAGTAATAATTTCTCCCTCCTAGATGGATATTGAGGATATAATTAGATTCTGGTGCAAGGCTGTGACCAACACAAAATAGCCTTCACTACTAAATGGGGAATGTTTGCCTACAAGAAGATACCTTTTAGGCTATCTAATGCTAGTGCTACCTTTCAGTGAGCCATGGACATGGCTTTTCAAGGCTTGATAAACAACAATGTGCTGGTATACCTCGATGATGTGACAGTATTCTCGAAGGAAGTGAGCCAACACATGAAACACCTCAGGAAATCTTTGAGGGGTGTAGAGATTTTGGCATCTCTCTCAACCCAAGGAAATGCGTGTTTGTTGTTCATGAGGGGAAACTCCTTGGCCCCATTGTATCTAAGGAGGGCTTATCCATCGACCTTGAGAGATTTCATTCTATCTTGGAGATGTCCCTGCCTAAGCACAAGAAAGGCCTGTAGAGCTTCTTCAACAGGATAAATTTCATTCAAAGATTCATCCTGAATTTCGTAGAGATAGTCAAGCCACTGACCTTTATGCTAAGGAAGGGTGAGGAGTTCAAGAGAATAACACAAAGGAAGGATAGCTTTGAAGACATCAAGCAAGCCATAACCCAGGATCCTACTTTGATTAGCCCGGACTTCAACAAAGATTTCAACCTCTACACTTTTGGTAATGAAGAGGTAATCTCCACCATGCTTACCCAAGCAAATGGTGATGACCTTGAACAACCACTTGCATTTTTTAGCCAGGGGTTAGAGGATTTTGAAGTCAGATACACATATGTAGAGAAGCAAGTCCTGGCAGTAATACATAGCCTAAAGAAATTTAGGCATATGTTGTCCAACAGCAAGATTCACCTCATGGTTCCACATCCTGGCATCAAAGATTTCTTGACCAACTGAGACCTAAATGAAAAGAGAGTGGGGTGGATCACCAAGGTAATAGAGTATGACATAGACATCAAGATTACCAAGCTGGTAAGGGGAAGAGGCCTGTGTGAACACCTTGTTGCAGACTTCAAGCAAAAAAGGGAAGATAGCTTACTAATTCATGATGCAGCTATAGTAGAAGAACCAGTTGTCATGAAGGATTGGACATCAAACCTGAGGCATTTTCTTCTCACTAGTGAGTGCCCATAAGGTCTTAATAGGACCAAAAGAAGGTACTTTAGGCTCTAGTCTCTCCCTTATGTCTTGGTTGATGGAGTATTATTTAGGACGGATCTCTCAGGGGTCCTTCTAAGATGTGTAGACTCAAATCAGGCTAACAAGGTGTTATCTGAGTTCCATGATGGGCCAGCAGGCAGTCATTTTGCCCCTAGGGCTACTGTAGCAAGGATAATGAGAGCTGGCTATTTATGGCCTACTCTTTTTACGGACACCCATGCCTAGGTAAGAAAGTGCAAGAAGTGCACACTTTTTGATGGGAAGTAATGATTGGCTGCCATGCCTTTACAACCTATTCAAGTGGAGTAGCCATTCATGCAATGGGGCCTAAACTTCATAGGGATGATTAACCCTCCCTCCAGTGCTAGACACAAGTGGGTCTTGACCACCATGGACTATTTCAAAAGATGGGTAGAGGTTGTTGCTCTGAAGGAGGCCAATGAAAGTGCGATCCTAGATTTTTATGAGGACCTAGTGGCAAGGTTTGAGGTTCTAGCAACCATAATCTCAGATAATGCGTTAGCTTTTCTAAGAATCAAAACAAGTGAATGGGTACTGAAATATGGTATATATCTCAACATTTCATCCAATTATTACCCATAAGGGAATGGGCTGGCTAAGTCCACCAACAAGAACTTGGTCAAGATCATCAAAAGGACCATGGAAGAAAATCAGAGGACTTGGCATGCCAAGTTGAAAATAGCCCTATGGGCAGATAGGGTCACCCTAAAGAGGGAAATTGGCAACTCGCCATACATGCTCATCTATGGGAGGGAAGCTAGGCTCCCCATTTCACTTGAATTTCCAGCCTTGGATCTCACTCGCCAACTATAATTAGAAGAAGGAACTAGCATGGAGGTTAGATTATGTAGCTGATGGAACTCCAAGAGGCAAGGGACCAGGCTATGGCTTCCATGACTAGCTGCCAATAGCAAACAAAGAGACACTTCAACAAGAAATATTCATCAAAAGGTTTCTCTAAAGGAAACATTATCTTGAAATGGGATGAAGACCGAGCTAAGCCTAGAAAGCATGCAAATTTTGATGCCCTATCGAGTGGCCTGTACATAATCACTTAGTGTAAACAGCACAATGCATTCTAACTCTCTAGGTTGGATGGTGAAGAACTCTATATCCCAATTAATGGGATACATCTTAAGCATTACCACTGAGCCCCTTCTCCATCATGTATATATCTTCCCATACTTTTCTCCTATTTTTTATAAGTGCTTTCTGCACATGTTAGTATTTTTCTTAGCTTTGTGTGTGTTTTCTTTCCCTTTTGAAGTGAATCTATGTGATTGGTTTTAGATTTATTAGAGCTATTATTGATCTTTAAGTTACAATCTACCCCTGTGCCCAATGGTTTTTTAAGGCAACTGGATTTTAAGCATGGTAAGCATGCTTCCCCTAGGAGTTACCAAATTGTTGAGCATTTCTTGCCCAACAGGCCAAAAATCGATCCCCTTCTTCCCCTGCTATTATAGGTCAACTCATTTTTGATTTTGCACAAGTTCAGGTTTATCTACGAACTCAATAGTTGGTAGATAAAAAAATCAATTTTAGAGAGTTTTGGGTTTCACAAAGCTTCTTTAGGCTCTTGTCTAACAAAAATCATAAGAGGGGTTGGCACTTTTGAACCGTTGAACTGGTTCAATGCATTAGTTCAACACCTTAGTTCAATTAGTGAGTTCATCACTTGGTTTAATCAACTTGGTTCAATGCCTCTATTTCATCACTTAGTTCATCAGCAAAGTTCAAATGCCTTGGTTCATCAGCTTAGTTTCAACGCTTCAGCTTACCTCAATACTTCGGCTTGGTTCATTAGCAAGTTCAAACAAATGGTTCATCACTTGTTTCAGTCTATCAATCTGTCAGCAAATTTATCAGTGCACAGTATTGAATCATTGAACCAATTCAATCACTTGGTTCAATGCATTGGTTCAATCACTTGGTTTAATGCCTCCAATTTAATGCATAGGTTCAACAGCTAAAGAGAGCAAGGAAAGTTCAAAGGCTTAATTCAATGGGCTCAGTGTGAAACATTAAACCATTGAACTAATTCAAGTGAATGGTTTAATGGATTTGTTTAAGTGAATGGTTCAACAAGTGGTTTAAACAGATAGATTATTAGTTTGGTTCAATCAGCTCGATGCACAGCGTTGAACCGATTGAACTGTTGAACCTTTTTGGTTCAACGGGTTGGTTCAATGGCTTGGTTCAAGGGTGTGTCCCAAGCTGAAGAAAAAGGTGTCCTTTCAGAGGGTAGTCTGGGGTTTAAGAGCCCTTGTGAAGGGCAAGAAACATTTCAAAGGTAGCCAAAGGGGCATTTTTTACATTTTTCTTTTAAGCCAGAATTCTTTTAGACTTTTTGTCTGAAGGATTTCCTTCAAAAAAAAGTCTAAAGAATTTCATGAAAAGGCCATAGCCAAAGGGACTGAAGGAAGAATCCCACCTAAAGGGTATGTTCCCTTACAGAGGGATCTCATTGAAGATAATGGGCCGTTCTTAAGAATCTGAAGGGTCTTTCCCCTCCAGGAAGGATAAACAAAGGAAATCAAAGTAGCCAATTCTTGTGGATTTTTTGCCCACAAAAAAGGGCCCAAAGCAAAAAACTTGAAAGAGTGACCTACCATAAGATCACCCCTAAGGGCTGAAGGAGTAGCAAAACATGCCATGTGTCCCCTATAGGGCTTGGTAGAAGCTAATAAGTGTCAATATCCATGGGTTTCTCCTTGTGCTTCATTATTCAAAGAGAAGACTGGTAGGCCCGAATGGGTTGCTAAGAGTTATGCAGAGCATGCCAAGTGTTAGCACCTATGAAGAACCAAAGGAGGCCCAAAAGTTATTCTAAGGTAGCTAAAGGCTCTACAAAAGTAGCCACATGTTGCCTTCCATAGAAATCTAAAAAAAATACTTCCAAATCCTCTAGGCTAAGTGGAAAGATCATGTGGAAGAGGCCATGTGTCAACTTCCACTTGACTCTCAAAAGACCCTCTAAGGTAAGCAGATGCTACCACATCCCATTATCATCTCGACAAAAGCTACCACATGTCAACATCCATGTTTCAAAGTGTCTTCTAAGGGCCTAAGCAGTGGACTATGACACGTGTCAAAGGTGGATGCGCTCTCAGCAAAAGGAGCAAAGCAAGAAATCGAAGGAGAGTCCAAGGGTGTTGGGCTCAAACACATCAAATTTAAAGCTACAAAATAGCTATTGGTTCTTTAAAAAATGCTTGCACACCAACTATGGAATGAGCCCAAAGAATGCAGTGACCTGCTAGAAGATCGCCCCTAAGGGCTGAAGGAGTAGAAGAAGACAAAGCAAGAAAAGGATAGAGAGCCAAAAGAATAAAGAGGAGGCAAAATGGCCAAGTGCAGGAGCAGATGAAGCGATCCAAGTGGTGCAAGAAAGTGTCGATTCAAGAAGTTATTTTAGTGGTTGATATAGTGCCTACCATGTGATCATCAAAGAGGCACAAACAGTGATCAAAGTGACTTGTTTTCTTCAATATGCATTGAAGATCAAGCAAATAGTGTGGCTCATAAATTCAAATCCTAACAAGAGCTAACACGGCATTATATTTAGATGGCTTCCTCATCCCAATGCTTATAAGGCATATGGGTCACTTGTAAAAAGGGTGCCAAAAGGCCTCTTTTATTCCTCTATATATTAGAGACTTGTCATTTTCAGAAAGGATCTTTTCACATTTTTAAGGCGAAGCCCTGGCAAATTTTTCACCTGTAATCAATAAACACATTTTTACCTCTTTTTGGTTAGACATCTCTATGTGTGTCTGAGTGTTGATTTTGTGTCTAGTCATTATTTCTTGATGCTTTCATAGGTTCAACACCAACACACCTGGTGTCTATAAGGTGCCATTTTTGTAGGTGACAAGAAGATCTGTACTTGGAAGTGCAGAGGCAGAAGGATCTACTACATAGTGTGTCTCTTCTACAACACCTATGGTGAATCTCTATTTTCTGTGTGTTCCATCAAAGCCTTGCTCCCACTCCCTACAGTCTGGTCCATTTACCAGTTAAAGTGTATGTATGTATTTATCTAATTTAAAGTGTGAGTGTGAGAAGGTTGAGTCATTTTGGTGCATCACCTCCTTTAGAGTAGTTTGTATTCTTGCAATCTTTCTCCCTTTTCATCCCCCCATTATATATATATATATATATATATATATATGCATATGATTTGTTACAATAAGTGCTAACATATATATATATATATATATATATATATATATATATGTATGTATGTATATGTTAGCACTTATTGTAACAAATCATATGCATCAAAGGGAGCTAGCCCTTATCTAGAGACTCTCCCCTCCAGCTTCACTAGTCCCATAGGTGAGAGGGGAGTTTCCATTTTGACATGTGGAAGGCAGGAGCTCAACCTCCTTGCCCTAAGTGCAATCCACTACGTCAACACTAGTTTAAACCATCATTACAAGAATTTTATTTAGATCTTGTAGCCTTCTTCCCAACTTGTCTTAATGATCTTAACTAATATGAAATCCTATAGGCAAGTGTTAGAAAGTGTTTTGAACTTGTAGGCCAATCAAAGATTATTGATTATGCTTATAACCTAAAAATTCTATAATATGTCTACAAGTTACTTGACATATGTAATATTCTAAGGTCTCTTGTTTAGAGGAAGGCATAGAACTTTCAATGTGAATAATGAGCCTACAATCTTGATGGTCTAAAGATCCTTGACCCTATATTAGCCTTCTAAAACCTCTACAATCTTCTACCTTTAGTGGTCTTCCACTTCAAAAGAGGTCTTAAAATATCTACAAGTTAATTGACTTGTGTTATTTCTCTTATCTCTTTGAATAGTCTTGAAATTCCTTGAATACCATGTTGTAGGTGTATGACCTTCCCATCTAGTTTAGGACTACTATTATGTAGTTGGCAGTCCTTTTACAATATCATTTCATGCATTATCAATGGACTTGAGATCTCCCTATTAAAATCATCATTATCCTTTTTGATTATGATGGGTTTTTAACCTACCAAAATATGTGCAAAATTTCCATATCCTTTATATTATAAGATAATCACATGCATCACAACATTTAGGATCATTGTCATAAGATATAAGATGTTAGAAGGATCGTGAGGAGCATTGTGACACCCTTGGAGCTAGAAACATCATATCTTTCCTATGTATATTCAAAAATTATCATCATAAAAATAACTCTAATTAATCCACTATAACTATTATGAATCTTGGGTCATGCCATGTAACCTTGTGGCTCCCAAACTTGTATCAATAGACCCAAGGATCCATGAAACCTTCCTTAAAATTGACTCCAGACATATATTTTTCAAATATATTTAAATATACTCATATAAACACAATGATACCACTATAATATGAAAATATACATAACCATGCATCTATACTCCAAATTTAAATTCTTTTGGATAGGTACTTTTCAAGATATGGAGGTTTTAGGGATTGGTAGACAAGGTCATAAATTAAAAACTAAGTCTCATGGGTTGCATAATATAGACCTGTAGATTGTATTTTGTCATTTTATCTCTCCTCAGGAATGTTATAACCTTGAAACCAATTTAATATGTTGAATTACATATTCCCCTACCTTCAAGTCACATTTTATGAATTTTTAATGGTTAAAACTCAAGATATGACCCCTTTTGTGTACCTAGGGTTTCCATGGCAACAAGCAGACCTATAGCTTAAAAATTGTATATCTTGGGTTCTATGGACTTTCAATACTTGATTATTAATTATTTAGTACCTATATAAACCTATATAACTCCTCTCATCCTTGTTTTTGTTTCATAATTTAAAAAATAATGAGAAAACTAACATTTTTCATGACCTATAAGCTTGTAAGTCCTCTTTCAAGTTTAAAACACTTCTCAAACCTTACAATTTGTGTTCTTAAAAACCTAAAACTCATGTGAGTGGTATTGAATGAGGATATTTTCCTAGGTGTAAAAATAACACAAAACATGGTAATAACCCCTCATTTTGTTTCTATACATGTATATGTCTCTCCACTAGTTAGACCTCCATTAGAAACTCTAATCATTATCTTGAATGATCCCTTATATTCTTGGAGGATGATCATGAGGGGTAATGGGAGTGATCTTTTATCTTGTTCATGACCCTTTATTAAGTGAATAATATCTCAAACATGTTGGACTTTGCACCTTCTTGTAGACCTATGAAGTCTTGTTTTCAACATCGAAACCTTCATTGAAACTTTAAAGGGACTTTCATGAGCCTACACCTTACTTGAAGGCAAGATGAGTAAGAGGGATTTTTAGGCCTATATATCGTCTTATTATTTATGAAATAAATATATTGAAACACTTTAAGGAACCATCCTTAGTTTCAGGCCTATAGTTCCTCTTCCAACTTTGAAGTACCTCTCAAACCTTGAAATTTGTGTTCTTAAAGGCCTACAACCTATGCTTGGATGGTCTTGAATAAAAGGGGGAGTTGTCTAGCCTATGTGAGGCCTTTAATTAAGTGAAATAACTTCAAAACTCAATAAAACCTCATTTTTTAGCATGTTATCTTGTATCTTCTTTCAATTACATTAAACCTTACTTAGGACTTTGATCATGGCATTCATAGCTTGTAATTTGATTGAATAGGGTATGAGATGTAACGAGGGGTCTTAGATTTATTGGTAGCTTATTACTCAAGTGAGAAATGCTTCATTTCATAGATGTATCCAATTTTGTATAATGTGAATGCATATGTTAAGATCACATGAAACACATATTGTACACATGATAATGTTGTTGAAGAAAAATGTAATCACTCAAAGATAATATTACAAGAGATAAAAATCAAGTGGAGAAAAACAAAATCTTTCATTAATTTGAAAAGCTCTCAAATGAGATCAATACATATAGGAAAGTAAGTAAGTAACTCCTCCATAAAAGGTGGTAAATATACCCCCATAATAGACAAGTAATTGTTCCATAAAAGGTGGTAGATAGGGCCAAGAATAGATGAGTAACTTCCATACCCAAAATAGCCAGTCAATGGAGTTACTTCCTAGTCACCCAGTAACCTGCACACATAAGCAAGATTATCCATGAAAGTAGGAAAAATCTAAGTGGGGGAAAAATTCCCATAATAAATAAATACGGTAAAAAATAAAACCCCTAATTTAACACTTCAAACATGTTAAACACTCCCTTCTTCCACTTGCAGACCTATAGGTCTTGCTTGTTTGAAACACCTAAAAACCCTTAGTAATTATAAATATATGGCCCGTACCTCTATCTAGAGATCATACGATTCAATGAGGGCATTTGAGTCTTGTATTTCATCCCATCTCTTCATGATAAAACACCTTGAAATTCATTAAAGCTACATTCTTATGTTTATAGCCCTGTGGAGGCCATTTCAAGCTAAATACCCTATTGAAATTAGAGAATGGCTTACAAGATCCTAAAACCTTGTCCAAATAGTATTGAATGCAAGGGTAAGTTTATTGTGTTTTTTAATCCTATTTATTAAAAAAAAAAATCAAAAATGCATTAAAAACTTCATTTATGAGATTGTAGACCTGCACAGGCCATCCTAAGCCTAAACTTTTGATGAATCTTGAAAATGGATTATACAAGCTTATATCTTGATTATTGGGTGATAGGAGTCAGATAAGGGTTTTTAGGATAGTTCAGGGTTTCCATGTTGATGTATGAACATCTTAAAGCACTTTAAAGACCAATTCTTTCCTGCAACCTATAACTAGCTTCTTTCATATTTGAAATATCCCATTCAAAATCATGATACTTGGACTCTTAAGGGAATGAATACCTATGATTTATCTTTAATTAAATGAGAAGGATGTTTTTAGGTATTATTTACACCATTAATCAATATAAAAACCCCAAAAGGCATTAAAATCTCATTTTTTCCAACTACAAGCCTATATAGGCTATCTTAAAGCTTGAATCTCCATGAGAAACCCGAACCATTATTTTAAATAATTGATGAAACTCTTAGAAGGTGATCATTAAGAATATTTACACCACTAATAATCTAAAAAACACTATCAATTCTGCTTGAGTAAGTTCTACAACCTTGAATAGTGGATTCCCAAGTTTTTAGGGGTTTAGAGGGTTTAGGACTATTTGTAATGTTTTTTTCAATAAAATTATTTCCACTCAAAATTCGCTTTTAGATCTAAGAGAAAGAAGAAACTAAAAAGGTAATGGACAAGGCATGGGAAGTACCTGGACTAAAGATCACGCACCGTAAATCCAGACGTTTGTGAGCACTCCTCTTTGGCTGTGGAGGAATGACACCTGCAAAGAAGAAAAACTTGGACAAGAAAATGTTAGATAGATAGACGGTGGGTTGCCAAGCAAAAGCCTGTTCCCAGAAGTATAAGAACTTCCTTAAGGGAGGTCAACCCACTATTTGATAAAGATAAGTCTGATAAAGAGATAGAATGCTAAAAAGGACTGAAATAAATAGCAAACTGAAAGAGAAAAGGAAGCAAAGGCTTACCTACAAGAAATTGTCAGCCTGGTTGCAGTCGCCGGCGTCGGTGGTCCTACCGGCGTCGGTTGTCTGGTCTGCCGACGTCGGTTAGTCTACCGACGTCGGTGGGGGTAATGACCGGCGTCGGTCGGGGCAATGGCCTCTAGACGGGTCTGGTTAGGGTCCTGGTCTGTGGATGGTCCGGGCTTGGTCTGAGGTCTGGTTTGAGGTAGTCAGGGGGTCTGTGTAGGGGAGTCAAATGAACAGAAAGGGACAAAGAGATAAAAGAGACCAATCAGGGAGATAGGGATCCAGGTCTGTCTGGTTTGGTTAACAGTGTGGGGGGTAGAAGAGCTGAATCTAGTTTAAAACATGATAACTAGAAAGCATAAAGCAAATAAATAGAGTACTTACCTGTGCCCTGCTGAAGAAGGTGTTGATCTTGCTGTTGACGTTGCCGAATGTGAAACCTGTTGCTGATGAAGATTCCCTATTGTTCACCTACAGAAGATTGCTGTGTACCTAAGGGAGAGAGAGTCAGATTGATTGGTAGAGAGATTGCTGATACAAGGGTTTGATGCCAAAGATTCAAGAGTCAGGACGCGAGAGCTAGAAAAATAGAGAAGTGAAGAAAAGCCAAGCGGAACTAGAAGACAGAGAAAACGGTGAAGAAACTGTTATGAAGGGGTGCCGATGCCGGCAATATCGCCGACGTCGGCCGAAGGCTGACCGACGTCGATGGCTGAAAGGCCGGAGAAAGGCTAAAAATAGCCTTTCATCCGTTTCGCAACGGTTGGGTCAAATGAATGCCAGGATGAAACGGTCGATGGGGGGTTAAATGGGCGAGAGAAGAGGTTGGAATGGGAGTCTAAGGCATTAAATGGCCATGTGGGGAATGAAGGGGATCCAGGGAGGGTATCTTAGGGTGGCGAGGTGGCAAGGAGAGGGAAAAAGGGTCTTATTTAATTAAAAATAGGTGTTTATTTCCAATTAATAAGACTTAGGTGGGTTAGGGACCAAGGAGGACTAGGAAGGAGAAAGGACCAAGGGTTAGACACTTTTTAGGTGTCTACATTTGCCCCTTTTTGTCTTGTTGGTTGTTCTAGATGAACTGCAAGACAAAAACAGGGAGTGGTTGCCCCAGATGAGGGATGATGGATTGCCCCGAAGTATGGATGAGGTATTCCCCCTCAAAGCGGGAGTCGAGGGAAGGGAACCTGATGTCGGGTGCTGATTTGACAAAAGGTGGATGAGAAAGAGAGAGGTGAGTGAGAGTGCTGCAAAAGTCATGATTGCGCGCATACCACTGCACAAGATGGTCAGGTCAAATTGTCGCATGTCAAGGGTCAAGGAGTGCCAAAATTGAAGTAATCGGGCCCCAGCATTTAGTCGTCTGCTAATCGGGTCACTCAATTTAAGCTGAAGCTCCAAATGGTCGTCGTGTTCCAGGTATCCAGGGCTCAGGAAGTGCTCCTAGAAACACGAAAAAGCCACAAGTAGTAGGGATCAACTGGCTCGCGATCCTATACTTGCGAAGGGTCAAAAATAGTCTGCAGACAATTCTGCTAACCAGCCGTGAGGTAGCACACACGCAAAAACAACCAAGGCAACATTGTCTTAGAAGTGGCTGAAGGTCAAAGGATGGTCGTTGGTCAAGGGGATGGATGGACAAAAGGATGCGGCCGAGCTAACCCCAGAAGACCCCATGTCAACTGAGTGCTGCCTACATAGCCCCTGTCGTAGGGGCCTCAGGCCGATGTAGTTCTCCCTAAAAGGGAGGGAGGGTCAGAGGGATTGATTGGTCTTGGTCAAAGAAAATGATTGGTCTTGGACAAAGAAAATGATTGGTCTTGGTCAAGGTCAAGGTCAAGGTCGCAGAAGAGAAGGTTTGTTCATCAAAGAGACGAACAAACGGGGGTGGTCGAGCTAACCTCAGAGGATGTGTTATCTGAGTGCTGCCTACATAGCCCTAGTCATAGGGCCTCAGACCAATGTAGTTCAGACAAAAGGTTTGATTGATCAATGATTGGATGTGGTCAAGTGTCAAAATGATGAGGGTAAGATGAAGATAAAATGATGCTACGGATGGTGTATTCTGCAGAATTGGTCGAGAGTCTTTCATCCCTAGACAGTTTCCATAGTCACAATGGATGTATGCTAAGAATGAATAGAAGTCTATTTATGCTTCAGCAAGTATTGGTTTATGCTTAACATAAATTGGGTGTGGTCGGTAGTTTCCATGTGTACTGGTGTCCATAGAAACTATGTGAAATGGTCTAGGATGATGTCAGCTGAAAATGATGAAAATGGCTGGGTTTGAGATGAGTCACCGAGTGATGTGGTTAAATGTGACTAAAGTGAAGAGAAAAGATGAAAGGCAAAATCACTCTATCATTGACAAGGACCAGAAAGGAGGCATAGATAGGGGTTATTAGAACAAAAGCCCCGTTCATGCGTTACGTCGTTGACTAGTGTTGAGTTAGAACGGTAATCGAATCACTTTGACATTAAAGTGAGCTCGAAGTCCCTTGAACAGGTGATAGGAGGAGGATAGGGTAACCCAGTTTAAGAGCAGGAATAATCTTGCCCCTTTTATAGGAGACCCTGAGACAACTACAAGCCAAGTCCGTGACTCATTTTTTTTTTTTTTTTTTTTTTTGGTGCAGGCTGATCGATGCGGGAAGCCTACATAGAGATGTCTTTTGATGTAGTGGTCATGTTGCGAAGCTGATCAATGCGGGAAGCTTCTAAGAAAAGTGCTATTTGATAGCCATCCTTCGAGGGAGTGGTCTATATTTTTGCTTAATAATGTTTGATAAGTTGGCCTAGCTGTCCTTCGAGGGATCAGTCTAGTAATACAGCAATGATAGTACAGTTGTCCTTCGAGGGAGCAGTCTGTCTTTTTGATTTTGACTTGATTTTGTGACCATGGATATGTTTTGACATCTTGATATATATTGTTTTTTTTTATTTGTTTGATTAGAGTCATGGACAAGGCTGTAGAAGTTCAAGGATGCCCCTTTTATTAGGACAAAGCATCCATGCATCATAAAAGGGTTGTAGAGGACTTGTTAAAGGGAAATAGGGTTGAAAGGGATGAGTATTAAGAGGACGAGGATTGCTCAAGGGACGAGCTCAAGTTACGTGTCAAGTAGACGAGTACTCGACTAGCAGAAGAATGGTCGAAGACGCAAGACAAAAAGGGGGGCTCAAGGTCTGATAAGTCCCTGGGCCATGCTAGTGCGTTAAGGTCCGAGTCAATTGGGAGCAAACCTGCCCCATTTGCCTCTTTCCAGATTGGTCAGGTGTTGATTGATGGATGTGAAGTTGGTTGACATTGTCGTTGGTTGGTTGAGAAAGGTTGAATGTTTGGTCGAGAGGTCAGGGTGATTGATATTTGGTTGAAGTTTGGTTGAGACTAGTCGAATAATTGGTCGAAGGTTGGGTCGGTGGATACTTGGTCGGGTTTTAAGATGAAATGAGTGATTGATATGTGGTAGAGACTGGGTTGAACAGTTGGTCGGGGTTTGAATAAAGGATGAATTCCCCCAGCGGGTAGGGAGAATGGTTGAAAGGTTGGTTAAGGTCGGTTGAGGTTTAGTGGTCAGATGGACGGTGTTAATGTCGAATGAGGGGGTCAAAGGTGGCAAAGGGACCACGGTCTGGTGTGGAGATCCCGATTTAGGTGATGAGGTTGGAGAGGCATGAGTCGAGATTGATATTTTGTCGAAAAGGTGGTCAAGAGGACCCTTGATGAGAAGGGAATCCTTTCTCCGTTGCTGACGAATGACAGCTTTAAGAGCACAACAACGCTCAGTGTCATGTCTCGGAGTGTGATGATAATGGCAGAATGTAGAGTTGTCGAACCAAGATGGTCTTAATCTGAGAGTTGATGAGTGGGGTGGTGTTGAGGGTTTGTTGATAATGTGGTCGAGAAGAAGGGTGTCATTCCCAAGACATTGGCGAATGGCGACCTTGAGGGCATGACAATGTTCCGTGTCGTGCCCAGGCGTGCGATGATATGCACAAATGCGAGTGTCATCAAACCATGGTGGTTTAGGTCTGAGAGATTGATATTGTTTAA
This sequence comes from Torreya grandis, assembly GCA_037957365.1. Taxonomy (NCBI): domain Eukaryota; kingdom Viridiplantae; phylum Streptophyta; class Pinopsida; order Cupressales; family Taxaceae; genus Torreya; species Torreya grandis. The sequence goes on from JARHVA010005210.1 coordinate 20,924, forward strand.
GAGGCAGGAGGTCGATACGAGACGACTGCAACAAGTGCCGTAAGAGCAAGACATATGAACCTGCTAACGGGTCTGGATGCTTTATTGCAGTGAGAGTTGATGACATTGGTTTGGGAGGTGAAAGAGACATAGGTCGAGAGTTCGGATGAGATGTATGTCTGAAGGGATGAGGAAGTAATGGAGGCGATGTGCCTCTGTGAAGGATGGGAGTGGGAAGCACTCCTATTAAAGTGGACGGATGCGGGCCCAAGATTGAAGGTAATGACGAAGGTGGGGGAGGAGTTCTCTGATGTGGTCTAGTAGCTTTCGTGTGTTTGGGTCGAGGGCCACCATTGTGCGAGGCGAGGTTAGATGTGGATTTGGGTTTGGATGTGGACGAAGGTGAGTGAGACGTAACAATCTCAGGCAAAGGACAAGAGGAAACCGTGACTGGGTCTTCCTCGGTTGAAATGGGTGGAGAGACTGGTCCTTCTCTTGGTGGAGAAAAAATAAGAGAGTCTGGCTCCTCAAGTGGGCAGAGGGCATGGATGATCGTGCCTTCCGCTTGTGCTCGAGGAGTAGGCAAGGTATGGTTTTTAGATGAAGGTGGGCTTAATGGCGTTGATGTGGTCAAAGCGTCCTCCAATACAAGAGAGGTAGATGGAGGACTAGTAGGAGAAGGAGGTTCCTCATCCTTTAATGGAAGAGGTTGGTCAAGGACAAGAGGCAAGATAGTGCTAATCGTGTGAATGTCATGGTCTTGAGGGTCATTGGTCGAAGTCTGGATGTTGTTTTGAGTAGGCGGATGATTTAGAAATGGTTGTTTGAAGATGTCAATATGTTGGTTAGGAGGGGCGTTCGAGTTATCTAAAATAAGATCCCCCTTGTCGATCATGTCTTGGACGATGTTTTTGAAAGTTCGGCAGTTGTCGATGTCATGGCCTTGGACGTGATGAAAGGGGCAGAAGTCGGCCTCCCTATACCATGTAGGGATGGCCTTTGAAGGGTTAAATTGAGGTGGTCGGATTGGAGGGAGATTGAGGACCCCCTGCTTGAGAAGTTTTTCCAAAATGGAAGCGTATGGTTCTCCAAGTGGAGTGTAAGAACGCTGAATGTACCGTTGTTGGAATTATTTGGTGATGCTGGAAGATGTCAAAGGTTGAGAGTAATTCGTTGTTGTTGAGGATGGTGATCTAATGACCACAGTGTTGGCCACTCCTGTAGATTTGGAGTTGGCAGAAGAAGAAGGTCTGGAAGAAGAATGGTCAGTAGATTTTGCGTTGGTATTACGCAATTTGACCTTATCTTCTTCAAGGGCATGGAGTTCAAGCTTTCGAGCCATGATGAAAGCTTCGTCAAAAGTGTGAAATGTCTGAATCCGCAAGGTAGAAGAGATGTGTCTGGCACATGCTCGAGAGAAGAGCTCGATGAGCTCGGGTTGAGGTAAAGAGAAGGAGAGCTGGTTAATCAGACCTCTCCAACGAGCGACAAAGTCGACAATTGATTCGTCGTCAAATTGGCTAATGGAGTAAAGGTCTGTGATTGAGACTTGTTTAGTGATGTTGATTGAGAAATGGTCAAGAAATAGTTGGGCGAGTTGGATGAATGAAAAGATAGAGTGTCTGGCAAGAGAACTATACCAGTCAAGGGCAGGGCCAGAAAGGGACATAGGGAACGTGCATAAAAGCAACGCATCGTCATGGGAAATAAGATAACAGGCATGTCTAAATGCCCGTAGATGTTGCTGTGGGTCTTCCTTACTCTGAAAGCGAGTGAATTTAGGAAGCTCCCAATGGTTAGGGTATGGTCGAATAGGGACGAAAGGATGGATGGGCTCATTGCAAATTTGTTCATATGACAAAGTATTGCTTGAACTGGAAATGGAGGCTTCTAGAAACTGTGTTTTTGCAGTCTCAGAAAACCAGAATGGAGTTTTTGGCAGAGAAGGGATAGGTTTCAGGCTGCTGGTTTTGAAGAAAAAGGATAGTGACAGAGACCGATGTCGGTTTAAAAATCGATGTCAGTTAGAAAGATAGCCGACGTCGGTCAGATAACCGATGCCGGTAACAGAGAAGGCCGACGTCGATATTAGAACTGATGCCGGTGACAGGAGAAGGCCGACGTCGGTGGCAGAACCGATGTCGGTGACTGTGTCTTCCAGAGAACCAAAAGGTTTGATGATTCTTGGAAAAACAAAGAAGAAAGCGTCCTCACACACTCAAACAAATAGATGAGAAGAGGAAAACAGAGAGAGACACACAAGCCTAAGCGATAAATCCTAGGAATTAACATTAGAAATTGTGGCTTATGCCTTAGATGGATGTTTGGGGAGATTGGCTGAAAAATGGGTCCTAGAAGAAGGCGGTCTAAAGATGGTTTCGGGTGTTGTTTTAGGTGCTCAAAGATCTATGTTAGGGTCTGGTACGTGGCCTGGTGCTAAGGAGCAAGCTCCTCTCACTTCACGATTCCAATGGTTAGCTGGTCTCGCTTAGCCAAGATATACCTCGCCTAGAGTTTAGACTCTGCCAGAGAACGGAGTGGGCTTCCCCCTTGGTGATGAAATCCAAGTAGGGTCACCGGGATGGGTAAGGTATCCACTGGGGGATGAAATCCCAGTCGGGCCTTGTCTCAGGTATGTTTTATGTTCGTTTAGTGCATGTGATTTGGTAGTGTAACATCAAGTGTCTACGATTTATTCAATATGCGTCTAAGTTACAGATGTGGACTAATGCAAGCACAAGCAGAAATGAAAGTGCAATACGTTTTAATGCCCAAGTGGAAATGTGATGTTGTGATGCAGACAAGTTTGAGAAAGGGTTGAGAGTATGATGTTTAGACTAGTCTAGAAATGCAAGGAAGAAAGATTCGTTTTAGTCCTGCTTATAGTGTCATTCGGAATAGAAGAAAGAGACAAGAGAGAAGGAGCCTAAATGCACCTAAATGAATGAAGAAAAAGGAACCCAGGAGGAACCTAGGGTCCCACCGGGCGTGCCAGAATGTTTCCACTCAAAATTCGCTTTTAGATCTAAGAGAAAGAAGAAACTAAAAAGGTAATGGACAAGGCATGGGAAGTACCTGGACTAAAGATCGCGCACCATAAATCCAGACGTTTGTGAGCACTCCTCTTTGGCTGTGGAGGAATGACACCTGCAAAGAAGAAAAACTTGGACAAGAAAATGTTAGATAGATAGACGGTGGGCTGCCAAGCGAAAGCCTGTTCCCAGAAGTATAAGAACTTCCTTAAGGGAGGTCAACCCACTATTTGATAAAGATAAGTCTGATAAAGAGACAGAATGCTAAAAAGGACTGAAATAAATAGCAAACTGAAAGAGAAAAGGAAGCAAAGGCTTACCTGGAAGAAGCTGTCGGCCTGGTTGCAGTCGCCGGCGTCGGTGGTCCTACCGGCGTCGGTTGTCTGGTCTGCCGACGTCGGTTAGTCTGCCGACGTCGGTGGGGGTAATGATCGGCGTCGATCGGGGCAATGGCCTCTAGACGGGTCTGGTCAGGGTCCTGGTCTGTGGATGGTCTGGGCTTGGTCTGAGGTCTGGTTTGAGGTAGTCAGGGGGTCTGTGCAGGGGAGTCAAATGAACAGAAAGGGACAAAGAGATAAAAGAGACCAATCAGGGAGATAGGGATCTGGGTCTGTCTAGTTTGGTTAACAGTGTGGGGGGTAGAAGAGCTGAATCTAGTTTAAAACATGATAACTAGAAAGCATAAAGCAAATAAATAGAGTACTTACCTGTGCCCTGCTGAAGAAGGTGTTGATTTTGCTGTTGACGTTGCCGGATGTGAAACCTGTTGCTGATGAAGATTCCCTGTTGTTCACCTGCAGAAGATTGCTGTGTACCTGAGGGAGAGAGAGTCAGATTGATTGGTAGAGAGATTGCTGATACAAGGGTTTGATGCCAAAGATTCAAGAGTCAGGATGCGAGAGCTAGAGAAGCAGAGAAGTGAAGAAAAGCCAAGCGGAACTAGAAGACAGAGAAAATGGTGAAGAAACCGTTATGAAGGGGTGCCGACGCCGGCAATATCGCCGACATCGGCCGAAGGCTGACCGAGGTCGGCGGCTGAAAGGCCGGAGAAAGGCTAAAAATAGCCTTTCATCCGTTTCCCAACGGTCGGGTCAAATGAATGCCAGGATGAAACGGTCGACAGGGGGTTAAATGGGCGAGAGAAGAGGTTGGAATGGGAGTCTAAGGCATTAAATGGCCAAGTGGGGAATGAAGGGGATCCAAGGAGGGTATCTTAGGGTGGCGAGGTGGCAAGGAGAGGGAAAAAGGGTCTTATTTAATTAAAAATAGGTGTTTATTTCCAATTAATAAGACTTAGGTGGGTTAGGGACCAAGGAGGACTAGGAAGGAGAAAGGACCAAGGGTTAGACACTTTTTAGGTGTCTACATTTGCCCCTTTTTGTCTTGTTGGTTTTTCTAAACGAACTGCAAGACAAAAACAGGGAGTGGTTGCCCCAGATGAGGGATGATGGATTGCCCCGAAGTATGGATGAGGTATTCCCCCTCAAAGCGGGAGTCGAGGGAAGGGAACCTGATGTCGGGTGCTGATTTGACAAAAGGTGGATGAGAAAGAGAGAGGTGAGTGAGAGTGTTGCAAAAGTCATGATTGCGCGCATACCACTGCACAAGATGGTCAGGTCAAATTGTCGCATGTCGAGGGTCAAGGAGTGCCAAAATTGAAGTAACCGGGCCCCAGCATTTAGTCGTCTGCTGATCGAGTCACTCAATTTAAGCTGAAGCTCCAAATGGTCATCGTGTTCCAGGTATCCAGGGCTCAGAAAGTGCTCCCAGAAACACGAAAAAGCCACAAGTAGTAGGGATCAACTGGCTCGCGATCCTATACTTGTGAAGGGTCAAAAATAGTCTGCAGACAATTCTGCTAACCAGCCGTGAGGTAGCACACACGCAAAAACAACCAAGGAAACATTGTCTTGGAAGTGGCCGAAGGTCGAAGGATGGTCGTTGGTCAAGGGGATGGATGGATGAAAGGATGCGGCCGAGCTAACCCCAGAAGACCCCATGTCAACTGAGTGCTGCCTACATAGCCCCTATCGTAGGGGCCTCAGGCCGATGTAGTTCTCCCTAAAAGGGAGGGAGGGTCAGAGGGATTGATTGGTCTTGGTCAAAGAAAATGATTGGTCTTGGACAAAGAAAATGATTGGTCTTGGTCAAGGTCAAGGTCAAGGTCGCAGAAGAGAAGGTTTGTTCATTAAAGAGACGAACAAACGGGGGTGGTCGAGCTAACCTCAGAGGATGTGTTATCTGAGTGCTGCCTACATAGCCCTGGTCATAGGGCCTCAGACCAATGTAGTTCAGACAAAAGGTTTGATTGATCAATGATTGGATGTGGTCAAGTGTCAAAATGATGAGGGTAAGATGAAGATAAAATGATGCTACGGATGGTGTATTCTGCAGAATTGGTCGAGAGTCTTTCATCCCTAGCAAGTTTCCATAGTCGCAATGGATGTATGCTAAGAATGAATAGAAGTCTATTTATGCTTCAGCAAGTATTGGTTCATGCTTAACATAAATTGGGTGTGGTCGGTAGTTTCCATGTGTACTGGTGTCCATAGAAACTATGTGAAATGGTCTAGGATGATGTCAGCTAAAAATGATGAAAATGGCTGGGTTTGAGATGAGTCGCCGAGTGATGTGGTTAAATGTGACTAAAGTGAAGAGAAAAGATGAAAGGCAAAATCGCTCTTTCATTGACAAGGACCAGAAAGGAGGCATAGATAGGGGTTATTAGAACAAAAGCCCCGTTCATGCGTTACGTCGTTGACCAGTGTTGAGTTAGAATGGTAATCGAATCACTTTGACATTAAAGTGAGCTCGAAGGCCCTTGAACAGGTGATAGGAGGAGGATAGGGTAACCCAGTTTAAGAGCAGGAATAATCTTGCCCCTTTTATAGGAGACCCTGAGACAACTACAAGCCAAGTTCGTGACTCGTTTTTTTTTTTTTTTTTTTTTTTTGGTGCAGGCTGATCGATGCGGGAAGCCTACATAGAGATGTCTTTTGATGTAGTGGTCATGTTGCGAAGCTGATCAATGCGGGAAGCTTCTAAGAAAAGTGCTATTTGATAGCCATCCTTCGAGGGAGTGGTCTATATTTTTGCTTAATAATATTTGATAAGTTGGCCTAGCTGTCCTTCGAGGGATCAGTCTAGTAATACAGCAATGATAGTACAGCTGTCCTTCGAGGGAGCAGTCTGTCTTTTTGATTTTGACTTGATTTTGTGACCATGGATATGTTTTGACATCTTGATATATATATTTTTTTTATTTGTTTGATTAGAGTCATGGACAAGGCTGTAGAAGTTCAAGGATGCCCCTTTTATTAGGACAAAGCATCCATGCATCATAAAAGGGTTGTAGAGGACTTTTTAAAGGGAAATAGGGTTGAAAGGGATGAGGATTAAGAGGACGAGGATTGCTCAAGGGACGAGCTCAAGTTACGTGTCAAGTAGACGAGTACTCGACTAGCAGAAGAATGGTCGAAGACGCAAGACAAAAAGGGGGGCTCAAGGTCTGATAAGTCCCTGGGCCATGCTAGTGCGTTAAGGTCCGAGTCAATTGGGAGCAAACCTACCCCATTTGCCTCTTTCCAGATTGGTCAGGTGTTGATTGATGGATGTGAAGTTGGTTGACATTGTCGTTGGTTGGTTGAGAAAGGTTGAATGTTTGGTCGAGAGGTCAGGGTGATTGATATTTGGTTGAAGTTTGGTTGAGACTAGTCGAATAATTGGTCAGAGGTTGGGTTGGTGGATACTTGGTCGGGTTTTAAGATGAAATGAGTGATTGATATGTGGTAGAGACTAGGTTGAACAGTTGGTCGGGGTTTGAATAAAGGATGAATTCCCCCAGCGGGTAGGGAGAATGGTTGAAAGGTTGGTTAAGGTCGGTTGAGGTTTAGTGGTCAGATGGACGGTGTTAATGTCGAATGAGGGGGTCAAAGGTGGCAAAGGGACCACGGTCTGGTGTGGAGATCCCGATTTAGGTGATGAGGTTGGAGAGGCATGAGTCGAGATTGATATTTTGTCGAAAAGGTGGTCAAGAGGACCCTTGATGAGAAGGGAATCCTTTCTCTGTTGCTGACGAATGATAGCTTTAAGAGCACAACAACGCTCAGTGTCATGTCCCGGAGTGTGATGATAATGGCAGAATGTAGAGTTGTCGAACCAAGATGGTCTTAATCCGAGAGTTGATGAGTGGGGTGGTGTTGAGGGTTTGTTGTTAATGTGGTCGAGAAGAAGGGTGTCATTCCCAAGACATTGGCGAATGGCGACCTTGAGGGCATGACAATGTTCCGTGTCGTGCCCAGGCATGCGATGATACGCACAAATGCGAGTGTCATCGAACCATGGTGGTTTAGGTCTGAGAGATTGATATTGTTTAAGAGGTGGGAGGTCGATACGAGACGACTACAACAAGTGCCGTAAGAGCAAGACATATGAACCTGCTAACGGGTCTGGATGCTTTATTGTAGTGAGAGTTGATGACGTTGGTTTGGGAGGTGAAAGAGACATAGGTCGAGAGTTCGGATGAGATGTATGTCTGACGGGATGAGGAAGTAATGGAGGCGATGTGCCTCTGTGAAGGATGGGAGTGGGAAGCACTCCTATTAAAGTGGACGGATGCGGGCCCAAGATTGAAGGTAATGACGAAGGTGGGGGAGGAGTTCTCCGATGTGGTCTAGTAGCTTTCGTGTGTTTGGGTCGAGGGCCACCATTGTGCGAGGCGAGGTTAGATGTGGATTTGGGTTTGGATGTGGATGAAGGTGAGTGAGACGTAACAATCTCAGGAAAAGGACAAGAGGAAACCGTGACTGGGTCTTCCTCGGTTGAAATGGGTGGAGAGACTGGTCCTTCTCTTGGTGGAGAAGAAATAAGAGAGTCTGGCTCCTCAAGTGGGCAGAGGGCATGGATGATCGTGCCTTTCGCTTGTGCTCAAGGAGTAGGCAAGGTATGGTTTTTGGATGAAGGTGGGCTTAATGGCGTTGATGTGGTCAAAGCGTCCTCCAATACAAGAGAGGTAGATGGAGGACTAGTAGGAGAAGGAGGTTCCTCATCCTTTAATGGAAGAGGTTGGTCAAGGACAAGAGGCAAGATAGTGTTAATCGTGTGAATGTCATGGTCTTGAGGGTCATTAGTCGAAGTCTGGACATTGTTTTGAGTAGGCAGATGATTCGGAAATGGTTGTTTGAAGATGTCAATATGTTGGTTAGGAGGGGCGTTCGAGTTATCTAAAATAAGATCCCCCTTGTCGATCATGTCTTGGACGATGTTTTTGAAAGTTTGGTAGTTGTCGATGTCATGGCCTTGGACGCGATGAAAGGGGCAGAAGTCGGCCTCCCTATACCATGTAGGGATGGCCTTTGAAGGGTCAAATTGAGGTGGTCAGATTGGAGGGAGATTAAGGACCCCCTACTTGAGAAGTTTTTCCAAAACGGAAGCGTATGGTTCTCCAAGTGGAGTGTAAGAACGCTGAATGTACCGTTGTTGGAATTGTTTGGTGATGCTGGAAGATGTCGAAGGTTGAGAGTAATTTGTTGTTGTTGAGGATGGTGATCTAATGACCACAGTGTTGGCCACTCCTGTAGATTTGGAGTTGGCAGAAGAAGAAGGTCTGGAAGAAGAATGGTCAGTAGATTTTGCATTGGTATTACGCAATTTGACCTTATCTTCTTCAAGGGCATGGAGTTCAAGCTTTCGAGCCATGATGAAAGCTTCGTCAAAAGTGCGAAATGTCTGAATCCGCAAGGTAGAAGAGATGTGACTGGCACATGCTCGAGAGAAGAGCTCGATGAGCTCGGGTTGAGGTAAAGAGAAGGAGAGCTGGTTAATCAGACCTCTCCATTGAGCGACAAAGTCGACAATTGATTCGTCGTCAAATTGCCTAATGGAGTAAAGGTCTGTGATTGAGACTTGTTTAGTGATGTTGATTGAGAAATGGTCAAGAAATAGTTGGGCGAGTTGGATGAATGAAAAGATAGAGTGTCTGGCAAGAGAACTATACCAGTCAAGGGCAGGGCCAGAAAGGGACATAGGGAACATGCGTAAAAGCAACGCATCATCATGGGAAATAAGATAATAGGCATGTCTAAATGCCCGTAGATGTTGCTGTGGGTCTTCCTTACTCTGAAAGCAAGTGAATTTAGGGATCTCCCAATGGTTAGGGTATGGTCGAATAGGGACGGAAGGATGGATGGGCTCATTGCAAATTTGTTCATATGATAAAGTATTGCTTGAACCAGAAATGGAGGCTTCGAGACTGGACATTTTATCCATCAGGATCTTGATAAGATCTGTTGACGGATTGGCGGGTTGAGCACCCCCTAAGTTGTAAGGTGCTTGGAAGAGGTTAGAGGAGGTGTGCGACATAGTCAGTTGTACAATGTACGAATGACTAATCGCAGAGGCAGAAGTGGAGGCTAGAGGTGGTTGCGTTACGAAGGTTGAAGGTATAAGTTGACTGGGCACCGCCAAAGGTGGTTGAATGGCGGCACTGGTAGAAAGACAGGTTGGCACTCCTATATTTGTGGGCGCAAGAGGGTGAGGGGTCGAAGCAATCAAGTTCTGATACGATGTAGAACTCGGTTGATTTGTAGGTGGTTGAAGGGGTAATGGAACCCCGATGGAGGTTGGTCTAAAAATAGACGGGGAGGCCAAACTTTGCGTATTGGCCATGGTTGGGTTAATAGTTGAGGCGAAAGGCTGAGTCATAAAGGGTTGGGTGGTGAATGGTGTGGATGTCGTTGCCATGTCACCCGAAAGGTCTCGCGTTGGGTTTCTCGCGAGATAGTTTTGGAGGGCTGCGATATTGAGGTCCAAAAATCTCTCGAAATCTTGGTCCCCTTCAGGGATGATGGGAATTTGAGTCGGGGTCGGGGTCGGGGTCGGTCCTGTAGGAGTTCTTTCAGTCTCCGAGTGGAACTCCATGATAGGACTGGTTAGAGACAGGATAGACGGAAGCGGTTGGTGGCTAAAGTGGTTAAGAAGAGAGTCCTGGTTCCAGAAACTGTGTTTTTGCAGTCTCAGAAAACCAGAATGGAGTTTTTGGCAGAGAAGGGAACCAAAAGGTTTGATGATTCTTGGAAAAACAAAGAAGAAAGCGTCCTCACACACTCAAACAAACAGATGAGAAGAGGAAAATAGAGAGAGACACACAAGCCTAAGTGATAAATCTTAGGAATTAACCTTAGAAATTGTGGCTTATGCCTTAGATGGATGTTTGGGGAGATTGGCTGAAAAATGGGTCCTAGAAGAAGGCGGTCTAAAGATGGTTTCGGGTGTTGTTTTAGGTGCTCAAAGATCTGTGTTAGGGTCTGGTACGTGGCCTGGTGCTAAGGAGCAAGCTCCCCTCACTTCACGATTCTAGTGGTTAGCTGGTCTCGCTTAGCCAAGATATACCTCGCCTAGAGTTTAGACTCCGCCAGAGAATGGAGTGGGCTTCCCCCTTGGTGATGAAATCCAAGTAGGGTCACCGGGACGGGTAAGGTATCCGCTGGGGGATGAAATCCTAGTCGGGCCTTGTCTCAGGTATGTTTTATGTTCATTTAGTGTATGTGATTTGGTAGTGTAACATCAAGTGTCTACGATTTATTCAATATGCGTCTAAGTTACAGATGTGGACTAATGCAAGCACAAGCAGAAATGAAAGTGCAATACGTTTTAATGCCCAAGTCGAAATGTGATGTTGTGATGCAGACAAGTTTGAGAAAGGGTTGAGAGTATGATGTTTAGACTAGTCTAGAAATACAAGGAAGAAAGATTCGTTTTAGTCCTGCTTATAGTGTCATTCGGAATAGAAGAAAGAGACAAGAGAGAAGGAGCCTAAATGCACCTAAATGAATGAAGAAAAAGGAACCCAGGAGGAACCTAGGGTCCCATCGGGCGTGCCAGAATGTTTCCACTCAAAATTCGCTTTTAGATCTAAGAGAAAGAAGAAACTAAAAAGGTAATGGACAAGGCATGGGAAGTACCTGGACTAAAGATCGCGCACCGTAAATCCAGACATTTGTGAGCACTCCTCTTTGGCTGTGGAGGAATGACACCTGCAAAGAAGAAAAACTTGGACAAGAAAATGTTAGATAGATAGACGGTGGGTTGCCAAGCGAAAGCCTGTTCCCAGAAGTATAAGAACTTCCTTAAGGGAGGTCAACCCACTATTTGATAAAGATAAGTCTGATAAAGAGACAGAATGCTAAAAAGGACTGAAATAAATAGCAAACTGAAAGAGAAAAGGAAGCAAAGGCTTACCTGGAAGAAGCTGTCGGCCTGGTTGTAGTCGCCGGCGTCGGTGGTCCTATCGGCGTCGGTTGTCTGGTCTGCCGACGTCGGTTAGTCTGCCGACGTCGGTGGGGGTAATGACTGGCGTCAGTCGGGGCAATGGCCTCTAGATGGGTCTGGTCAGGGTCCTGGTCTGTGGATGGTCCGGGCTTGGTCTGAGGTCTGGTTTGAGGTAGTCAGGGGGTCTGTGCAGGGGAGTCAAATGAATAGAAAGGGATAAAGAGATAAAAGAGACCAATCAGGGAGATAGGGATCCGGGTCTGTCTGGTTTGGTTAACAGTGTGGGGGGTAGAAGAGCTGAATCTAGTTTAAAACATGATAACTAGAAAGCATAAAGCAAATAAACAGAGTACTTACTTGTGCCCTACTGAAGAAGGTGTTGATCTTGCTGTTGACGTTGCCGGATGTGAAACCTGTTGCTGATGAAGATTCCCTGTTGTTCACCTGTAAAAGATTGTTGTGTACCTGAGGGAGAGAGAGTCAGATTGATTGGTAGAGAGATTTCTGATACAAGGGTTTGATGCCAAAGATTCAAGAGTCAGGATGCGAGAGCTAGAGAAGCAGAGAAGTGAAGAAAAGCCAAGCGAAACTAGAAGACAGAGAAAATGATGAAGAAACCTTTATGAAGGGGTGCCGACGCCGACAATATCGCCGACGTCGGCCGAAGGCTGACCGACGTCGGTGGCTGAAAGGCCGGAGAAAGGCTAAAAATAGCCTTTCATCCATTTCCCAACGGCCGGGTCAAATGAATGCCAGGATGAAACGGTCGACGGGGGGTTAAATGGGCGAGAGAAGAGGTTGGAATGGGAGTCTAAGGCATTAAATGGCCATGTGGGGAATGAAGGGGATCCAAGGAGGGTATCCTAGGGTGGCGAGGTGGCAAGGAGAGGGAAAAAGGGTCTTATTTAATTAAAAATAGGTGTTTATTTTCAATTAATAAGACTTAGGTGGGTTAGGGACCAAGGAGGACTAGGAAGGAGAAAGGACCAAGGGTTAGACACTTTTTAGGTGTCTACATTTGCCCCTTTTTGTCTTGTTGGTTGTTCTAGATGAACTGCAAGACAAAAATAGGGAGTGGTTGCCCCAGATGAGGGATGATGGATTGCCCCGAAGTATGGATGAGGTATTCCCCCTCAAAGCGGGAGTCGAGGGAAGGAAACCTGATGTCGGGTGCTGATTTGACAAAAGGTGGATGAGAAAGAGAGAGGTGAGTGAGAGTGCTGCAAAAGTCATGATTGCGTGCATACCACTGCACAAGATGGTCAGGTCAAATTGTCGCATGTCGAGGGTCAAGGAGTGCCAAAATTGAAGTAACCGGGCCCCAGCATTTAGTCGTCTGCTGATCGGGTCACTCAATTTAAGCTGAAGCTCAAAATGGTCATCGTGTTCCAGGTATCCAGGGCTGAGGAAGTGCTCCTAGAAACACGAAAAAGCCACAAGTAGTAGGGATCAACTGGCTCGCGATCCTATACTTGCGAAGGGTCAAAAATAGTCTGCAGACAATTCTGCTAACCAGCCGTGAGGTAGCACACACGTAAAAACAACCAAGGCAACATTGTCTTGGAAGTGGCCGAAGGTCGAAGGATGGTCGTTGGTCAAGGGGATGGATGGACGAAAGGATGCGGCCGAGCTAACCCCAGAAGACCCCATGTCAACTGAGTGCTGCCTACATAGCCCCTGTCGTAGGGGCCTCATGCCGATGTAGTTCTCCCTAAAAGGGAGGGAGGGTCAGAGGGATTGATTGGTCTTGGTCAAAGAAAATGATTGGTCTTGAACAAAGAAAATAATTGGTCTTGGTCAAGGTCAAGGTTAAGGTCGCAAAAGAGAAGGTTTGTTCATCAAAGAGACGAACAAACGGGGGTGGTCGAGCTAACCTCAGAGGATGTGTTATCTGAGTGCTGCCTACATAGCCCTGGTCATAGGGCCTCAGACCAATGTAGTTCAGACAAAAGGTTTGATTGATCAATGATTGGATGTGGTCAAGTGTCAAAATGATGAGGGTAAGATGAAGATAAAATGATGCTACGGATGGTGTATTCTACAGAATTGGTCGAGAGTCTTTCATCCCTAGCAAGTTTCCATAGTCTCAATGGATGTATGCTAAGAATGAATAGAAGTCTATTTATGCTTCAGCAAGTATTGGTTTATGCTTAACATAAATTGGGTCTGGTCAGTAGTTTCCATGTGTACTGGTGTCCATAGAAACTATGTGAAATGGTCTAGGATGATGTCAGCTGAAAATGATGAAAATGGCTGGGTTTGAGATGAGTCGTCGAGTGATGTGATTAAATGTGACTAAAGTGAATAGAAAAGATGAAAGGCAAAATCACTCTTTCATTGACAAGGACCAGAAAGGAGGCATAGATAGGGGTTATTAGAACAAAAGCCCCATTCATGCGTTACGTCATTGACCAGTGTTGAGTTAGAACGGTAATCGAATCACTTTGACATTAAAGTGAGCTCGAAGTCCCTTGAACAGGTGATAGGAGGAGGATAGGGTAACCCAGTTTAAGAGCAGGAATAATCTTGCCCCTTTTATAGGAGACCCTGAGACAACTACAAGCCAAGTCTGTGACTCGTTTTTTTTTTTTTTTTTTTTTGGTGCAGGCTGATCGATGCGGGAAGCCTACATAGAGATGTCTTTTGATGTAGTGGTCATGTTGTGAAGCTGATCAATGCGGGAAGCTTCTAAGAAAAGTGCTGTTTGATAGCCATCCTTCGAGGGAGTGGTCTATATTTTTGCTTAATAATGTTTGATAAGTTGGCCTAGCTGTCCTTCGAGGGATCAGTCTAGTAATACAGCAATGATAGTACAGCTGTCCTTCGAGGGAGCAGTCTGTCTTTTTGATTTTGACTTGATTTTGTGACCATGGATATGTTTTGACATCTTGATATATATTGTTTTTTTTTATTTGTTTGATTAGAGTCATGGACAAGGCTGTAGAAGTTCAAGGATGCCCCTTTTATTAGGACAAAGCATCCATGCATCATAAAAGGGTTGTAGAGGACTTGTTAAAGGGAAATAGGGTTGAAAGGGATGAGGATTAAGAGGACGAGGATTGCTCAAGGGATGAGCTCAAGTTACGTGTCAAGTAGACGAGTACTCGACTAGCAGAAGAATGGTCGAAGACGCAAGACAAAAAGGGGGGCTCAAGGTCTGATAAGTCCCTGGGCCATGCTAGTGCGTTAAGGTTCGAGTCAATTGGGAGCAAACCTGCCCCATTTGCCTCTTTCCAGATTGGTCAGGTGTTGATTGATGGATGTGAAGTTGGTTGACATTGTTGTTGGTTGGTTGAGAAAGGTTGAATGTTTGGTCGAGAGGTCAGGGTGATTGATATTTGGTTGAAGTTTGGTTGAGACTAGTCGAATAATTGGTCGGAGGTTGGGTCGGTGGATACTTGGTCGGGTTTTAAGATGAAATGAGTGATTGATATGTGGTAGAGACTCGGTTGAACAGTTGGTTGGGGTTTGAATAAAGGATGAATTCCCCCAGCGGGTAGGGAGAATGGTTGAAAGGTTGGTTAAGGTCGGTTGAGGTTTAGTGGTCAGATGGACGGTGTTAATGTCGAATGAGGGGGTCAAAGGTGGCAAAGGGACCACGGTCTGGTGTGGAGATCCTGATTTAGGTGATGAGGTTGGAGAGGCATGAGTCGAGATTGATATTTTGTCGAAAAGGTGGTCAAGAGGACCCTTGATGAGAAGGGAATCCTTTCTCCGTTGCTGACGAATGACAGCTTTAAGAGCGCAACAGCGCTCAGTGTCATGTCCCGGAGTGTGATGATAATGGCAGAATGTAGAGTTGTCGAACCAAGATGGTCTTAATCTGAGAGTTGATGAGTGGGGTGGTGTTGAGGGTTTGTTGTTAATGTGGTAAAGAAGAAGGGTGTCATTCCCAAGACATTGGTGAATGGCGACCTTGAGGGCATGACAATGTTCCGTGTCGTGCCCAGGCATGCGATGATACGCACAAATGCGAGTGTCATCGAACCATAGTGGTTTAGGTCCGAGAGATTGATATTATTTAAGAGGCGGGAGGTCGATACGAGACGACTGCAACAAGTGCCGTAAGAGCAAGACATATGAATCTGCTAACGGGTCTAGATGCTTTATTGTAGTGAGAGTTGATGACGTTGGTTTGGGAGGTGAAAGAGACATAGGTCGAGAGTTCGGATGAGATGTATGTCTGACGGGATGAGGAAGTAATGGAGGCGATGTGCCTCTGTGAAGGATGGGAGTGGGAAGCACTCCTATTAAAGTGGACGGATGCGGGCCCAAGATTGAAGGTAATGACGAAGGTGGGGGAGGAGTTCTCCGATGTGGTCTAATAGCTTTCGTGTGTTTGGGTCGAGGGCCACCATTGTGTGAGGCGAGGTTAGATGTGGATTTGGGTTTGGATGTGGATGAAGGTGAGTGAGACGTAACAATCTCAGGCAAAGGACAAGAGGAAACCGCGACTGGGTCTTCCTCGGTTGAAATGGGTGGAGAGACTGGTCCTTCTCTTGGTGGAGAAGAAATAAGAGAGTCTGGCTCCTCAAGTGGGCAGAGGGCATGGATGATAGTGCCTTCCGCTTGTGCTCGAGGAGTAGGCAAGGTATGGTTTTTGGATGAAGGTGGGCTTAATGGCGTTGATGTGGTCAAAGCGTCCTCTGATACAAGAGAGGTAGATGGAGGACTAGTAGGAGAAGGAGGTTCCTCATCCTTTAATGGAAGAGGTTGGTCAAGGACAAGAGGCAAGATAGTGCTAATCGTGTGAATGTCATGGTCTTGAGGGTCATTGGTCAAAGTCTGGACGTTGTTTTGAGTAGGCGGATGATTCGGAAATGGTTGTTTGAAGATGTCAATATGTTGGTTAGGAGGGGCGTTCGAGTTATCTAAAATAAGATCCCCCTTGTCGATCATGTCTTGGACGATGTTTTTGAAAGTTCGGCAGTTGTCGATGTCATGGCCTTGGACGCGATGAAAGGGGCAGAAGTCGGCCTCCCTATACCATGTAGGGATGGCCTTTGAAGGGTCAAATTGAGGTGGTCGGATTGTAGGGAGATTGAGGACCCCCTGCTTGAGAAGTTTTTCCAAAACGGAAGCGTATGGTTCTCCAAGTGGAGTGTAAGAACGCTGAATGTACCGTTGTTGGAATTGTTTGGTGATGCTGGAAGATGTCGAAGGTTGAGAGTAATTCATTGTTTTTGAGGATGGTGATCTAATGACCATAGTGTTGGCCACTCCTGTAGATTTGGAGTTGGCAGAAGAAGAAGGTCTGGAAGAAGAATGGTCAGTAGATTTTGCGTTGGTATTACGCAATTTGACCTTATCTTCTTCAAGGGCACGGAGTTCAAGCTTTCGAGCCATGATGAAAGCTTCGTCAAAAGTGCGAAATGTCTGAATCTGCAAGGTAGAAGAGATGTGTCTGGCACATGCTTGAGAGAAGAGCTCGATGAGCTCGGGTTGAGGTAAAGAGAAGGAGAGCTGGTTAATCAGACCTCTCCAACGAGCGACAAAGTCGACAATTGATTCGTCGTCAAATTGGCTAATGGAGTAAAGGTCTGTGATTGAGACTTGTTTAGTGATGTTGATTGAGAAATGGTCAAGAAATAGTTGGGCAAGTTGGATGAATGAAAAGATAGAGTGTCTGGCAAGAGAACTATACCAGTCAAGGGCAGGGCCAGAAAGGGACATAGGGAACGTGCGTAAAAGCAACGCATCGTCATGGGAAATAAGATAACAGGCATGTCTAAATGCTCGTAGATGTTGCTGTGGGTCTTCCTTACTCTGAAAGCAAGTGAATTTAGGAAGCTCCCAATGGTTAGGGTATGGTCGAATAGGGACGGAAGGATGGATGGGCTCATTGCAAATTTGTTCATATGACAAAGTATTGCTTGAACTGGAAATGGAGGCTTCGAGACTGGACATTTTATCCATCAGCATCTTGATAAGATCTGCTAACAGATTGGCGGGTTGAGCACCCCCTAAGTTGTAAGGCGCTTGGAAGAGGTTAGAGGAGGTGTGCGACATAGTCGATTGTACAATGTACGGATGACAAATCGCAGGGGCAGAAGTGGAGGCTAGAGGTGGTTGCGTTACGAAGGTTGAAGGTATAAGTTGACTGGGCATTGCCAAAGGTGGTTGAATGGCGGCACTGGTAGAAAGACAGGTTGGCACTCCTATATTTGTGGGCGCAAGAGGGTGAGGGCTCGAGGTAATCAAGTTCTGATACGATGTAGAACTTGGTTGATTTGTAGGTGGTTGAAGGGGTAATGGAACCCCGATGGAGGTTGGTCTAAAAATAGACGGGGAGGCCAAACTTTGCGTATTGGCCATGGTTGGGTTAATAGTTGAGGCAAAAGGCTGAGTCATAAAGGGTTGGGTGGCGAATGGTGTGGATGTCATTGCCATGTCACCCGAAAGGTCTCGCGTTGGGTTTCTCGCGAGATAGTTTTGGAGGGCTGCGATATTGAGGTCCAAGAATCTCTCAAAATCTTGGTCCCCTTCAGGGATGATGGGAATTTGAGTCGGGGTCGGGGTCGGGGTCGGTCCTGTAGGAGTTCTTTCAGTCTCCAAGTGGAACTCCATGATAGGACTGGTTAGAGACAGGATAGACGGAAGCGGTTGGTGGCTAAAGTTTTTAAGAAGAGAGTCCTGGTTCCAGAAACTGTGTTTTTGCAGTCTCAAAAAACCAGAATAGAGTTTTTGGCAGAGAAGGGATAGGTTTCAAGCTGCTGGTTTTGAAGAAAAAGGATAGTGACAGAGACCGACGTCGATTTAAAAACCGATGTCGGTTAGAAAGATAGCCGACGTCGATCAGATAATCGATGCCGGTAACAGAGAAGGCCGACGTCGGTATTAGAACCGATGCCAGTGACAGGAGAAGGCCGACGTCGGTGGCAGAACCGATGTCGGTGACTGTGTCTTCTAGAGAACCAAAAGGTTTGATGATTCTTGAAAAAACAAAGAAGAAAGCGTCCTCACACACTCAAACAAACAGATGAGAAGAGGAAAACAGAGAGAGACACACAAGCCTAAACGATAAATCCTAGGAATTAACCTTAGAAATTGTGGCTTATGCCTTAGATGGATGTTTGGGGAGATTGGCTGAAAAATGGGTCCTAGAAGAAGGCGGTCTAAAGATGGTTTCGGGTGTTGTTTTAGGTGCTCAAAGATCTGTGTTAGGGTCTGGTACGTGGCCTGGTGCTAAGGAGCAAGCTCCCCTCACTTCACGATTCCAGTGGTTAGCTGGTCTCTCTTAGCCAAGATATACCTCGCCTAGAGTTTAGACTCCGCCAGAGAACGGAGTGGGCTTCCCCCTTGGTGATGAAATCCAAGTAGGGTCACCGGGACAGGTAAGGTATCCGCTGGGAGATGAAATGCCAGTCGGGCCTTGTCTCAGGTATGTTTTATGTTCGTTTAGTGCATGTGATTTGGTAGTGTAACATCAAGTGTCTACGATTTATTCAATATGCGTCTAAGTTACAGATGTGGACTAATGCAAGCACAAGCAGAAATGAAAGTGCAATATGTTTTAATGCCCAAGTCGAAATGTGATGTTGTGATGCAGACAAGTTTGAGAAAGGGTTGAGAGTATGATGTTTAGACTAGTCTAGAAATGCAAGGAAGAAAGATTCGTTTTAGTCCTGCTTATAGTGTCATTCGGAATAGAAGAAAGAGACAAGAGAGAAGGAGCCTAAATGCACCTAAATGAATGAAGAAAAAGGAACCCAGGAGGAACCTAGGGTCCCACCGGGCGTGCCAGAATGTTTCCACTCAAAATTCGCTTTTAGATCTAAGAGAAAGAAGAAACTAAAAAGGTAATGGACAAGGCATGGGAAGTACCTGGACTAAAGATCGCGCACCGTAAATCTAGACGTTTGTGAGAACTCCTCTTTGGCTGTGGAGGAATGACACCTGCAAAGAAGAAAAACTTGGACAAGAAAATGTTAGATAGATAGACGGTGGGTTGCCAAGCGAAAGCCTGTTCCCAGAAGTATAAGAACTTCCTTAAGGGAGGTTAACCCACTATTTGATAAAGATAAGTCTGATAAAGAGACAGAATGCTAAAAAGGACTGAAATAAATAGCAAACTGAAAGAGAAAAGGAAGCAAAGGCTTACCTGGAAGAAGCTATCGGCCTGGTTGCAGTCGCCGGCGTCGGTGGTCCTACCGGCGTCGGTTGTCTGGTCTGCCGATGTCGGTTAGTCTACCGACGTCGGTGGGGGTAATGACCGACGTCGGTCGGGGCAATGGCCTCTAGACGGGTCTGGTCAAGGTCCTGGTCTGTGGATGGTCCAGGCTTGGTCTGAGGTCTGGTTTGAGGTAGTCAGGGGGTCTGTGCAGGGGAGTCAAATGAACAGAAAGGGACAAAGAGATAAAAGAGACCAATCAGGGAGATAGGGATCCGGGTCTGTCTGGTTTGGTTAACAGTGTGGGGGGTAGAAGAGTTGAATCTAGTTTAAAACATGATAACTAGAAAGCATAAAGCAAATAAACAGAGTACTTACCTGTGCCCTGCTGAAGAAGGTGTTGATCTTGCTGTTGACGTTGCCGGATGTGAAACTTGTTGTTGATGAAGATTCCCTGTTGTTCACCTGCAGAAGATTGCTGTGTACCTGAGGAAGAGAGAGTCAGATTGATTGGTAGAGAGATTGTTGATACAAGGGTTTGATGCCAAAGATTCAAGAGTCAGGATGCGAGAGCTAGAGAAGCAGAGAAGTGAAGAAAAGCCAAGCGAAACTAGAAGACAGAGAAAATGGTGAAGAAACCGTTATGAAGGGGTGCCGACGCCAGCAATATCACCGACGTCGGCTGAAGGCTGACCGACGTCGGCGGCTGAAAGGCCGGAGAAAGGCTAAAAATAGCCTTTCATCCGTTTCCCAACGGCCGGGTCAAATGAATGCCAGGATGAAACGGTCGACGGGGGGTTAAATGGGCGAGAGAAGAGGTTGGAATGGGAGTCTAAGGCATTAAATGGCCATGTGGGGAATGAAGGGGATCCAAGGAGGGTATCCTAGGGTGGCGAGGTGGCAAGGAGAGGGAAAAAGGGTCTTATTTAATTAAAAATAGGTGTTTATTTCCAATTAATAAGACTTAGGTGGGTTAGGGACCAAGGAGGACTAGGAAGGAGAAAGGACCAAGGGTTAGACACTTTTTAGGTGTCTACAAAAACTACATGTTTAGGATCATCAACCAAGTTTTATTCACTATGATTATGCTTAATACACCCCTTTATGTTCTCCTAAATCCATTAAACACCATGCATCTAGAGAAATGAGATTCTAACCCAGATTGTGCCTCCATCAAGCTATTTATAGGTAATGTCAAGCTTCTTAAAAATGGTTCATAACTCTGTCTATTTATTTGTTATTATTAACACATGGAATTTACCCCTTTATACCTCCTCCTCCCTATTCAATGGTCGTACAGTCCCATGAAAGTCCTCAACATTTATAGCGCATCTTATAAAAATAGCTTGCAGAGGTCTACGAAGGAGATCTTAGGTATTTTTTGGCCTATTATGGAATTTTAAATCATGGATATCCTCTTAGAAGACTCATCAAGGCTTAATAATGATATTAATGACCTCTTATTCCCATTACCTATGCCATGGGAGTACCGTATAGTTCTACAATCCTCAATAAATCCTCATAAAACTCTATTTTTTCCAAAACTCCATTCTTTGGAAGCTTTGTTGCCTCTTTCTGCCCAAAATAACCATCAAGGAGGTTGATATACCTGGTAAGTGTTTGAACAAGGTAATTTAACCTCGTTTTCATTTTTGAATCACCATAAAACCTCTACAAGTCTACATTTAATGCTAAAACATGCAACTTCTTAGACTACAACCTCCATGACAGTTTATTTTTATTTGCTTCTTACTTGAAATCTGTGATCTTTATCCATAAATGGACCTATATGGAATTAAATGACCCTAAAAAACATCTTAGTAACTTTAAAACCTCTATAACCATGCTTTATATGAAATGGTTTTGGGTTGGATAAGGCACCTTTCCACATTAAAGGAGGAATAAAAGCCAAGAAGAGAGGGAAAACAAGACATGCAAAGCATTTTGACCCTTTTCTACATATGGAGGGAGTCATGGATAAGTAGTTTAATCATTATATGGATTTTATGAGATATTAAGAAGGGTTTACTTTCAAATAATAACTTAAATGGGCTTAAACAATACATTTTGACCTTTTTTACCCTCAAATACACTTTTAAGACCCTTCTGGATATACTCATGACTTTTATGTCCCCTAAGACTCTTTTGGCCTCTTTTCCCATTGAAACTCATCTTTTAGGATAGATTTGATGTCTTCATGTGATGACATAATTAGACATGTAACTAGGTATTATAGTTGAATGTTTTAAGGCATGAAGTAAGGCCTGATTAGGCTAATCAAGACTTGTCAATTATAAGACACATTATTTGAATTGAAGAGTTATCTAACACAAAAATGACTCATGATGATGACCATAAGATCTCATCAAGGCAACAAAAGTACAAGAAACCATGCATACCTGATTTTGAGCACACTTAAACATCATGAGATGCCTATAAGAAGGAGGACTCAATTGAATTTTGTAATAAATTCTCCTCTCCAAAGTGTCCAAGAACCCTAGGGACCAAGGGTAGCTAGAATATCTGTAAAACTCCTCTTCACTTATCATCCTCTTATTATCATCTTTAGGTTGATTTATATCTCATTATTTTATATCCTCCTTGTCATGTTCAAAGGATATTACACTCTCCTTTTCCAAATAAAATGTAAACCTTGACTCATAATAGTCTCTCCTCCAACATCTATATGGGTTTCTTCCACATATGCAATACCATTTTCATATTCCATTCCTCTTTTTAGAAACATGTCCACAATTGTTTTACCTACACATTGAATAACCATATTAAGGGAATAAATATTTCTCACAATCAATTATTTTGTCTCTTCTTCACATTGCAAGGACATGTTATCCAAGTCTTCTATTTTGCTCACAATCTTATTACATATTTATATATCATGATGGACTCCCAAATTCCCATTTTAAAAAACCTCTATGGTTGTTATCTCATCTTTATTTTTACATTATCTCCTACAAATAAGTGATTTGAAACCATACTCTCCTCATGTGCATTAGATTGCACTTATTTCACCACTATTGTTTCCTTCATGGAAACCTATAACTCATCTTGGTTTTTGTTACTTATTCACCTTTCTTTCTTTATTTTTCATAAACATATAGATTCCTTGGTTGTCCTCAACCCTTCTACCCTCCAAAATAGAAAAGATAAATGCATTTCCTTCATTCACCAAGGTAAATTCTAAATCTTCCCACTTATTGGATACTAAAAAATTATTCCCATCATGAAAAAATGGGTCTCCTTATTTTTTAACTAATATAACATCCATTTCCTCTTGTATGAGGATTTCTTCCTCTATAGGCTGCTCATATTTCTCTTTCTCCTTGATGTTCTAAAAATCAGATTTGGGATTCATACAACTTCCCTCCTCTTTGTTATTTTTTAAAATAGTCCTTGACTTCTCACATGTAAACCTCACTCTCTTTTTGTCTTCCAAGACAACATTATTCTCTAGATATACATCCTTATCTTTTCTACTTCACAAAGTATTATTTGGTTACTCACATGGAAACTTCCCATTCTTATTATCTCTCTTGGAAAAATTATTCTTCTCATCTCTCTCAAGCCTCATCACATGAGACTTATTAAACCATTATATTTGAAATTTCAGGTGTAAAAAATGATTTAAAAACTTTGAAACAATATGTTCCCATCCACTCACCTTTTTCTTAAATTTCCTTTGTCTCCTCACTTGGAGATCTCTCCAATATGCATCTGCACTTCCATATAGTCTCTTGCTTGTAGCTTTTATCTTCAAGGGGTCTTCAATATTTTCATCATTAAAATAAAATTATAACTCCACTATTTATTTTAGTATTTTATTATGACTCTCTTTACTGTTAACATTTTGGCCTCACAAGCCAAATGTCAACCCCCTATATTGAAATTTTTTTATGACCATCATTATAGGTTGCTTCTAATTACTTCCTACATGGTCATGTCTTCCTTGACCTAATGAGAGTCTTGGGATATTAATTAGGAGCATCATGATGTGTCATGGTTTTATGATTAATTACATCATGTTATGAGTGTTTTAAAGTCCTTGGGCAATATAATAAGTGACATGGTGTCTCAGAATGAGAGATATCATTATCAAGAGGTCATGAAGTTTTTTAAGTACTTAGCCTTGTGTGAAGAGTTTAGTGGTATTTTTAAATATGAATGTGTTTTAATTAATTTTATAGGCCTTAAAATTAAGGTAATAGTGTATTCAAGGTCCTTTGCCTATGATATATTCACCTAAAGTCTATTTTACCCCTCCTAAGTCATTAATACCCATTGAAACCACTTAATGAGCCTATATCACCTTGTGAAACTTTAGAAAAAGTAAGTGAATTGATTAATTGAGTTGAAAATGTGCCTTGAATACATGACATCCATGCCAAATTCCTTCTACATGTAATTCATGCCACATAAAGTCATTTTATGACACCCCTTTTATCAATCCAAGTGGGCCCCAAGTGCCACTTTGTGGTTTTTCCATTTCCTTGCCTAAAATTTCTTGATTTAAAGGGATTTACAACTCATGATATTCATTATTTTATCTTAATATGGTATTGAAATGTTTAAACTTGGAGAAAATAGTGAAAAATCAGAGATTTTGGGAGCTTTTCTACACATTGTATGGAATGTACAAACTGTACCATATAATATGGGATCTAAGGTTGAATTTTAGCTCATATGTGAGTATCTAAAAAAATTTATGATAAAATTATTCCATTCTATCCCAAAACTAGTTTACACATCTTCAACCCTTCTTTGCAAGCTTAGATATCCCCTCAAGTCTCTACTTGTACCGTACGAGAGAGAGAGAGAGAGAGAGAGAGAGAGAGAGAGAGAGAGAGAGAGAGAGAGAGAGAGAGAGAGAGAGAGAGAGAGAGAGAGAGAGTGGAGGTCCCAGCTCTTGTCCATGATAATTAGACTATACCAACTTATTATAATGATAAATTTTATAAATATTGGTCTCCATAACTTTATGAACCTTCTTTAATAATTTGATGGATGTGTATGCATCTCACATCTGCACAGGCCAATTTCAAGTCAATGGTTTTCATGGATTTTTGATTGGTTTGCTCAATGTAATGATTGATGATATTATCTCAAGAATTTTAGGATCCCTCCATGGAAAATTAAACATGTTTATCACACATGTTAGCAACATAATAATGTATAACCTTCAATTCTAACCATTATGTGTAGCCTAAAGGAAAATTATGCAATGAACTAAGGTTTCATGTCTTTTCAAGAATTACAAGCTATGTGTTAAATTTTGCATAGATGTATTTATGATTCTAATTCATTATTGATTAAATTTAAAGGTCCAATATCCCTTGATACCTTAGATGTTCTCAAGGAAATATGTATGCAAAAGTTAAGTCCACTAGCATAGCATTGTAGGTAGTCCAAATACATCTACAAAACTTTGAAAGGGAGCTAAAAACATTAAAAAAGGGTGTTAGACTATTGAGATAACACCTTTATGTCATTCCAAATAAGTTTATATACCTCCTTGATAAACTTAAAGGCCTAAAGACCCCCCTTTTGCCTACCAACTCATCTCAGTCACTTATCAGAAATTAAGGTTTCCTCATGAAAGTTAAGGTTTTTGAAGTTCTTAAGATTTCATATGTTTTTTTTATACCTCTAAATATTCATGAATATTTATGTGTGGGTATAAGTTCCTCAAAAATATAAATGTTTGGTATTAGTAAGGATCTCCACTATCAGCATTGCCTTTCACTATGTTGATAACCCTATTTCAATGCTATAATATCATCACTACCCCACTTCCACCTTTCCCCACTCACTCATCCCCATTCCAAAGTATAAAAAATGTTTCTAGATCCCCCACACTCACTTGAGCTCTCAAAAGGGATGAATTAATGAAGTTTCAAACCATTTATTCATACACATAACCAAAGGGCAAATCAAGACCTATAACTAGTCTTCTAAGACCACTGTAGCAAGTTTTCAAAGGACATTATGAGACCATTCAATGATATGAGGGTTTAATGTGATATAAATGGATATATTAATTATGAAAAAAAAATTATGATATAGGAAATTAAAATGTCTTCAAGTCACCTTGTTCATTACAAACCTTAAAAGCACCACAGCCAATCTTTGGCATGCTACAACAAAGTTCAAAAGAATTATCTATGAGTAGTCAAGAAGCCTATTCAAAGACAAGAATAGTGATGGAATGAAAATATAGTTTTTGGTGTCTTAAAACAATAATTATTTTTATTAACACCTTTAATAATCAATAAAAAATCATATCAGATAATTCATTGGACTATCTCAGTCTGTACAAGGAAAGAAGCCAAAGGGTGCTTGACAGTTGGATCATTTGAAGGAGTCAAGGATTCTCCTAAAAAAGAAGTGAATGGTGAGGCATCAAGTACATGATATGGGTTATTAAATCACAATAATCAAATCACCATCTCCATCATAATCCTAATGATCCCTTACAGTAAAACCTACACCCACCTCAAGTAGACTAAGCTTAGCATATGAAAGGAGTTGTGAAGAAGGTATATTTCATAATAATGTGAGATGTATCTTATGATTAAAGTTTTTAATTGTTTCAAGATATTTATAAAACATAATTAGAATCCCTTACTCCCTCAAAAGTCCTAGTATATAGTATGATATACACCTACAATAGCACCTTAGGTTCATGATTAATGTCTTAGATCACAAATATAAATGGAGATATACAACTATAACTTGTGCAACCAAAATACCATGCCCTCAATCAAATCATAGAGGAAGGAAACATTAGGTTTCAAGTGTAGGCCAATCCATTCATGGAAATAAAAAGGGATATTGATGAATAAGTTCCTAAATTTGATTAATATTGGTCATGAACACTTTTAATAAGATATGGGTATCATTTTAAACCATCATCAGACAAGATACAATTAATGAGTCATAAAATGTACATATACTATTTTATTGGTCAAATAAACTACATGTATACACATTTTTTTGTTTAAGACCAAGACATGTCTACGCAAGTAGTAAGAAGGCTAAATAAGCAGAATCGGTCTTAAAAGGTCGGTAAGTGGAGTTGGATCCCACATAAAGTTTTAAGATAATTTGGGATGATTTTATAGGGTAATAATACCTCCTAAATGTTTTTAAAATTCTATTATATAGTTAAATTCTTTGGAAATAAATCAAACAGGCAGGCTTAAGGCCTAATAGTAAGCCACATTACCACCTTAAACTCCCTCAAGATATTGTATAAGATTATATTATTAAGTGGATAAGAGAGGTAAGATGTAAAAACCATTTTATAATATATTTAATTTGTAAATTAGTGTGAAAAAATTCATAATATATTCTAAGTCTTGCTCGAAATACCTAACCCTACACACAGGCAGTTTGAGGACCAACTTTAGGAGCTCACCCATTCCTCCACATAAGTTTTCAAGGCCAAAGCTCTTGGGATATTTTATTTAAAATTTTTAAATAATAATACATTATAGTTTTATTATAATTAGGAGGTTATTATTCATGAACAAATGTTAATAAACTAGGCACTTGGAAATGGCCTGCAAGCTACCCTAAGGTAAACTTGTGACATTCATATCTTTGTCCATCCTTTACATGGGAGTCCAAGCCATTCATGGAATTTGAGTAGGTCTATACCCTTTATATTCATTCCATTATTATCTAGTTTGTATGTATGTACTTCATGAACTATCCTTAAGACTCCTAACCACTCTTAAACCTCCTTAAAACCCTAGATAGACCTAGTCCTAAGAAAGATGATATTTTGATGCTTTAACATCCCATAATGGAAAAAATAGCTCATGAAAAATGAATTAAATTAAAATGGGAATCCATATATGGTACTTAATCCTATGGAAATTGTATGTAACCCTAAAAAATAGGTAGTTTTTATGGTTTTGAGCATAATCAAGGGTGTTTGAGAGTTTTTAGTGATTCCAATTCTTGGAATAACAAGTTTGGGACCTAATCTAGCCTCCCAATGCATGACATGCTCAATATTTCATCTATAAGGATCTTTTTAAGTACCTAAAAAATTGCCAGTCTACTAGTGCATAAAATAAGTAAACTAGTCAGCTTAGAGAAGTGGAATTTCAAACTCATAGTGCCTCTCCAAAACTATTTCATGATTGGAGGTATTGTTTCAGACATAGATCACACTCATATATAGGTTTTTAAGATTTTTTATAGGTTTCATGGAGGGTTAGATGTAAATCCTTAGTCAATTAGGCCTAATAAGCTTAATTGACCTATGTTTTAATCAAAGAGAGCCAATTTAGCATTGGAATACCAATAAAATAGGTCAATGCAAGGATTATACATTGGTAGATGGCCCCTTAATGGGATTCAGTGCACACTTCATAGATGTAGTGGAGGGATAAGGTAATTTCTTTGACTTTGTCAATTTGATTTAAGAGAGTATGGTCTACTACATGATCATGGTGGCCTAATTGATTATTGTAACTATCATATGGAGCATGAAGGACAATTATATGCATGGCCAAGCCTTTAACAAGTTGTAATTAAATTTGACTCAACCTCCCTTACCTATTTTCCAATGCCAACATCTCATTCAAGGATAAATTAAGGAGATCCAATGTATGGAGGATTGAAGGAGATGTTTGTAACTTTTATAATTGAAAGAAAAGTCAATTATGGTCATTAATGACCCTCCTCTCCAATTTTATACACTGGATTATCCTTATTCTCTCCTAATCTCTTCTATATATTCAAGGCTTTTTTACTTAGTGTATATTCCTCAAGTTGGAATGAGGAGACTCTCCTAGAATTTATACTCATGCACCTCTTGAATGATGAATAAATCATCTTACAGCTTCTTTATTGTTCATAATTCACGTTTTTATGTTTTTTTGAAATATAATAGTAGTATATCATGCCCTCTTATAGGTCTAAGTTACACCTAAGTGTTAGCAATCTTCTTGGCAGGTTGTCAGTGTGTTGCAACATGGGTATCTCAGGTTTGAATTGCTAATCAAATTGTAAGTGCCTTAAACCAAGCCTTCTTCTCTTGATCTTCTCACTTTGGCCATTAAACAAACCTCTAGATGAAATATTGATGCTTGAAAGCCATAGAAGGTAGTTTCTCAGCTCTATGCATTACTTATTAGTATGTTGAGAGTCCAAATTAAATGAGTGGATAGCATGATTATCAGGTGCATTAACACACTTTATGTTAGGTTTTCATTCCTATGCAAACTCTTTCACCCTTTTCATCCCAATAGTTTAGGTCTTAGGAAAAGAGAATTGAATTGAGAAATATAGGGAGTTATCCCCATTAACAATTTAGAGGTTTGGCCTAATACTAGGTGACCCACAACCTAAGGTCATTCCCATGTTGGACTAAGTTTGATTACAGGACCTGAACAATTTTCTTCTCAGCTAGGGTGCAACCTAGAACTCAAACATTTACCACATAAAAAATTAAAATCACAAGTATACTTACCTCTTTCCTTCACAGTGACATATGTTGGTCTCTTCCTTCTACTATGGTTATTTTTCCTCCACTCACCTGGTCATTCTCCAAAGCATATACACTCATTTTTAGGGACATAAACCCCACAATTATCTCTTCTTCATCATCTTCACTCATAGTTATAACAACATCACTTTGTACAATCATATCCATCATATCCAATCTTTATTTTAATCTTTTTAACATATTTGTCAAGTCATCCAACGCTTGTGTTCTTCTTTGTTTATGTTCCATATATCACCAAAATAAATAATTTCTCTTTCACACCCTAAAATAGGATCAAAATAGAGTCTCTCTCACAATCACTACACTTGAAGGACTTCTCTCACACCTGCAACAAATTTATGCAAACTTCTCTTTCATAACTTTCAACAAACTTGACAGACTTTTCTTTCATGGCTTGTATCTAACTAATATGAGTTTCATACACATAAAACACAAGGAACAAATCCTTATCTAATACCAATTGATGTAAACACTAGATATGTAATACAATTATCTCTATGTTGTTAGGGTTAGACACTTATCCATGAACATACTTTCAACACATACTTAGACTTATGCACTTAACACATTTTTTGCATTAATCTTAAAAAAACTTATATCAAAATATAAAATCACACTCACACTCACATATATTCATTAATAATATTATCACATTACATTAAATATTTATACAATCTCATGCAGTCCCTCTTAGACTAATGCAACTTTCTATTATTCTCCTGGAGAGTTCTACTCCTTCACAACTCATGTCTATCTACCAAAACTTTCTTATTTTTCTAAATCTCATATCTCCTTAACATCCCAAGATTCATGGGGCATATCTTCAACTTTCATGACCTCTACATAATGTACAATAATCAATCATATTTTAGTTTTCATAATTAATCATTAAACTATTAGTAACGGTTCCTGAGTACTCAATTGATGTTTCCAGTCTAAATGATAGTTACAAAAACTATCATAAATTTTATTTATATTGGTATAATTCATATAAAATTTTAAACATAGTTTTTAGACTACATTTTATATCATCTCACCAAATTTTTCCATCCAATTCTTAATGCAGGTATAGAACCATCTTGCCAAGTGTCACAAACTAGACAAATGATGAAGACTGATAGAAATAGATAGTACCTTACCAATGTGGATAGAAATGATCTAAAACTTTGCGCATAGGTTTCACATGTCATTTAATACCATCTCAAAAAAAAATTAAATCTAACTCTAACCATGAAAGGAGAAACATCCTTTGAAGTGTTCTAACATAATCAGATAGTACACTTTTATGGTAACTCCAAATGACCTAAAATTTGGTGCAGAGCTTGCAAGTGTTAGATTATATGACCTCATGAAATTTCATCATCTAGTTATTATCACAAAATGAGAAACATTATTATAATTTTTATAATAGAATTATATGTTGCATTTCTACTGTGACTTCAAATGATCTAAAATTTGGTGCAGAGGTTGTAAGTGTTGAGTGTTATTACCTCACCAAATTTCATCACCTAATTATTAACGTGGTTGAAGAACCATATCCTAAAAATGTCTGACTTAATAGTTCATGCACACTGAGAGAATAGACAAAATTTCTCTAAAATTTGCTTAAGTGAAGGAAAATTGTTACAAAATCAATCTAAGAGGCTAACAAACTCACACCAATAAGACCACAACCTAAAAACTCAAACAAACACACCGCACTCTATTTTTAGTTGATGCATGATTGTAAGAACCCTTGGATGCTTCTATATCAGACCCATAAGGTTTATAAAATGTGAGATCCTATTCACATAGATAAAATAAGTAGAAAACACACTCTTTTGACCCTAAATTATAATGGCCATGTTTTTCCCTTCTAAAAAACTAAGTTGTTCAATTGTTTTTCTTTTTCTTTTCCTTTTCCAAATCCCTGTTAGTTTCAATTCCTTTCTTCTCTTCTTACCTCTACTCATCTTTTTCTCTTCTCTACTCACTCCTTTTGTGGGTTTAGACCCACCATATTTCATACTCATCTGATAAAGGCTCATATTTTCCACTCGCCATATTCTTTTGTACAGAAATCCACCTTCATCAAACCAACTCCACCAAAATGTTTGTTATTACATATTACTCTCCCTTATAGGCTTAAATCCACCACATATTGATTGCCTCATTCTAAAGCCTTCTTGGTTTTGGAAACTTTATATCTAACCTATTTTTGGATCACTCTTATCTATTTTTATCTTTTATCTCATGGCTTCCATCTCCTCTCTCATTACCAATATCATTACAACATACTCAACATACATTTTGGCATCCAAATGATATCCCATATCCTCTAGTACTGCCTCAAGGATAATATTTTCATTATCATATCTCACTTTCCTCACTTCTATGTCAAGCAACTCATCCGACTATACTATTACATATTCCTTTTCACCACATAATTTGTTGATATAAAAATCAGTTGTTCCTACTCACATTTGGTCAGATCAAGAAATATATTCTCCTCATCTTGGAATTCCTCTTTGAAATCATCCTTTATATTTATATTTGCACATGAAACATCATGTTCTTGATTACACCCTTGGAATGATATCAAACTTAGTTTCCCCTTCTCATCCTTGTCTTCTTCCATTTTCACACTCATATCTTAATTCTCATCAAGCATGGGATTATCAAATCCTCTATCATTTTTTTGTTGTTCTTTTAAAAAATCATCTTCACTTCTCATCATCTTATTATCAAATTTAGAATTTGTTGGCATAGATTCTTGGAAAAACTATAGAACATGTTAATTATAGGGATAGCTTGCATAGTGGAAAGTAAAAAAAGGTGTCAAAAAAGTCTATAGTGTTACATACCATATACGATAGATAAAGATGCACCCAAGATCATGAAGAAAATAGATGCAAAATAGAAGATGGAACATAACCAACATAGCATTTGGTAACAAATAAAATTAAAATAGATTACTCACTATACATTAACCATATATAAAATAAGATTTGGAAAACCATGATAGAATGATTTTATTAATCTCTATAAACACATCAGAACCATATTCTATTATAATAAAGGGCTATAAATAGTCTTCTATAATCTTTTGTCTCTTCACATTCTAGCCTTTTGAGATACAAAAGAAAAGACTCTTCACATTCTTATATTGCCTAATTAGGCTTAAAAGGATGAATACATACCAAATTTATACAAAAGACAAAATCATATACTTTGCACATGTGTCCTTCTATTACACTTCATAGTTTTTCCATGCTCCATTCTTTGTCTAACACTTTCCTGGACTTAAATATTTATCTCATCTTGAGACTAAGTCACAAGCTAATTTGAGCTTATCTAAAAAGATAAGCCATAAATAAAAGTTACAGTTATCACTTCGAGTGTCATTTACCATTTTTCACCCTTTTTGCACTACTTAACCACCCTTTCAATTTTTTAGCTAAGTAGCATACCATCCTACCACCCTTTCAAGTATTTAATAGGCTAGCATAACTAGGTAGCCACTTTTTATAGTTTTTAAACTATTCTATCCCTGTTCTAATGTTTAGACTATCTTAAAAAAAATTACAATATTCTTGAAGTCACAAAAAGGAAGTGTGCATTATTTATTACTACAACAAAGGAGATGTTTGACTAAGTAGCTATGGAGGTTGTTGTGTTTGGCCATCTATTGACCCACTGGCTTCTAATATACCCAATGTCAAAGGTATTTGTTAAGATAGGGCCTTTGTATCTAACTTATTATCTTGTATGATTTATCAAAGCTATTATAGAGGAATGAAATGGGGCTCATCTATTATCTAGGCAATATCCGGATCAACTTGAGATAGATCCTAATTGAGTATTTTTCATTCTATGAGCATTCTATATACAATGACAAGTAGAATGCATAGTGAAAATTAGATCATCATCATATTTTACATATCATCATCATCTAAAATTATGAACAATGCCTTAGAATTAGATAACTTTAGTTGAATATGCAAGATGAGCTCATTCAATCTATTTATTGTCCTTTGGGTTTGGATGGATGCAAATTTGTTGCACATTGTTTCATCATTCCATACTTGTAGCTTCTATATGGTAGCATCCATAAAATATAATAGTTATTTGAGTGCATTAATCATATTTTCTATAGTTTCCATTTGATCCTCCAATATAATTTTAGCTTTATTTGTAGTGGTAAATGTAGATTTTGTAGTAGCCAAGGATTGAGTAAGATGTTGTCTCCAATTTATCATATCTTGGGTTATCTATTTGGCCTACCTCATAATGGTGTTTAAGATTTGATCATATTCATCAAGGAATTCACATATGACTTTTATTTTAGTCTTAAGAGCTTGCCCTTGATTGTGCAATGCCAAGACTTTCTATGCAATTCCCTAATTCTTTGTACATTATGTCAATAGGGCAGTGAATTACTTATCTTCTGACATGACTTGATCACCTAGTACTTGCATAACTAATGTGGGAAAAGTGTTATTTATCAATTTCTATGAATTTTCTAGTTGTTATTTTACTCCATCCTTTTCTTATTTTAGCTTCAAGACTTCCTAATCTAAATCTGAGGCCTTCTGCACAATTGATTCTTAAAAAGTGATTGCTCCTTCAATCTATTTTGATAGTAGTAGTTGGGTGACATCTAATGATGTTTCCATCGTAGTTGTGGAAAGTGTCATGGATATGGTCATAAGTGTCATAGAAGTAGGTGTGAATTAATCCAATAGAAGCAAGAAACTAATTGGCTGAGTTGATGTGGTAGGAACATCTCATATCCATTGGCTAGAGATCTATGATTCTTCTTATATGGCATTTATGTGAGATACAGTTGTTTCTTATACATGTTATTTTGCATCTTTGTACTCCTTGGCATGGATTTATACTTCATCTTTGGCCTTAGCATCAACTTTTTTTGGCACTTCAACTTCTTCTTTGGCCATATCTTTAGCATTAGCTTGAGCTTTGGCTTTAGCATCTACCTCAGCCTTAGTTTTGGATTTAGCTTTAGTCTTAGTTTTGTCCTAGGTTGCTTGTATTTTTTCTATATGTGTAAGTTATTATTTAGCAACCTTAGCTTGAGATTATTATTCCTTCTATTTTTTTTTATAGCTTACACCTCTTATTGTCACCATTTGGCTTCCTCTTGAACTTTCTTCTTTGCCTCCACTTAATCAGCCTACTTGCACATAGCTCCTGCTCACTTGGATTTCTTCTTTATAGCTTCAGCTTCTTCAACTTGCTTTCACACATTTTATACTTCCTTAGCCTTATTCCTTATAGATTTATATTTTTTTACATGCTTTCATGTAACCTCTACTTCCTCAACCTTATTTTTTATTTTAGCACCAATGTATTTTTGCTTTTGTTGTTATCAGTTCACAGCTTTTTGTTATGTCTCTTACGACATTATTGGTTGTTCTTGTTCTTATTTTTTCTTTCTCCTTTATTTTTCCTTCACCTCCTTAGGGTCAACTGTCCTATATAAGTTATTGTTCATCTACTAACTTGGGCATAGTTGTATCTATGGGTTGCTCATCACCTTCAAGGTCTATGAGCATATTGTTATTTTATTGTATTTACTTGGAGGTATGAGATTTTGATTTTGATTATTTAAAACCTAGACCTAAAGTTGTTATTATGTTGCTTGAGATTGTTTCACACCACTTTATTTTTTAGCTTTACCAAAAGACACCATCCTTTCTCACATAATTTTTGATGATTTAGCAAAAGGGTATGTGCATGATCTTTAGAACAAGACTAGCGTAAGATTTCCATCTTTAGGTAAATCCACCATCTGTGCAATTGAGGATGCTACGGCTAACTTTGTTAAGAATATATCAGCCTCTAACTTGTGATGAGTTACTTCTTGTCATCTATTATCAAAAATAATAGAAGAATGTAGTTGAGTAATATCAACCCCAAGTTATTTTCTTACCTAATTTCATACTTGGAAAGTGTGCACTAATTTTTAAAATAAGAATCTCAATATGCTCCCCTTTATCATACACCTCTTTTTCAATATCTTCTAACATTTATTACAGCACTTCATGTTCTTATACCCCCAACTCAGGTAGATCACACTCAGTAGCTATCCTTAGAACTATGGGATTTTCAATCCAAGACTTTGTTTGATGGGTTATTTTCTTTGATGGTGGTGGTGAGACTTTGTGCATATGTGCTCTCCTCTTTACTTTTTATTATTGTGGTGGAGTTTGTGGTTATGCTAGTTATGGCAATTGAGCATATGGTTGTTTTGGTCATTGCAGGGGTGCTTGCTCTACTTTTTATTATTTCACCTATGGAGGAATCGCTTGTAATGGAGGAACTAACCTCATAGATAAGGATTTTTATTTATACACTTTAGCATTTACTTAAACCATTAAAATAAAAAATGGCATCAAGGTCATAGTTGGAGTAGCCAACTCATGAAGCTTGATCTGAATACCATTATGAAATTTGGTGAGTGAAGCATATTGTCTCAAATATTGTATTACATCCTATGGGTTCCTAGGGTGTGTTTAGATCAATGTAGGGATTCGAGCAACCATGTATTAAATCACCCTAATTGTTAATAATACTACCCTTTTTTTTCCATGAAATATTTATAAAGGTAATACTAGGATAAAAGTCTGTAGTTATATTGATTTCTCCCTAGTGGATATTTCCATTATGTGAAAGACAATAAAAGAAGCAAAAATTGGTACTGAAATGTTTATGTGCTTTCACAATTACCAATTATATGTTAGTGGTGATCTCAAATACCAAAAAATCAATCCAATTAAAATCCTCCCATAGCTTTTTCATGCAATAATCAATATCAATTATGCCTCTTATCACTTGTTTTACTTGCTTGGTGGTTTACCAAAATCTTTTCATAATGCATTGTACCATGACGCATAGTGAAGCATCATCAATCAATTCAATAGGTGTTCCTCACCCTACCCTTATGGTATATTTTTCCTTGATATCTAAATGAATTGGTGGTGATGTAGATGTATAAGGGAGGATTGATTTATTGTGATTGGGAAGGCTAGTGACTTGTGCCATTGTGTGCACAATAATCCAAATTGTGACATCTTAAGTTAAATGGATATCCCCTTGATTTTATTAGCTTTATAAAGTCATCATAACCTCATCTAAATGCCTAAACAAAGGTATATTAAGTAATATTTTAGTATTAAATCCTCATAGTGGATGTCAAAGTGTGAGGGATCTTGCTTGTGTTACTCCTTGAGTATCTTGGGAAAAAGAGTAGTTTCTTCTACATGTATAAAATCAAAAAAATATAGATCATTATACTTAGCTTTTTGAATACCTAACCCAATATCCATTTACTTTTTTGGTGCATCTAATATCAAAATCAATAATTAACCTCTCTCCATGGTTTGATCGGTGATCTAGAATGAATGTTTTCTTTATTTAGTTATACTCTGGTTCAAAATTCATTTATGATTAGGTATTCTGAAACCAAATCATAGAATCCTCTTTTTATCTAAATTTCTTAATGTTTTAGGGTTGTCCATTCCCTCCTCTTATATAGCTATTGCTACCTAATTTCATGCCACCAACTACTTTGAATGCATTGACTATTTACACATGAATGTTCCTTTTTCAATTAATATTATTTGTTAGAAGTTACCATGACATGGATGTTTAGTGCTTAGAACCTTTGATTTTATTATTTGGTGTTTATTATATGTGAGTAATTTTCCTTTCATCTTAATTAATTTTCCTTATGAATCCACTTGTCCATTTACTACCAAATCTCCTTCAAAAAGATGCAATCTTTTTGAAATGTCACATCATTAATGGTCTAACCTGACCATTGCCCTTCCATTCACTATACCTATATTTTCTCCACCTTCCTAAATGTAATGAAAATTCTTGATGCAGTTTCATCTAGATATCTTCTATGATCTATCTTTGGAATGTGATCACACCCTGTGATGATATTGTTGGTTGTGATGTGTTGCATTGTAAAAACATGTTATATAAACATTATAAACTAAGAAAATAAAATATAAATAAACAACATTAAATAAAATCCTAACTACATGGTGCTACTTAGTACCCACTCAAATTTTTAGTTGAACGATAGAGATTAAAGATGATATGACTTAAGCCTACAACCATTTATACATCTTGGTAATATGGTTCTCTACATAAATTACAACACTATGGTCCCCTATGGTGATACTTCATGAATGATATAAGGTCCTTTCCATCTAATGCATATCTTTCCTAGGAATTCTTTAAATCTACTCTCATGAATTAATACTATTTGGTTTAAGTAAAATTGTTTAGATCGTAAGTTGAGATCAAGCTATGCTTTCTAACTCTATTT
Source organism: Torreya grandis (assembly GCA_037957365.1). NCBI lineage: Eukaryota > Viridiplantae > Streptophyta > Pinopsida > Cupressales > Taxaceae > Torreya > Torreya grandis. Next base: position 58,189 of record JARHVA010005210.1, read on the forward strand.
TTTAATCTATTATAACCACTATACCTTTTGTCTATTTTCTTCCATATTTTTTAAATCCATAAACTATTTCTTTAATTAATCTTGATCTCGTAATCTCATGACCATCACAATGTGTAGACTAGGAACAATATATTCTTTAGGCATTACTACCTCAAAGCCATATACTAGTTGAAATAGAGTGAAACATATAGCTCTCTTTTAATGTGTAATATAGGTGCACATAATTAAAAAAAAATTGTTATTACCAATCATCCATTTGAAAATTAAAATTTGTCTATGGATGGTAAGTCATGTAGATACCTAAAACTAGCCACTGATAACCTCCAACTAGGCTTTTGACCAATTTCCATCAAAGTGCATAATTTGGCCTAAAAAAACTAAAGCACATTAAATAATTTGAAATTGATATATTTAAATTATAATTTTAGACAGAGTATCATTAAATGGGGAAATGTAATTTATGGGCCAGCTAACTTTGATCAAATTATTTCGAGTCAAAATGTTAGTTTTGCACCTGGGTGCTCTGGATTGCTCTTTTATGTCAAATATCTTGCATGAAACACATGCCTTTGTTATTTAGTATTGGTAACATCATAAATGGGATAATGGATCCAACACATCTGACATTGACTTCCAATTCTAATCCAGTCAAATTTTGGACCAATAATAAGACATTTTGACCAATTTGATTAATTTGTGCACCAAGAGCCAAAATTTCAACCAAAGTTGACTAATCATGTTTTAGGCTAATTGAACCAAATTATGGCCTTAATTTAATTTTCCAAAGAACCTATTGAATAAATATTTATTGTAAATTGATTTCTATTAACTACATCATCAGGTGACATCATCATATGGGGTGAAATTCATAAGCCATAAATGCATAAAATATCAAGATTATGGGTCTCCCATGCCTCATTAAGACCATCCATACCTATTAAATACCCATCTATCCCAAATATTAATAGGTATATTTTTAGAATAAATTTCATATTTAGATTTATTCATGGCCACACATCTCAATCTTGAGATGGACGGTCATGGTTGATCCACAAACCATTCCAAAAATCTATAAATAGGAGGCCTTACTGATTGAATTTTAAGCTCTTTTATGCTAAAATTATAATTCCCAACTTCATTCAAAAATCATTACATCTTATTTTTATAATTCTAAATTTTTGAGCCAAGTCAAGCCAAGCCAAAGCCAAAGGTGCCAAGCGGAGATGAAGGTAGCCACACTCCATTGAAGAAGATATCTTGAAGCACAAGCCGAGCAAGCCAAAGAAGAAGCCTTTTGGAGAAATCAAGGATTTGGTAAGAATTTTGTGTTTTGTGTTCATATTATTTATTTCTTTCCATTTTTATTTGTGTTCTCAAATGGCTTTCCCTTACTAAGGTCTCCCTAATAATTAGGCCTAGAGATGTATGCTAGCTAGTCTATTGGTTTTTCAATTTGATTTCATTTTATCACTAACAAGATACTAGCACCTATATTGATTCAAATTCCTAGTCTACATAATGTCACACCTAGTGGGATGATCTTCATGAGAGTGTAATCCACAAACTTTTTAGTGTTTCATAGTTTTGATTCGGTTTTTTTTTGTTGTTTTTGCTTTGAGTAAAAATGACAAATAAATAAGTCATAACTTTTTATTTACTTATTATTTTTGTCTAAATTTATTTAATAATCTATATAAATATGTCATTGATATTTTATAAAAATTTCACAAAAAATTCGTTTATATTTTATAAGTTATATCTATTTTAGTGACTATCACTTTTTATTTTGTATTTTTAGGGTAAAAATGGTTAGAACAGAGTTTATAAAAAACACATTATTGACTTTTTGGACCTATAATTTTATATATACTTGAAACCTGAAGTTATTGACAACTTATCAAAATTTAGTGGAAACTGATATATATTTTAAAATTTCAGTTAAAAATACTGACTGCAGGTTTTTATGTTTTATATGTAAGCTTTTGTGTGTTATGTGTTATATTTTATTTTTAGCCTTCTAATTTGTTGTTTTCAAGAGTTCATATATTTATTTATTTTTTTATTTTTTTAATTTATATTTGTGTTATCATTATCTAACCTAACACATTTATTTTTGGGGTGATGCCTTCAGGGCATACAGGTAACCGGTGAACCTTGAATTTGTCAAAACATGTTTTAGACCATCTTTTGCATGCTTTTAAAATGAACCAAGAACATTGTTTTAGTAATTAATAGAAAATTTAGGTGATTAAAATAATTTTTTTATATTTATCCTTTCAAATTTACAAATTAATACAAAGGGGCCAAAAGACTACCAACACACCTTTCAATCTAGGGCTTAAAAATGAAGTCATATTTCAAAGCTTTAATGTTCACTACTTGTTTCAGTTATCACTTTGTTTTCTCAAAATACAAGGATGTTGTGTATGCTCTTCCATTTTTCTCCTTTAGGGAACTCTTGGAATCAAAATTTATTTCCTTATTTTTAAATTTCCTAGTCCAAGGCATAGAAAGAATGTCATCTAAATCACTCCCCAAAAACTCACAAAAGTATTGGGTGACCTTGAAAATGACCCTGAAGTCTTTCTATTGGTATTTTATTTCATGAAAATTTAGATTTAAAGGGGGAATTAATTACCTCATATGAGTTCTTTAAGGAAGCTTTGACCCAAGGTTTCATCTCCCAGTATTGACTTCATCAACTCCTTCTGAGTTGCACATGGGACGTATCTGCATTTGGACATCGCATTACACTGAGTGAACAGTAGGATGTAGTGGTTGTAAAAAGGACAAGACCTTTTTACAACTATCCAATATTTTGAGCACTTAATTTCCATGCTTTTATTTTACATTGTTTGACATGAAAGTCATTATGTAATTGATTCCCCTAGAAACATTCAAAAGCTTGATAGTTTAGGCAATCCCACATTGCCATACCCTTGTTAGGATTTGGATGATTATATTTAGATTATTTTGGTCATTTTTGATTGATATGTTTTTGAAATTAAAACTTGTTTTTTTATTCATAAATCCATGGTAAAATCAATTTTTTATATGTCATTCTTTTGTCTATAGAGGTGTTATGTTGGTCATTTTACACCACACTTATGCCTTGAATTTTTTGCTAAACTTGTTTGTGTGTGTCATTTGAGTTGTATAGGGTATTTGACTTTCCAAAATCATATCAAACCATTTTACCTTTGATTATTTGAAACATAACATTGATCACATCATTCAAGTATGCTTATGTCGTTAGGCTGCTTATTTTATTTTAAAACTTGTTTACTATTGTGCCAAACACCATTTGTTTCAAACCATGTCACATCAGCAATTTGGACCTTGTTTATGTGTCATCATGATGTCTAATCTTATATATATTATTTGGTCAAATACTTGTTTTTAATGTTGAGTTTTCAATTAACCTTGTTAAGTTTGGATTCAAATATTGATTGATTTTTGTTTAGGCTTTAATTTGTGGGGCTGATACATAGATCTTTCTCTTTTAGGTTGCATAACTCTGGTTAATCAATTCACCAAATTTCAAAACTATTGATGGTTTATTTGTTTAATACCTATCCTCATCAATGTTTGTGCCTTTATTTGGGATAACATGATCTTTCTTCAAGATCTTTTTGCCTCATGCCTTATGCCAATTGATCATGTTTATGGTTGATTCCATTTGACGGGTCTATGTCAAAGTTGTTTCCAAACTTTTTAGATTAAATTCACATCAATCCTTTGTTTCAAGTCTAACTTTTGACATAATTTAGACAAAAGTCCTAGCACATGCCTTATTTGAGCCTAGATTTTGACTCCATGTTTAGACAAAAGACCTAGTGACTCTTTTCCCCTTTTCTAGTTTAGACCTTGTTTGGAACACTTTGACCTAGACTTTTAACATGCTGATTTTTATTCAGACGCTCGACATTTTATGCATATGATATTTGACATTAGACACTTGATGTTAGACTATTTTATGCCAAGTTTTATCACAAATCATTTTGGAGATACAACTCCACTTTTAGACCATATTGGACATACAGCTCCACCCCTTCAACCAAATTAGACCAAGTTTGAACCATTTGTCCTTTGGATAGTTTTTTAGAGTTTGTAAAACTCTAAGCCTTTTTGTTTCAGAGATTTCATCATTTACATAAATATGTCTAGATATACTTATGGTGGAGTCATGTACAATCCAACTTATGATATAATGGCCACAAAAAATCCCACTAGGAACCCCTATAGAGAAATATTTTATAAAGAGTTTTATTATTCTCCCTATAATACTCCATATGGGGAACATAGTCAAAATCCAAAAAATTTAAATCAAGACCTTGATTGGCATGAAAAAGTTTGTGAGGAGGACTTTGAAAACCCAACTATAGATAATATTATTTAAGATTTAGATCCATACCCTCTTTGCAATAATTAGTACATGGAACATAGTCAAGAACTAGCTTATGAACCAACTCGGATGATATGGCTTATGAGAAAGACTTGGATGCTTTGGCTTGTGTAAGTAATCCAAGTTCCATGATGTCCTTTTTTAATCTGATCATCAACTACCCCTAACCCTCCTTTAGATTATACAAGCTATCAATCTCTACAATATCTAAGGAATACCATTACCATTCCTAAACCTAGTCCTTTGGCTTGTACAAGCAACTAGGCTCCACAACACCCGTTCATCATTTCAGGACCTAGTCCTTTGACTTATGTGATAAATATAACTCCACACCACCCTATCATTACCATCTCAAGACTTTGTATTTTGGCTCATGAAAGTAATCATATTCCTCAATGCCCTACCATTATCCAATCATAGGCCATTCCTCCTCTATTACCAATCCCATCCAAACCCCAATCGATCCAATCATTAAAAGACCAATCTATGTTCCCAATTGGTATCTTACAACTCATTAGAAATCAAGGCCAAGAGAACTAACCAATCTAAGATATTTTCATTGAATCAACTATTTATGATAAGTTAGCCTGTGATAAATTGCCTATTGATCATATACTAGTTGTTGAGGAGTCTCACTCTGATGAGCCAGTCTTTTCTAAGTCACTTATTAATGATTATGGCCACCTTTGGGCAAATCATTACCTTGAATATATGCCTATTTTTTAAGAGTCTCCCCTTGATAATCTAGTCCCTGAGGAGTTATTTCTTAACCTATTTCCCATTATAGAGGAGTCTCACTTTGATAAACCAATCTTTATGGAGCCCATTATGCCATCACAGGTAATTACTTGTCCAATAACAAACATTTAATAAGATATCATTACAATAGAATACCTTTTAGATGAAGAATCAGAGTTAGAGTTAGGTTCTATGCTTGGATCAACATCAGATTTAGCATCAAAATTAGAATCAACATCAGATTCAAAGTCCCTTCAGTTAGAATCAGATTCAGAAGAAAAATGAGTTTATGTTTGTTACAACATTAGTTATGCACACCTCATAGATAAATTTGAATGCAATAGTGATCCTTCTCTAATTTTTGAGGATGAGTAATTCAACATTGACATAAGTTCTCCTAGTATCTTCTACAAGGATTATGATGCCAACACCCATTCCATTACCATTTCACGTGCCATTACCATCAACCAAGATAGCCATATTATTGACATTTTATCTCCCATAAGTGTCAATTAAGATTGATATAATAAAACTTTGTTGAACTATATCCATGGTGATATAGTAGTTGAAGAAGAGCAAGGAGGCCAAGACCACATTCATGTAGCAAAAGAACACTCTCCTAGTGAAACCTTTTCAAAGGCACTAGGATATAATCAAAGTTCTAACTCAGCATCTTCTAGTGAAACTTTTTTAGGAGCACTAGAATAAAATCAAGTTAAAATCCAATGTTCATTAGTGAAACCTTTTTAAAGGTGCTATGAGACACTCAAGACAACTTCATTGGTGAAAATCTCATTGAGGCACTAATAGCTAAGCATAAAATTTCTTCACTACTTGATGAAGACAAAATTAAAGATCAAATCAAAATAGATTCTTATTTATAGCCTAATCAGAGGGTAGCTACTCTCAAACCAAGAAAATAGAAAAATATGATGGTCTTATCGAGAGAACAAGTCTTCAACCCTGCCACAACTAAAATTATGTCAAATCTGATATCAACAACATTATGTGTGACTAAACATCTTGATCTTCATTTATTTCCCAACCATTCCACATTCTATTATCATCTACCATTCCATTTCACAATCCAACCTACCATCCATCATTTATCTTTATTTACCACCCATGGTTGCATTTTCCTTTGTATAGGCTATAAAGATACCTTGTCTTGATTCTTGAAGGAATCAAAATCAATGACCAGCAAAGATCATAAAAGCATTCTCAGCATCCAAATTTGTAGGTAGTTATTGATGGAGTATTTATTTAGATGAGGTGTGGGATATAAATTAACATGATCAAGTATTTTATTTGTACCATTTATTGATTAGGACGTGCATCTCCCCATTAGCAAGAACAATATAATCAAAAACCATACTCGGGCCAAAAATATGTACCATACCATGTCATTGCCATGCCATTGCCATTGTTACATATCCTTTTGCCATTATCTTATATCACATCTAATCACCTTCTCACTTGGGGGAAACCCTCTTACCATTTTTTTCAATCTATTAAAAACCATCATTATCCTTAGCAAGATCATGCCATCTAACCATTCCATTCCTAATCTAGACCAAAGCCTCTTTTTAGTCATCCTACCTAAACCTATTTTGATCTTGGCTAATTTAGTTATTTTTTCACTTTTTACGAGGGGATTTTGATCAAGTTTCAAATCTTATCAAATTTGTGTTAATAATGATAGTTTATGAAAGTAGTGTGATAGTTGATTTGGCAAGATATCTTTCATCTTATCAAGTTTGTTTATGTGAGCTTGATTATAACTGCCTATAGCCAAATCAGTGTCTCACCAATCTTGCTACTAATTATAAATACCTATGGTAAAATTAATATCATTGACCTATTCTATTGTATCCTATTATAACTTCCTTTGGGTAAACTACGGTCAACACTTGTTTACCATGCATTATCGCATCACCTTGCTATTGTTGTTTTCATTTGACTGGCCATTTTCTAGCTTTGAGAACTTATTGGGACCTAGTTGGTTTTTCCTCACATTTTATTTGGATGGAATTACTATGACTTGAGATCATTTTAGGGCTATCTAGGCCATGCTCAATTCATGTTGAGGTCACCTCAGTCCCCTTTTCCATACGCTCTCACTATTTTGTAAGTAACCTAAGCCACGCTCTCACCATTTTGTGAGTAGGTATCTTATCATTCTCTAATGAGTTGAGATACCTCAAAAATTCCAAAAAACATTCATAACATTTCAAAAACTCTAAAAACATTTGTCCTATATAATCTTAGTCAGTTATGCTTGATCCACCCTATTGGGGCAAAGTCATTGTTAGGATGTTTTCTTTTCATTTTGTTTTCAAGATTTTTGTTTGTTTATGTTTTTCACGTTGTTTGTTTATTTTTTTCAAGTTTTTTGTTTATTTTTCTATTTGTTTATTTTTTTGTTTTTTTTTGCTTTCCTATTTATTTGCTTTCAGCACTGTTGCCTCAACTTGATCTATATATATGCATTGGATGATTCCTTGCACACATTATTCTTGAGTCTATCCATATTAATACGTCAACATTATCATCATGGTTTTTATTATTAGTTCATTGTTTTCAAGTGTTTATTGGATCGATAATTAGTCCTTATGCATATTTCAGCCAAGTCTTCATGGTATTCTATCATGATGCCTACTGTCACATGCTACAACAAAAATCAGCTTCAAAAAGGTCTATAATCAATGGAGCTGTAGAATTTTCTCCTTGGAACCTTGGAAAATACTCCCATCCCACCCTTGATCAAATCAACCCATTAACCATTCTAGTTGTATCATTGCTAATCAAGATGAGCATCTCCTCATTGGTAGGTACAATTGAATCATTCACAGTGATTAATCTTTTTCTTATATTCATCTATTTTATCACTTTATACCCACTCATATTTAATCTATATTCTAGGTTATATCCTTGAGTTATGCTTACTAATCATTCCTAATTGGGGCATAATCATCTTTAGCTAATCTAGGTCCTCTTAATGTTTATAATTGCCTATGGGCAAATCATTATTTTGACTTTTATTCCTGATTATAACCACCTTTAGGCAAATCAATATCCTTTTTACATCAATACATGCAAGCATTTTCTAATTTGGATTAATATCAACCATGGGTTAATTTCACCTTTATTCTTGTTTCTTTTCGAGGGATCATCCATCAATAAATGTAATGGCCATTCCCTCGAGGGGGCATCATCATAGGCTTTCCAAAACCATTTGGAGTTTTGTTTTTAAACCATCATCTTCTTTTTGGCATACAAGCCTTTTCTCATTATTTAAGAATATATTTCTTTTCCTATAGTTTACAACATCTTACCAAATAGGGGAAAACTATAGACACCTAAAACTGGACATCGATGACCTCCAACTAAGCTTTTGACCAATTTCCACTAATGTGCATAATTTGGTCTAAAAACACTAAAACACATTAAATGAGTTGAAATTTATATATTCAAGAGTTGATTTTGGCTAGAGTATCATTAAATGGGGCAATGTAATTTATGGGCTAGCTAACTTTGATCAGATCATTTTGAGTGAAAATGTCAATTTTGCACTTAGGTGCTCTGGATTGCTCTTTTCTATCAAATCTCTTACACGAGACACCTACCTTTGTTATTTGGTGTTGGTAACATCCTAAATGGTATAATTGATCCAATGCATCTAACATTGACTTCTAATTCCAATCCAATCAAATTTGGACCAATATTAAGACATTTTGACCAATTTGATTAATTTGTGCACCAAGAGCCAAAATTTGCACCAAAGTTGACTAATCATGTTTTAAGATAACTAAACCAAATTAGGGCCTTAATTTAATTTTCTATGGAAATTTTTGAATAAATATTTATTATAAATTGATTTCTATTAACTACATCATCAAGTGACATCATCATATGGGGTGGCATCTATAAGCTATAAATGCATAAAATATTAGGATTATGGGTCTCCCATGCCTCATTAAGACCATCCATTATTATTCAATACCCCTCTATCCCAAATATTAATGGGTATATTTGTATAATGAATTTCATATTTAGATTTATTCATGGCCACACATCTCAATCTTGAGATGGGCAGTCATGGTTGATTCTCAAACCATTCCAAAAATCTATAAATAGGAGGCCTTGCCTATTGAATTTTAAGCCCTTTTATGACAAACTTATAATTCCCAAATACATTCAAAAATCATTGCATCTTAGTGATATAATGCCAAATTTTTGAGCCAAGCCAAGTCAAAGCCAAAGGTGCGAAGAGGAGATGAAAGTAGCCACACTCCATTGAAGAAGATCTCTTGAAGCACAAGCTGAGAAAGCCAAAGAAGGAGCCTTTTAGAGAAATCAAGCATTTGGTAAGAAATTTGTGTTTTATGTTTATATTTCTTATTTATTTCCATTTTTAGTTGTGTTCTCAAATGGCTTTCCCTCATTAATCTCTCCCTAGTAACTAGGCCTAGAGATGTATGCTAACTAGTGTGTTGGTTTTTCAATTTGATTTCATTTTGTCACTAACAAGATACTAACACCTTTCTTGAGTCAAATTCCTAGTCTAAAAGTCATGCTCATGTGTTGAAATATCATGAATTCCTTAATGAGAGTCTTGATAGTAATATTTAGGAAATGCATGCCTTTATCAATTACTAGTGTAATTATACATCCAAACCTCATGATGATGTTTTGATATTAAAATTTGGCAGTATCATTTTCACCACAGCTTAAAGTGGTAGCAGCTTATACTCATTTTGTGAAATAATTTATCACATTTATAATATATCTAGCATGACTACACTTATTTAAAGGTGATATAGGTCCAACAAAATCAATTCCCTATTGTTCAAAGGGTTATTTTGTAATCATGGGTACCATAGACATTTCATTGCATTGGTTTGGCTTGCTCATTTATTGATAAATGTCATAATGTTTATCAACTTTATGTGCATCCTTAAATAACATAGGCCACCAAAGTCTACTCTGTAGTAGTTTCCTTATAGTGGCTTCTCCTATGAAATAAACCCTTATAATTCCTTGATGAATCTCTTGAATAAGTTATGGTCACTCATGATCTATAGATACTCTATACAATACATATCTTTTCCAAGATTTTATAATAATCTATTCATAAGGCTATACGATATGGCTCATGTAGCCATTTACTTTTTATCCTACTCAGTGTAGTGCATAGGAAAAGTTTCTTATTTCAAAAAATTTGTAATGTCTTCCATGTTATCAAAAACTATAGAAACTATAAATAAATGGACATTTGGGGATTCATATTTAAGTTTATTTGGTTCCTACCCATTATTAATTCTATTGATGTGATCTGGCCCCACATTCTCTCATCCTATCTTAATATTAATCTAGAATTGAAATTCTTGAAAGAGCATTAACCACCTTGATATATGTCCTCCTAGCATTAGCTTATTAACCAGGTATCACAATGCATGGCGATTTGTGAATAACTCAAAAGGAGTAGCCAATAAGTAATCCCAAAAAATTTCCAATGTGAAAACCATGACTAGTGCTTCTCCTTCTTTGGTCATGTATTTATTTTCTATTGTTGATAATTATTTGCTAGTAAAATATATCAGGTGGTCCAACCCACCTTTGCCTAGATGTGTTAAAAATGCTCCTATTAGGGTCTTAGAAGGATCCATATATACGTTGAATGGCTTTTTCCAATTATTAAATACTAAGATCAGTGTTTTTACCAATATTCACTTTAACTCAATGAATGTTCTTTGATAGTCTGGTGTCTATTTGAATTTGGTATCCTTGTGTAATAATTTCTCCATAGATGTAGATATAGTTGCATACCCTTTTATAAACTTTTTATAATATCTTGTATGACCAAGGAGGGTGTACACTTCAGTTGAGTTAGTAGGAGGTGGTATTCTTACTATAATAGTTATTTTAGTTGGGTTGACTGATGTTACATACCACATGGCCTAGTAGGACACAAAGGTGTAAATAATAAACACTTATTTTAAATTTAAATTGTTGTGTAAAGCTTAACATTGCTCTATCATCAATATTATTTTTAACAAGTGTTCTTTAAATAGAGAGAAAACAGACCAATCATCCATGGAGACTTTTAGGAAATCATGAATGAAATATTTGAATGTATTTACCATAACTCTAGAAACTATATCAAGTGCATTTTTTAAACCAAATGACATTATCTTAAATGAAAATAATCCCCATTCAGTAGTGAAGGTGATAATAGCCTAATCCTCCTTGGTAATCAAAATCTGGTGATATCCACTGAAACCATCCATAAATGAATATACCTCCATGCCCAGCCATAGATTAAAGAACTTCATCTATAAAAGGAATAGAAAATGTATCAGTAACATAAGCATCATTAAGTGAATGTAGTAGTCCCCAAACATGCCTAAATTTCTCCTTTTTTTCTTAGGTTGAATAACCATTGGACTCACCCAGTCTACATTTTCAATTAGATAAATGATTCTAGCTTCTTGCATTTGATCAAGTTTGACCTTTAATTTGGTCTTCATATTTGGATTGAGGATGTAGGGTCACTTTTTGATAAGACATGCACACATTATTTTAGTTCTATGTGCATTTATCCCAAAGATGGATCTATGCCTTTTGCCTCTGATGATTTTCTTGGAAACACATATTGATAATCCCTTAACAAGTTTCAAGGCCTCAAAGATTTCCTCTTGTCCCCAGTAATCTCCTTGTATTATAAGCTCAAGGGTTATCCCAATATTTTGTTCAATCTTTCACAAAGGTTCCTGATATATCTTGTCTGATCCACTAGGAAAAGTATCTTATAGAATACATTTTCCTTCATATTGTAGAATGTTGATGTTGTGTCATTTTTCCTCTTCCACTTGCTTTGTGCTTTATACTAGTTTGGGTTCATCTTCACATTATGTCTCAAATAAACCTTCTAGATCAATATCTTCATCACTGTCACTATCACTTGATTTTGTCATAGATCATTGATTATTCTATTACATCACTAAAAAACAAGCTATTATTTTTGTTTGGCTTTATAATTGTGCAATGAAAGATCCAAGTCATATGCAGTCTCTTAATGAGATGATGATTTAGCTATAGTTCCTAAATACTTTTTTTATCCATGACATACAAAAAAATTAATTTTCTATAAGGCATTATGTACTAGTGGATTATTATATTCAAACATAATAGTTGGAATGAAATCTTGTTGAAATTTTCCCCAATGTTTGGTTTCCCTTCTATGATCTTGATGTATATACCAAGTTATTGGTAGAGGTGCAAGAGTGTGGTTGAATATGTGTACCTAATATCATGGTTATATTCCTTGTGTGGTCCATATATCCACACATTAATGGATGTATAATTATGAAAATTGAGCTTATTGAAATAAAATCCATTGTAATTTGAGATTATTTGGTAGCTAAAACCTTACATGTAAGATTTTGCATGCTTCCTCCCACTGTATTTATAAGTTTTTGTATACTGCCCACCATGTCATAATAGTTTTTTTTAGCACATAGCTAAGTGCATTAACTCATTGATCTATCTCTGATGCATGGTGTTCAAGCCTTAATATGAATGGATTGATATCCTCTATCACAAATTATTGAGTTATCTATCATTTTGTAGTGAATAACATTTATAAAGGTCATAATTCATGATCCCTACAAGACCAATTCAATATATGTGTGTCTAAGTCACCATTTATGGATAATGTGGATTCCCAAGGTAGAATACCTTTTGGAATTACTTCAGTATAGTCCATCATAGTTGTACTAGTATTATAAAGGAAATCTACTTCAGATATGTTTGGAGAGTGCACTAAAGGAGAAATAAAACCTTCGACGTGAACCTACCTAACTAGAGACTTTAATATAATAGGTTTGAATACTAGTCATTTTTATTACTACATAGTACCTAGTTTCCAATTTTGACAATCTACAGACCTCACCCCATTTTGCCTTTCATTTATACCCATGTTTAAACCAACTATTATATCTATAATCATAATGAGACTCTGACTCTTTTTGGATAATATATGGCTTTTGCTCAAACTTATTTATGGGTATGACCACTATTTTATCTTTTTGATGTACTTCTAATTAATTACACATAATATTGATGGTCATTTGGCCATTGTAGGCCCATTTAGTACCATTTAATGTAGGGTAATGATTCTATGTTGTCTTCATGTCAATGACCTCAAATTTCCCTCACAAACTAAGGTCAACCACTTTAATTTCAACTTCTTCTAACCTGTCAATGGGTTTGACTCTGTTGTAATCTACCAAACTCAATGTTATTGGAATGTAACTTAGAGTTCATCAACTAATGGCTTCCCATGTTGATCAAGGAAATATATTGACTATGCTTCTGAATTCAAATAATGTATTTGGAATTTCATATCCATCCAAATCAACATAAATTCATGAATCCACATCCTAAATCTTCTTGGTCTTAACATATCAAAATACTTTATAAGCCCTTATTTGTACTCATTATGCACACTTCAAGAGATTGTGTAGGAGATTAGTGATATTCTAGGACATATCCTCATTGCACATTATACTAAGTAATTTCATCAAATCTATTAAATTAGTCATAACACCCTCTTTCCTCATTATCCTAAAAAATTTCCCACATATTTTAGCATCAATAGTTATGTTATCATCCTCAAAACCTAGTTTTTGTTATATTTATTATAATACCCATTCAAATTGATATATTAAATTCTTTTATGTATCAAAATCAAGATATTTATCCTACTAAAGTTTTCCAATGCCATGATCTTAAGGCATTTATAAATGAGGTAAGCTTTTTTTAGCTCTTTATTGCCTTGTGATGGCTTGCATAAATGCATTTTCCTTTGGTTTCACATTGATCTTATTTACATTACATGTTGGCTTCTCCTTCATTATTTCTCCAAAACTAGGCAATCTTATATTTGATGTTAACCTTTGACCTTGTTTTATATATAATAGACTTATCTATGAGATTTAGTGGGATAGTTCCTTGCATAATGATTATATGCATCGTATAGATAACATTACATAGGGTTCAAGCTTATTCATTATCATTGTTGTGACCTCCTTGATATCCACCATGATAGCCTCCTATATATCCCCCTCTATATCCTCCTATATTCTATTGATATGCCCACCCTTATGATTGTTTTCTAGCATATCCTCCTTGATGATTCATCTACACATCATATTCCCCATATTGGTGCTAAAGAAAACTTAGAGTCTAGTTTCCCTATTATTGTTAAATATTCATATTATTCCAAGGTTACACATACTAAGTAAAATGTTAGTATGAGGGAGATGACATATTATTATAGCTTGATAGGCCCTATGGATGATATTATGTTGATGAAGGCATATTATATTGAGGTAACTAAGGCATTCATCCTAGATTACTTTGAGTCACATTTATCATCATCACATCTAGCCTTGGAATTGCTTACTTCATAGTTAGTATTTACTAAGTCATAAATGTGAATATGTTCTTCGTTGTATCTTATTTTAATTCTTCAAAGCTTAGTAGCTTGTCTCATCATGATTTGTATATTTTCAAAAAGTATAGTACATGATGTATGACTCTTGGATATATTTCTAGAGAAGATGACACTTAGATGTAGGATGTCTAACTACCCTATAGATTTCACAAAATTCTATTTTAATTTTTGGATAGTCATTTATATGATGTCCCTCTTGGCCACATTCTATGTACCATAAGCATAATTTTGGATTATCATTTTCATGCCTCTCATTCATCTTCCTCATTAAATCATCTAACTTAGATTCTAACTTTGATCGTGTCTCTAGAAGATCTATGTAATCTTCTATATGTTCTACCCGCATGGAAGCAGACTAAGCATCAACCTTGGTGGAGAATTAGGATCATACAATAGAAAACCTTATTCTTGGTCTTATACCTTATACAAACCAAGTATCCTTGTCTTTATCTTCTAAAATAAAATCAATTTTTTTCATCGCATCAAGAAACCTACAATCATATTCTCCAACCATTTTTTAAAAATTTTGATGAATTTCCTTCAGGTCTTGAATAACTTAACTTGAACATTTTTTAAAATATATTTTTATGCTATAAAATATTTAACTTATGAGATATTGAGGGTATTTACATTTATTTTTAAAATAAACTCCAAGGCATGTCTTGTCAAAGCCCTTATGAGTTCACACTTCTTCACATCATTTGATGCTACCCCTTTTAAAATCTATTTCATTTTGAAGGTTACCAAGTATTATTCAAGGTCCATAAACCCACCATAAGGAATTATAAGAATAAACATACCTAAATTAATCAACATAATTGGTATGTTATTAGTTTTCCTATAGATGTTTGAATACTAGTAACTGTGATTGGTGGTGACTATGCACTTGTTGTTGTGATGTTAGGTGACTATGTAGTGTTTATACTATGACTATAGGTTGTTTTGCGCTAATATTTTTAGGAGTAAAAATAAATCCTTCTTGTAACTTATTTATTTATAACACCCATTTGGTTTATACATTGAGCTTTCCAAACTTGTTAGTGAAGGAATCAAACCAATCTGAATCCACTTCTGTCTTTGTACCTTTTCAACCTTCAATAAATAAAATGGGCATAGGGGATACATACCCTTAAAATGAATGACATTTATTTATAACTTTAAACTTGAACCTGTAATATTATTTCCTTCAATTTTAGTGTTTTCCTAGGAACTTTCCTTCCTAATTCTAGCCAAAAACCCTTCCCTTAACTATGATCTACCTCTACTTCCTAATTGTTCTACCTCTGCATCATTGCTTCTAGAATCTTCTTCCTCATCAATCTCTTTCTCATATTCTACATACCCTTTTCTGTTATTAGTTTTCACATCTTCTCTCAGCACCCTCTCTCTTTTAGCATCTTTTTCTTGTATTTATCTAGCTCTAGCACTTTTTTCTCTACTCTTAGTCATATTCACAGTTACTTCTAGGTCTTTTTTCTTATTTTACCTTATTTATTGTCATAGTTCCCTTTTTACTCCCATAATATTTCTTTTCATTCTGAGTATTTTTCACCTTCTATTTTTTGGGATCAGGTTTAATTTCTTTTTACTTAGCTCTTCATCATTCACTTTCTCCTACATGCACCCCTATGGTGCTTGAAATGAATACTCCATGTTGGCTGGAGTAGGCACGATGGCCTTTTACATAAATAACATTTTTATCAACAAACGTAGTCATTATAAAAATTTCCCTAAAATCACTTATAAAAATTGATCTTGTGTAGTCTCAAAAGTTACGTATCCTTATACTATGAACTTAGTAATATAGCCATTTATTATAGTCTTCATCTAATAATCTACTACTCAAGACCAATCGGTATCTAGGTTATGCAGTCTTTATAATTTTTCTATGGTCTAGACTATAAATTTTGTTCTCTTCATATTGAAACAATAGTATTCTAATCTAGCTATCCATGCATCTAACAATTCAAGTAACTCACACTAAAAAAATTTATAGATTTTGCCATAGAGATGTTCTTTGATAATACCCTCTATAGTATTTTTGACTCTCCATGATTTTTCTTTTACAAAGCTCTAGATTCTCTCATTTAACCCTCTTTTATGTCTTTCTACCTTGAAAATCATCTTAGCATATTTCATCCAATTAGATTCCACACTCACCACACCATTGTTAGTAGAGGTTCCTAAAATACTCTAGAACATGTTAATTATAGTGATAGCTTGTGCAGTGGAGAGTATAAAAAAGTGAATAAGAAATTATAGTGTCATATACCATCTATTATAGACAAAGATGCACCCAAGAGAATGAGGAAAATAGATATAAAATAAAGATGGAATATAACCATCATAGCATTTGATAATAGATTAAATTAAAATAGAGTACTCATTGTGCATTAATCATATATAAAAGAAGTTTTATGAAACTAAAATAAAATGATTTTATTAATCTCTATCAACACATCATAACCATATTCTATGACAATAAAGGTTTATATTAGTCTTTTACAATTTTTTGTCTCTTCACATTCTAGCCTTTTGAGATACAAAAAGAAAGACTCTTCACATTCTTCTATTACCTGATTAAGCTGTAAAGGCCTAATACATACAAAATTTATTTAAAAGAAAAAATCATATACTTTTCACATGTGTCCTTATATTATACATTGTGGTTTTACCATGCTCCATTCTTCATCTAATAAGTTGATTATTATCTCCTTGTTCCATGTCCTCCATGTCATGTGCAAAGGATCTTTCACTCTCCTTATCCATATGAGGACAATGAATGAATTGACCCATAATAGCCTCTTCTCCAACATATATGTG
Organism: Torreya grandis; assembly: GCA_037957365.1. Lineage (NCBI taxonomy): Eukaryota > Viridiplantae > Streptophyta > Pinopsida > Cupressales > Taxaceae > Torreya > Torreya grandis. Next base: position 75,675 of record JARHVA010005210.1, read on the forward strand.
GGTTACTTCCACATATAAAACACCACTTTCATCTTTAAGTCTTCTTTGTAGAAACATGTCCATCATCTCAATCTCCATCTACTTTGTTGTGCCTGCACATTGAACATATTAAGGGAATCAAGATTTCTAACAATCACATATTTTGTCTCTTATTTAGATTGTAAGGACATGTTTTCCAAGTCTTATATGTTTCTCACAATCCTCTTGCATATTTCTCTCTCATGATGAACTCCCAAAGTCCTATTTCAACAACCTTTATGGTTATTTTCTCCTCTTTTTTACTTTCATCTCCTACAAATGGATGGTCTGAAATCATACTCTCTTCATGTGTTATTTCTTCACCAAATTATTTTAAATTTGGTGTAAAGGTTTTAAATGTCAAGTGTTATGACCTCACCAAATTTCATCAATTAATTCTTACCGTAATTGAAGAACCATTTCTAAAAAATGGTTGTGACTTAACAATCCACATAGACTGACAAAATACAAAAAAGATATCCACTCTTTTCAAATGGTAAATTTAAAATTTTATAACATCAATCTAAGATTTTAAAAATATTACACTAGTAAGATCACAACCCATAAACCCAAACAAACACATGACACTCTATTTTTGGTTGATGTAATATTACACAAACCCTATGATGCTCATGCATCAATGTGTTATGGTATAAAGATAGATTATACCTATGTAAGTATTTTATCCTAAAACACAAAATCCTTTAGGAGATTCATGCATCTTCAATAGGGGCAATCAGTATTTTTGAAGTATTATCACAGAATCAAGAAGGATTTATTTTGGGAAGGACTCGGGGGGTATATACATAAATTTTTGGTAGAATTCATGGTTTGTCAACAAAATAAAGGTGAAAAATTTAAGACACCAAGTATTTTGCATCATTTATCCATCCCTAGCCATAAGTGGGAGGAGGTTTTCATAGATTTCATTACAATTTTGTCACAGTCTAAAGGTAAAAATCTCATCATGGTAGTTGTGGATAAGCTCAAAAAATATGTTCATTTTTATTTCTTATCACAGTCATTTATATCTATTATAGTAGTTTTTTTCTTTTCTCAATACAATTAAAAAAATTCATGGTACTCCCAATATCATTGTAAGTGATCATGATCCCATCTTCACAAGTAAATTTTAGACTTATTTTTTCACATGTTAGGGTACTCAGTTAGATCATAGCTCATCATATCATCCTCAATCTGATGGGAAAATAGAGATGGTCAATGTAGATACTAGAACTAAATATTTATATCATCTCAATATTTTATATTTAACAAATATTAATCAGGGCTCTACCCTTAAGTTTTAAACCTCCATGTTGTCGAAAGGATCACATTCACCATCTCACTATGCCTATATGATTATTTATTAGTTAGATCCATATAAATATGATGACCCAGGTCTCATGTATTGCATAGAAAGCTTAAAACCTTATAAACATCCTTTACCGTCAATTCCATATCCATACATGTTTTTTATCCTTTTGGACACTACTAGCCATAAAAGGACACTACCCTTGAAAATAGTGTTTAAGCCATGATCTAGTGTCCAATTATCATAATTCATCCAAATTGTAAATGTTTTGAAACCTATGGGTTGGCTTAATTATCTTATTGAACCCTATCATGAGATATTTTCAAAAAGTGTGGTATAAATACAAGTCTAAGCCTTCTCATTCCTCATCTATAAAATACCAAAAAAAAACTTACTAAATTTAAATCAATCAATTTCATAAACACTTTATTCTACCCTCCTAATCCATAATTTCATATCAATCATATGAACAATTATATTATAGGTCTGAAGCATTCAAAGAATATCCCATGAGTAATTTTTGTTGAATTACAAACTAGATCACTACATGCATGTTCATATAGTATATTTCACCCTTGTGCACACACTTTCCCACACATCGGAGATAACTACATAAGTATGATGCCATCCTTGGAGTATAGGCTTTGTAGGCAGTGCCCATTGATAAATGGGTTTGGGGCAGTTCAACACCATGAGCCCATTAACTCATTTTTCACCAACTCATTCCAAGCGTGAAGAGCTAAGGTTTAATTAATCAAAAAAGAGTGACAAATTATATCCCATATCTAAATACAATAGAAAAAAGGTGATAGAAAACCTAGAACAATGAATTTTATCACATCTAGATAAATTATTTTTTCATACTAGACATTTGTGCCATAGTTAAACACCAGTGTCAATGGTAGTGTCCAGATATGATGATAATGTCCACAACATAAAAATTATAAATTATATAATCTAATGAATGATCTATAATATGTATCCCACATATTTTATATTTTTCCAATATAAATCTACCTACATATAGTAAACTAATAAAGTACCATTATTTCTTATTTATTTTAGAATCTTTAAATAGTTATACTTTACTATTTTTAGCAATCTCAATTATATAAATTTAGAATGTTATTTATCATATTTTTTTATTAATTGGCCTATTGTAGATGAATTTATCACCCTTGTGATATAACTACTTCTATATTTATTGACCCTATCCCACCTAAATTTATGGTTAAACATTTGGTGAACTCAACCTTTGGTCTCAAAACCCTAGGGTTTTCTATTTTTTTATTTTTGATTTCTTTATGTCATTTCAAACTCTAATTTTTAATTTATAACTAATATAAAATGTTAATCACAAAAATCATTTTCAAATGGAATATAAGGAAGCACTAGTTAATCATCTCAACAATAATAAGGACTTAATGGATGCATTCTTGTATTTTATAAGAGATTAGATTAGTAAACATGTTAAGGCTAAGGCATCCTCACCTAGTGATGGTGAATCCTTAGGTGGTAATAAAACCAACTCCATACCAATGAACTTCCCCTTAATCACATCATTGAATCCTACATCTAGTGGGTGCATAAGTTATGTGTTTACACCATTGTTCCCCAAAATAAATACTATTATTACTAAATCTTCCATGGGAACCATTATCACTTCATCTTAATTACTAGTTTCAATTCCTATATCAATTAAAACCATGGGTACACCTCCTTTGGTGACTTCTCAAATTTCAAACCTTAGTGATCAAAATGTGCAATATCTCGTACAAACTATACAACTTTTTCAAGCTAATGTTAAAAACATTGAACAAAATTCTATGAAATCACCTTATGTTATTGATTATGAAGATTTATTACATAATCCTTTTTCACCTAAAATATCTTTTCACTATTTTCCATTTATTTTCATTTCACCCAAGTTCACATTTTATGATGGCAAGGTTGATCCTCAATAGCACCTCTGATTTCCTATGTGACATGCCTTGATTATGCCTCTAATGATAAACTTTGGACCAAATTATTTTAAGGGAGCCTTAATGAATATGTTTTATGATGTTTTTATGGCTTACCACTTCAATTAGTGAAAACATTCAAACCTCTAGTTGATCAGTTCCTAACACATCTTTCTATCACCATCACTAAAAAAATGTCATACCTTGATTTGCAAAGATCAATTAAGGAACCAATGAACCTATCAATGAATATGTTTTGAGATACAAAATAATGTTGGCCAAAATTAAAATCCAATGGTATATAAAGAGCTTCAATACAACTTCAAGAAAAATTTGCTTTCCCCATTACATGAGTCCATTATTTTCAAAAAGTTAAAATCTTTTAATGGCTTATGCCATATTATTTGAGATCATGAAATGAAATTTATTTAATTTAATAAGCTTAAGTATGTAGTAAACACACTAACTACATCTAATACCAAGTTTCATATCAAACCAAGATACAAGGTGAAACATACATAACCTAAAAAGGAAACAACCACAATGGTTAACATAGTGTCACAAAACCCTGATTGACTCATCTTATCTAATGAACTTAAGAGAGAATTTACACAATTAATTAAGTATCTAGCTTATTTATTTCAGATATTTTTGGAGTGTCATCTCATATCTTTCCCTCCTCCCATAGAGGTTGATATGAGTTGACCTCTACCCAAAGGATATGATGTTAATGTGTATTATGACTATCACCAAGGCCTTGGGCATTATATAAACATATGTTATATTTTAAATTATAATATCCAAGACCTTATCTATGACTAAAATATTTTCTTTGATGATACTCCAAAGGATTCAAGTTCACAACCTGGTAATCCCCAGAAGCAAAATAGTTCTGAGAAAGATCCATAAGTGTAAATGGCATACAATTCATAACCTCCTTCTTCACTTTATGGGAACCCATTATATGGTATTATTATAAATTAAACATACATAGCACCTCTTATGGTTCAAATACCTTTTATTACTTTCGATGATAGTGAAATAGTGGATGATAACTCAAATATTCATTTATTATTTTTCCAATCATATATTGACCATCAACATATACATAGTGTTAATATTGATAATGATGTTAGTGATAATGTATGTACTATGAAACTACTTACACATTTGGGATATATAAATGATGATTTATACCATTTGACCAAAATTGTCATAGCATTTGATGGGACATCACAACATGTTATTAGTGAGATTGATTTACATTTACAAGTCCTTCCAGCACATGTGGTTACCACCTTCTTAGATATACCATATATAGGAGTCTTTGGTATGTTATTGGGATGAATTTACATAAATAAACTCCATGTAATACATTTCACAGTGTATGGTTGTATTAAATATATTTATATCAATAGGGTAGTCATAGTTCTTATAATTCCATATGAACATCCACTTGGAAAAGATAAATTTATTCCAAGATAACTAATTATAAAACTTGCTCAGATTAATCCTCTATGAAAAGATAAGCAACATGCAATCCCCTTTCATAAGTGGCCCATGCTTGAGAGGCCTTTGCACTAGAGACATGCAGTAGACTCCACATAATCTTCATCTACTCCTACACAACATACTTGGTTATCTAGATAAACTAAACATATTCTAATTAAAGACACTATTTTTGAATTATATAATACCTCAATCTTGTACACTTTAAAAATATATATCATGGATGTACCTTCAAATTCTATACCTTTCCCACTACTAAAATTTTATCATACACTATCTCTTTATGCCTAATATTATCTCTTAGTTTGACCAATGTTATTCTAATGACTCATGCCTTCTATCTTACATAGAATGTTTTAAACTTTTTTATCTTCCATCTCTACAAGTTTTGGGCCTACACCTATTTGCCAACTGCCCAATCAAATGCCTACATCGATTCAAGTGTCAAGTTTCCGAAATTCATATAATTTTCAAATGATATGTACTTTTGTGGTCAGTCTAATTACTTTAATGTGAGATATTATCCAAAGAGATTGATATATATATAATATCAACCCTCATTCATTCTTACCTAAAAATTAAAAAGGCAACTTACCAAAATCATTCAATCAAGTACTCAAGTGAGTAAAGATTTCATATTTTCTCATATTTCCATATCAGTCATAGGGACAACATACATATAGGTCTGAAGTACTAAATGAGCAATCTATGATCCATATTTTCCAAGTTACAAGCTATCTCACTCTATGTATTTGTTTATCACACATTGCATGATTCACACATAATCCAACATGTAGGGGATAACTACATAAGTTTAAGGTCCTCATCAAAGTATTAGCTATATAGAAAATGCTCATTAATATAAGGTTTTTTGGGGAATCTTGACACCATGTGCTCACTAAGCCATTTTTCTCATAGCCACTATGAAGATGGAGAACTAGGGTTTTCTCATTTAGCAAAGAGTGATAATCCATGACCTAGATATAAATGCACCAAAGTAAAGGCAACATAAAACATAGAAGAATCCATATGGCCACATATAATTTTAATATTTATTTCATACTAGATACCTAATTTTGAGTTAGATAATACCATTGATGTATGTGTCTGTAGTTACAAGGGTATACTTTTTGAAATTAGGGGACTAATCCAGAATCTAGATCTAGTCTAATTTCTACAAGTTCCAAATCGAAATATGTATTAGCATCAAAACTAACTATCTTGTTTTCATTATTATTATAATATCTAGAATAAATATACTTTATTTTTTAGCATATCTCAACATAATAAATTTAGTATATGTTTATTTGATTTTTATAAATAATTGGCCTTCTTTAGAGAAAGTCTACCATCCTTGTGTCCTAGGTTATCTCTATCCCTTTAACTCTATATTCCCAATATATAGATTTTAGAGTTAAACATTTGGTGCACTTGACATCTGGTCCTCAAAAACCCTTGATATTGATCTATGGTTTCATGATTATTTGTTTTTAATTTATGATTTTTATAATGGATTTAAAATTTGTAAGAAATCAAGTTTTTCTCTTTTCAAAAAGGCATGTTTAAAACACACACACACACACACACACACACAGATATATATATATATATATATATATATATATATATATATATATCATGTTGTATTACTTTAAAGTATTATTTACTCATTATGTTTCATGCATGATTAAATCAATCCAAACTATAAGGGGTTACAAATATGATTACTTTAAATCAAATATATGTTTGAATACCCCCTCTTGTTATAATGTTTACAATGAGCTCCTATATGTTACTAAAAAATGCCAAAGGAAGTGTATGAAATAGTCTTTCTCTTCTTACCATGCCATAAACTCTTATAACAATGTTATAGCTAAAACTTCACTCAATGATTTGTTACACCATTCCTCCCATTACAAGGGTGTTCATTTGGATGCATTACGTATGACCCTTTTACCAAGTAATGTGGAGGCTCCATATGTTGCTTCTATGTTAAATTCCTTCAAATGGATTGAACATAATATATCCTTTGAAAATGAGGATATACCACCTCAAGACCTAATAAATTGTTGTTTACCATTATACATTCAAGTTTGTGTATGCATTAAAATTATAAACTAAGTCCTTATGGATAATGGTTTAGGGATCAACATTTGTAACATGTCCTTTCATTCCTTACTTGAAATTGGGCCTAATTATTTGTAACATTCCAATATGAGAATAAAAGGATTTGATAATATTCCATGACAAGTACTAGGTTAAATAACATTAAACATTACTATGGGACCCCATACACTATATCCTTTGTGTCAGGTTACCAAAAATTGTTTAAACTATAATATACTTTTGGGACAGCCTTGGATACATGAAATGTATGTGATTCCATCTACTTTGCTTGCATTCTTAAAATTAATCTATCAGGGATTTATTTACACATCCAATGGTTATTAATCCCTTCAAACATTATGCAATGATCCAACAAACAAATGATCCTACATTGCAATCCTATAAACCTAATTTTGGTTCTCGATATTTACTCAAATATGGATATAAAGGGAAAGGTTAGGTAAACATGATCATATAATAGTTCAAACCATCTCTCCTAAAAATAACACAAATTAGTAAGGATTGGGTTTTTTAAATAAATATATAACTCATAAATAATCTGCTCGCACCAAGCCTTGTTTCCAAAAGGTCAAATATAAATATTTGCATACTTCCAAAAAATATCAACCTTTGGTTCACCCTCATTTTATTGATAATAACACTTCACCAAAAACTTTGACATTTGATTATTTCTCAAATGATGAGCCATTATTAGAGTACTTAAGGGAATATGAGGATCTCCCTTCCTTCTATCATAAGAATAAGTTTCCTCATGCCACCTATGTTCATGCTTATTTGGGTGAGAGCAATGATACCAATGTCTAACATGATGCACATAATACTATTCCTATAACACCATTTATTGTAGATAGGCCTAAATTGCTAAATAAAGAAACAATACAATTTAATTATGGAATAGATAAATATCCTTGACTAGTATTGCTTGCAATAATGATGTAGGATGATGAGTGCAAGGCCTATTGGCAAGTCCTACATGATTATTCAAAACTATTTACTTAGGATTTCTCAAATATGTCTAGGATTTATCCATTAGTGGTGATTCATAATATATTATTGTATACGGATGCAAAACATGTTAAGAAAAAGATTCATAAAATGCATCCTAAAGTGGCGTTACTAGTCAAAAAAGAGATTCAAAAAAAAATAGATATCAAATTCATACAATCCATTACACATTTTTATTAGGTATCTAACATTATATATGTTACTAATCTTAATGATTAAATTTGATGTTGCATTCATTATAACGATTTAAACAAGACTTATCAAAAAGATTACTTTGCATTACCTAATATTGACATGATTGTCGATTCTACAAATGGATATGAGACATTTTATTTATGGTCGGATATAACCACATTAAGTTAACTTATCAGAATAAGATAATATAATATTTACCATTCTATGGGGCACATTTTTTTATACGGTCATGCCTTTTAGACTTAAAAATTCTTAAGCGACGTATCAAAGGGTCATGACTCATATATTTCATGATTTTATTCACAAAATATTGAGGACTATGTCGATGATTTACTTTCCAAATCCAAGTATCAACAAGACCATGCTCATGATTTATGATAGATATTTTAATGCTTACAAAAATTCAACATTCATTTAAATCCCCAAAAATGTGTTTTTGGAGTGTCTTCCGAAAAGCTAATAGGGTACATTATTTCTTAATGAGGCATCAAGGTTGATACAAAAAAGGTATTATCTATTATTTAGATGCCACTTCTAATGAATATAAATTAGCTACAATGTTTAAAAGGTAGAATTTAGGTTATTTGACACTTCATCACTCAATTGGATAATAAAACAATTCCTTTTACACATTTGCTAAAAAATGACACAAATTTTGTATGGGATGACATTTATCAACAAAGCTTTGATAAAATCAAAGAATATTTAACAATCTCCCTAGTACTTATACCTCCTATTCTATATATGTCATTACTTCTCTACATTTCAGCCACTCATTAAGCCCTTGGAGACCTATTAGCACAATCTAATGATAATCATAAAAATTAGACAAGATATTACATCAGTCATTAATTAGTTGATTGAAAAGGCAAATATACAATAATGGAAAAAGTATGTCTATCCCTGGTTTTTACTACACAAAAATTATGAAATTATTTGATTAAAAATTAGGTTCATGTGATAATTAAATAAGATCCATTAAATTTCCATATGAATAAAACACACCTCACCAATTACATTGAAAAATGGGTGATGCAACGTACTAAGTTTGATCTTAAATATATATCCCAAAATTTGATAAAAGGTGAAGTTTTAGAAACTAATTAATTGTTTCTCCATTACCTAATCCTTTTCCAATTACCAATTCTTTCTATGATGAAATCAAGGCATATAATATATCTTTAAATCCATGGATAATATTTTTTAATGGATCCAAATGTAGAATAGGAGTGGGTGTTGGTATTATATTCTACACCCCTGAGAGGGAATACATATATTTCTCTTATAGATTAGATTTTCTTACACTAATAATATAGTATAATATTAATCCTTGATAATTGGGTTATCAATAGAAAAAAATATTCATATCAAGGACATTCAAGGCTTTGGTGATTCTCAATTGATCATTACTCAAGTTACCAATCATTACTAGACTAAAGAAGAACATCTTTTACTATATAAATAAATGGTGGATAGACTAAAAGAAACATTTAATATATTTTCTATTAACAGCATCCCCTATAAAGATAATTATCATGCAGATGCAATGGCTAATGTGGCATCCTTGATGAAATTTGATATCAATGATGATCATATAAACTTTACCATATGTTAGTTACAATATCCTTCCATTTCTTTTGACAAAATGGATTCCTTAACCATTCTTGTTATTACTTGTAGTTCTACAAACATAGAATGGTAAATCGATATTTATAATTTCCTTTATCAATCTTATATACTAAACCACTTTACGCATAAGGATAAACATAGATTACAAAGTGAATCACTTCGTTATGTTATTATTTGGAATGATGTATTCAAACAAGGTTTTGATGGACACCTCCTTCAATGTTTAAGTATAGATGAGGCACATATCATATTATTAGAAATACATGATAGTGAGTGTGGTAGACATTTTAGTGGCAAGGACATGTCCTAAAAACTCTTACGTCAAGGTTATTATTGGCCTACCATGGAAAAATAATGTATTGAACATGTTATATTATGTTTAAAATGTCAAAAATATAATAATTTTAACCATGCACCATCTCACAAGTTACAACCAATTATCTCATCATAGCCTTTCTCCTTATGGGGATTTGATTTGATCAACAAGATAAATCCAATGTTTATTGGTGGACATAAGTTCATAATCATGGCTATAGAATATTTTACAAAATGGGTGGAACCAATCCCACTTGAATTTACTACAGGGGATGAAATATGTATCTTTTTTATGACCAATATTATTTCCCATTTTGGCATACCTTCAGCTATTATTTGTGGCAATGAGTCATCATTCAAAAATAAGATATTTAAACACTTTTTTAGTAAATACAAAATTAGGCATACCTTTTATATACCTTATTATCCATAGGGTAATGGATAGGAAGAGGTAATAAATAAAACCATTATCAAAATACTTGGCAAAACATTTAAATGATACAATAATGACTGGGACCAAAAGATGGTGTATATTTTATGGACATATCGTACTAGTGTTTTCACACCTACTCAAGCCATACTTTATTCTTTGGTTTATGGTAAAAAGGTAGTATTTCTAATTAATATGGAGACACCATCCTTACATGTGTCTCTTAATGACATAATAAAAGATAATGAATACCATGAAAAGAGATTACATCAATTAGTAAAGTTGAGTCAAAAATGCACAAAGGTTGTTGAACACTTATGGGTTTATCAAGATCACATTAATCACATACAAAAAAATAGTTCAGCCATGTGACTTTATTTTGGTGACCTATTATAAAATTTAATTAAAATAACACCAATGCATAAAAAGACAAGAAGGGAAAGTTTAAACCAAATTGGTTGGGACCATTTACCATTACAAAAAAATTAGGAAAAGGTGTTTACTTCCTAGATACACTTGAAGGAAAACCTCTCAATATTCCAATGAATATCTTTCACTTGCATAAATATCTCACTTGAGATATTCCAATAATACCAAAAAAAAAATCAAAAAACTTCAAAAAATCCAAAAACATTTTCAGCATCTATATGTTTATTAGCTCCTTGGCATATATATTGTTGGTTCCATGTTTGTACAAGGCATATCAGTATTTCTTATATGCACATGTCTCACACATATTTTGATTATGATACAATAATACACCATTACATGATCTATTTACTTTTGAATATTGGGCCCTCCCTCTACCCATGTCATATGGACATTGAGGGCATCCATTTCTTTGATCATGATACATCTAGGTTATATCATTCTATAATCATTTTATATTATCATGTTTGATCTTATCTACTTACACATGTGTTTATCAATGTTTATATCCTATGTAGTGTATTTAATATTTTATGTACTTCATATTTTTTTAACACATATATCCATAGATTAGTATGATATGTGTATGTTGATTGCTTATACTTATCATTTATGCACTTCTTTGAGTGTCTTGATTTTCTTAGTTGAGCATTTAAATATCCTCCTTTATTTGTATCCCCCATTCCTTTGTTTGCCTCTTTGTGATTTAAACATATCAAAGTTTGTCACATGTTGACATTTGAATATGTCATTCTTACTTTTATGGATGTTTGACTAGGTCATGTCCCTTAGATTGTGAAGCTTTTGAACATGCCCCTTATTTGATATCTCCTTATACCATTGCCTTTTGATTTGCTTTTGAGTTATCTTGTGTGTGTGTTTGATTTCAAGTTAAAATTATATTATTACTATCTAGATGTTTTCATGATCTATATCATGCATCGTAGGAATTGATGTGATCACATTTTTTGTGCTTCAATGATATATCTAAATAGACATATTCCTTATATATGCTACATGGTTAATACATAGATTAGACAATCATATTATCCTTTTGAAGTAAGGTGACTATCATTTTCTACTTCCCCTCACCTCAAAATGTTTGGCATATCAGCAAGGGCATGTCATAGAGACATGGCTTCCACATTTTTCACAATTCTCATTTTTAGATATAGAGTGGGGGCATGTTTTGGAAACATGTTCTCCACATGCATACCAATTTTTAGTTTTAGATATACGGTGGGAGCATGTTTTGTAAATATGTTTTCCACACATATACACTAGTTTTTAGGTTTAGATATACAATGAATACATGTTTTGGAAAAATAAATTCCACACATATACACTAATTTTTAGTTTCATATTATAGTGCGGCCATATTATGGGAACATGTGTTCCACACTTACACAATTTCAAATTGGTCAAAATTCATAGTTATATGATTCAAATACATGTTTATGGCATAATTCTATACATTGATACCATTGTTATACATAGTTTCAAAATAAGACATTAATAATGTACATATGTTATGCAATGTGTTCCTAATATTGAAAAATCAAATCAATTTTATATTTAAAACACTTTTAGGGACTAACATAACCTCCCAAGTTGAACTTTTACAAACTATATTGAGCCAATCTACTGTAGTATTTGGTTCACTTTTGGCATGGTTGAGGTGATTAAATCACTCAATCTTGACAATTTTATAGGTTGGACTTGATTACATCTTATAACCTCACTAGTTTTATAATGTGAGTTGACTTGGTTCACTCACATCCACTAGGTTATAAGAATGATTGGATTGCACGATTGAGTTAATCTCAATTATCAAGTGGAAACTCAACTTTTCTCCAAGGTTGGGGTATATGTCCAATCTCTCTTTATCTCTTTAGATATATGCACTTTCCAAATTTTATATTTGTCCTAATCTCAACACTAATGACTTATCATGATATAATTATTAGCAACCTAGATAGCACCCTACTTAAAGTCTTGATAGATTTGGATCTAAAACCTTCACACCTAGACTCAAATTAGAATGATCTGAGGTGTGGGACATCTAAACTCATACCAGACCTCTAGATTTTGGTGAGGCTAGCTCCTCTGATGTATCACTTTACACTACTTACTAAACTATTGATTGTTGGGATAAAAAGGGGGAGAAAGAAACGAAAAGGGAGATCCTAATTTAGTATTGGTGATACACCTATATTGTTGGTTTATCCACTTTATTTGATCTCTTAAAACATTGATTAGATAAGTAAAGACTTAGTCTATAACTCCAAATATCTCATATGCATCAAAAATTTCATGTAGAGGTTTTATCTAGTGATCAAAGCCTAAGGGAAATGATGGAATGGGCCTAATTCAAGGCATTAACCAGCCACTTATATCCACTATAAGCTCAGCCAAAAGACATAAAACACTAAACATGACCTGCATAATCTAAAAAACTAGTAGCTAGGTGAGAATTAGGACTTGACAAGGGAGAAATTTCTACCACATATGCAAATCAAATTGATATTACACACTATACCAGCATAATAGAATCTAAAATAGTCATTTTATTTATCCAAAAAGGTTATAAAACTCAATCTTGGTAGGGTTTGGTCATGCCAAGAGAGGGATGGATTCCCCTAAATTATTTGAAATCCAAAAATATATATCTTAAAGGAAAGCCTCTAGCCAATGTGACATAGACTGGAAATAAGGATTAGTCTTTCTTTAGTTAACTCAAGACATAATCCATTTACAATGTTAAATAAAATTCATAACTATCTTTAAAATCTTCAAAACATGCATAATCCTCAATCTGAGAATAGAAATTAAGGTGGTGGGCCCTTGATGAGTTTTCAAAACCTCTTACATGGAAATCTATGCTAATATTTTTCTTGATTTTACTTGAGGTGAGTTGGCATTGAAGTGTAACATGAAAGATGCATGCAATTAGCTAACTAGTAAGACTAGTCAGCTCCCTTTGAACTGAACATGCTTGAAGTGGCACTTGAATTCTTGAAAATGTGCATGAATATCTATGGGGATATTAGATAAGTAGCATGTAACCACCTTTTTTTAACTCTTTTATATCTAGTCTTCAATGTCAAAATTCAAATTTGATTAATAATATAAGCCTATTAAGCCAACTAGGCATAGCAGCCTACTTCTATTAGTTAAAATCCTCCTATAATCTTCAAGATAGTAAGATATATCCCTTTTTTAATAAATCTTTGAAAACACCATTAAATACTTGTAAATTTTACACAAGGTTTAGAAACAAACAAAATCCCACATTCTATTCTTCGAGGCTTGATTTTGATCAGGCTTGTATGTTTATCTAGAATCTTGGGAAAAAATTCATTCATTTTATCCACATGAATTCTTTTTATTTGTCTATAATCTCTAAAAATACTCTACAAAACCTCTACAAATCATCTTTAAGCTTCTTTTTCCATGAATTTCCTTGCTATTGCTTCATTTTGGCCTCTAAGCTCACTTTTGGGAAATTTGTATAAGTGATGACATCATAAAAATTAATTAAAAGGAAGTATAAGGAGTGTATAATTATGTTTATGAGGTTTTATGGCCATTTTAGGGCATTTGAATCCATTAAAAAAAGTTATGTGCAAATAGCTCTCTTAGAAGGGTTTTGGCAAGGTTTTAAAGCTTCTCACAGTCTTAAGGTTTGTTCATATAGATTAGGGAATGTATTAACCTCATTCCAACTTTGAGACACTCTCAAGAGACCCCTATAACTATCCTAACTAGCTCATCTTCCCATGCAACTTATTATGTATAGTATGAGCATGTGAAGTTGTCTCTTTATAGGCATTTTTGGGCTCAAGAAGGGTAATTAGAGATTTTTGGTCTTAAAGCCTAATTAAAAGTCTAATAAGGCCTTAAAATTATTATTAATTCCTCATACCTATTCTTACATTCATTTCAAGTGATCATCCACTCTCAGTTTGTCTTTAAACACCCTAAACAAGGTATGTAGGGTTTAAACCTTTTAGGCTTCGTTGAGATTTTGACCTCATTTCTAGTAGCAAGGTGATGTATATCTTTTATATTCAATAATACCTATTTATGATGTTAAACTCAACATCATATACATCTTGGATTTCCTCTTAAATCTATATTTCATCACTATTTTGTCCCAAGGATGGTCCTTTTGCCTTGAAGCTTCAATGAGGGTTTTTAGGATATTAGGTAAGCTGGGCCCTATAGATCTCTTTACAAGCATGAAGGATTTACAACATTCATCTCAATTATCCTTTGAAACTATGAACATGCCTTCAAACATATCCACCTCACACACTTACTTTATTTTAGGTTTATCAAACTTGATTGTAGGTCATATTTGTGAGTATGATTGTAGGGTTTCATAGTGGGATATAAGTGTAGTTTTGTATTGGTTGTAGGTGTCTTTAGATTTAAAATGGTTGGTTTTTCACTTAAAACCTCTTATGACCCTATATTCTCCTTATATTTCATAAAATTCTCCAATAAATTCAAACCCTTCCTTCACTTCTTTATCTTGACTTAGGGTTTTATCCTTTATCAACCTTTGCCACCATGGTTGTATCTTATCCCTCTGGTGTTGTAGTAGGTTACCTTGTTAGTTCTTTCCTATTCACTTTCATAAGGTGTAATTTATTAGTTCCATATTATGATCATTTCTTTAATATTTCATTAAATCTCCTTGAAATGTCTTACAACACACCTAAATTGTCATTCACCCTTTGACTATGGTTCTTCTTAGTGGCAGCTATAGGTGCATCCTAAGCTTGTTGTAAGATAGTTTTTTTCTCCCTCACACACTATGAAATTTTCATTACACAAACCCTTCAATTCATATTTAAACATTATAACACTCCTATTTACAAAAATCCTTCATAGACTAGTTATACTTGAAATCCTCTTGAGAAAATGACTTCTTTCTCCAAACTTAACTGTATGTGGAGTGTATAGATTAAAGCAAAGTCCTTTTGTGTTTAGAATCCTTAAACCATATTAAAAGTTTTTGGTTTCATTTTAACTTTATAACATTATCCTCTTGATAAAATTACTCACCAATGAATAATTATTCCCTTGAGCTCCACTACTTGGTTGTACATGACTATCCTTAAGGACTGGTTGTAGGTTTTTCTTCCATCTCCTTAAGGTCTACTTAAAACTTAAAGTGTATTATACTTTTATATTTCCCTATAATATTTTTATTATAAATATATTTCCTTTTAATACCATGTTTTATTTCCCACCATATCACCATAATACTAATTATTAAGATAAACCTTTCCTTGACCGAAACCTAATTGTACCTAAAGTGGCCTATAGAGTGTGTATCATGAGTGATATTTGATTGTCTGAGGATGGTTTCATGATCATGAATGAAGTCATGATATGAAAATATTACTTATTATTTAAAATTAGACCTTAAATCATATCTCCAAGTGATAATTTCATCATCTAAAGGCTATGCTCTAACTAAATTGAAAATGACCATGTTATAACTATGTTATACAGACAATATTTGAAATTGGATTTAATGAAGACCCAAAACATGAATTGACCATTGTTATTTTCCCTTAGTATGTTTGATGAATTGAGGTTATATTCTTGGATATAAACCTCACTATCACTCCTTGGTTATGCTCTTGGTGGACTCTTCATGACAATGATGGACTATTGTAGGTCATATTTTATAACTGTGTAAGATATGCCTAGTTATACCCTGTTTATGCTCATGGTGATATTTTACCCTATTGCTTATTATAAGATTTATCTTCTTGTTTTATATATGATGTTTCAAGGTCTCTCCATACCTCTTTCTCTTCATTGTTCCTTAGTGACCAACATTTGGTTGTAGCTACCTATTGTAGGTGTTCATTTTGACTATGTCATGATGCTTTATTGGCCTATACCTACTTGATCATGCCTTTAATGGTGTCTCTTTCCAATCCATGAACCTATTAATGATGAAAATAGTGATAAATATGGATTTGAGGATGGTATGACATGGATAATGGTGTAAATATGAAGAAATTCATGAAAGGAGGGTGAAAATGGAACAAGAACATAGTGGTAAGGTTGTGTATGACAGTGGTATAGGGTGAATGAGATGGAGGTGGAAAGGAGGGGTAGGGAGAAAGACAAGACAAAGAGGAATGTATGAAAACATGTACACTTAATAATCATACCATAAAAATTTAGAGGCCATTGGAGGAGGGGAAGAGGGTTAAATTTAATCGTAGTTTTCTATAAAAACCTTAAAATTTGTAAAGAAACCTTAAAATATGCTAATGTAGGCCTCTTTAGGCACTTTGAAAACATGAAGATGAGATTGTTATTATGAATCTTATAGAATATATGATAATTCTTATTTAAAATCATGATAAACATGATGGATGCCCTAAAAACAAAATTTCTTGAAAACTTGAAGCTATCATCTCTCCTCTTGACCATACAATTCACTTTTAAGCTCATAGATGGACTCCCCCTATCAAAGATGTTTTATTAAACCATTAAACATGTTAAAAATACCTTAAAAAATCCATGAAAAGGTGGCTTTAATCCTTTAAAATCTTTACCAACTAGAATTTTATTGAAATGATGCCCTAGTGAGGAGAAATTGAAGAAATTGATTGGCCTTCTGGTTGCAAGGCTAAAAAAATTTATTTGATTTTAACTAAATAATTCATGATCCTATAGAATCAAATTAAATAACCACTTAATCCATAAATAATCCCTCTAAATCTAATTTCTTCACCCCAAAATTTAGATCTATACTCTTCTTCATCAATATGTTCTATCAAAAAACCTACAGGCATGTCCTTTTGTGCAAAATCTTCAATTGGAAGGAAGAGACTAGTTTAGGGCTAGTATTTCTATCAATTTCCATAGAATTCTTGTAAAATCTTTCTCATGGATTGATATTAATTTTTCTTGCCATGCATATATGTAATCTATACTCTTGCTTGCAAAATGAAGGAAAAGGGGTATTTTTACCTTCTAAAAGAAAACTAAGCCTTCCACTGCTTGAAAAAGAAGACTTTAGAAGGAATACATGCCAGAACATGAAAAATTATACATTTTAAACCATTGTCATGCTTTTAATATTAGCAATTTGGGATGTGTGGGGTAAAATAGGGGCCCTTTTGGCTTTGAAAGCATAATAAATCACTTCCCAATACTTGAAATGTTGGACTTAAGCAATTTTAAAGTTTTTTTGAATATATTCAAAAGCCTTTTGAAATAATTAGTGCTTTTTTAAAACCATTTTTGACATTTTATGACCAAAATTACTCTTTTACGCTATAATTCATCAGTTTGATGAGCTACAGAGGGTTGTTGACTCAATTTTTTTAAGGTTTCATATTATGGGGTAGTAATTTGGCCTTGATAGGTCAGATTACCAACAATTTTGGTGACTCTCAGGGGTTGACCAGCTGTTGGTCAAAAGAACTCATCAATTTTCATGTGATAATGACAGACTAAAGCATAAAAAATTTGACTTAATGACTCTCTTTACTAGTAAATTGACTCTTTTGGGTTTTGAAACACCTTTTTTGACTATGATACAATAAGACCAAAGGGAAAATACAATTAAAATAGAAAGTAGTGACATATAACCTATAGAAAATAGGAAAATAACAAAAAAAAAGTAGATTGTTGTTTGTGCTACTCACTTATTGGATAAAGCAAACATAGAATAACTAACTTGAATTAATATTCTTTCCTCCAAGATCAAATGGAAATCTATTTGATGCACCATGGAACCTTGAAATGTATTTTAGCTCTCTTCTACATCCAAGGCAATTGGATGCTCATATCTTCTTGATGATGTAGCTAGGATTCCAACCTCTAATCTTAGATAAATTAATTGAAGGTATGGATCTAAGACCCAATCATCATGCTCCTAGATCCATGTAATTTTTAAAAACATCTTCAATTCTTCTTCATTTATGAGTTGCCAATGATCTGATATCTTTTCCATTGTACCTTGATTCTACTCCTTATGGATATGTGACTTGTCTAGATCTTCATGAATGATCTTTTATGCCTCTTTAAGCATGATAAAGGTCAAAATTTTACCATTTTATTGGTGTTCAATATAAATCACTTGAGGTAATAGATCAACCAACACTTGTTCATTCTTCTTATCTCCATGAATTTGTGCTTCTTGTGAGACAAAATGGATAGATTCAATAACTAGATGTTCTTTAATATCTTCCATGGGAAGTGTGAGACCCTAAAAATATTGATATTCATTACAAATATCCATATATTTCTACCATAACTCATCATAATTACCTTTATTCTTATCCTCTTTGGTTGGATTGCATTCATCAATGGTCAATTTAGCAAGATCTTGAGGAGGTTCTTAAGGTGAGACTATTGATATGTGATCAAGAGACTTATAAGAAACAACTTCGTGTTACATACCTAAAACTTCTTCTTCCACTTGTTCTTATACTTGTATCTTAGCCTATATCTCATTTTCTATGAAATCATGATATATGGAATCATGTTTGTCATTTCCAAGTGATGTCCCAATAGTTATTTCTTCCTCTTGATCACTCAAGTCACCTTCATTTTCTATCTCTTTGTCTGTATCTTCTTTATTTACCTCACAAAGAAGAGGTTCTTTCTCCAAAAGTGACATGTAAAATCCCTAAATGTATTCAATAATATGAGAAAGTTCCAAAGTAGTAACCATAGATACCTGATTTTGCTCATGAGGCTGCTCTTCTTGGATAACCTTCACCTCATCTCTCTGCTACACTTGTTCTTTAATGGCTTTCCATGAAGGAAAGGACTTTGGCTTCTGAGGAGAGATGAGTGGAGAATGAATGATCTCTAGTTTTCCCTTGAACTCATCATCTTGAAGCATTCTTAAATTTTATTCTTTCTCTTTGGATAGTTTTATATGATTCTAAGTTATGAACTTGGATTTATGAATATCTGCTTCTGTACTTTTTGTAGCCATGGGTGTGAAGGAAAGAATTTGTTGTTGTGTTGCCTCTATAGCTACATTGAATATTAGAGATGTTGATTTGTAAGCTCAATTTTCATGGCTAAATTAGCTTCAAAATCATGGATTAGATATATGGGGATCTCTTCCTAAAAACTTGAAGATGTAGGCTCATGTATGATCTATGCAATCTGAAAATTAGACTCTTCAAAACATACTTCTTCAACATTCAGAGACCTTTCTTGGATAGACTTCTAAGTAGGAAAGCTAAGCAAGGCTTGGTTTGACTCATGAGGGATGTGATAAACATTAGTTTACTGATCATAAAGAGAATAGGATAGCTCTATAGGGATATATTACTTATTATGATGATCTTGGGGTTTCTCATAAACCACTAACCTCTCTTCAATGCTTACTATTAGACCTCGTATGTCTAGAATATCAAAACTAAACTTTGACTAACTTTGCCTTATGAAATTTTCACATACTTCTTTATCACACTACAAATTTTCTCTCATACTCTAAATTGTTTACTTGTAAATCTCCTCACTATAGATCTTCCTAGTGTTTATATGTATCCTCTCTTTCTCATAGCCAAAGAGAGTTTTCTTAAAGCTTGAGATGGATTGATTTGGGACTTGATTAGGTTGATCATGAGGATAAAAAGAATCAGGAGATTGGTTATAGGGCTGGTATGAGCTTTCATACTATTGATAAGGTTCATGAAGATCATACTAGAACTACTGAGAAGGAGAAGAATAACAAAATTCTTCTCTATAGGCTACCATGGCCTAGAAAATCATGAATATAACTAAAATTATGAACAAATAAATACCTTTTGAATTGAGATAAGGACTAGAAGAGTACTATAAACTAGTTCTAAAGATGATATTGATGCAAATTGTATACACCAATGGTTAAATTTATGTCCCATTGGGCATGCCAAAATTATTAGCAATCCAGATAGCACCTTGCTTGAAGGCTTGATAGATTTGGCTCTGAAACCTTCACACCTATACTAAAATTAGAATGATTTGAGGTGTGGGACACCTAAACTCAGACTAAACCTCTATATTTTTGTGAGGCTAGCTCCTCTGATGTATCACTTTGCACTGCTTACTAAACTATTGATTGTTGGGATGAAAAGGGGAGAAGGAAACTGAAATGGAAATCTTACTTTAATATTGGTAATATAATTGTATTTTTGGTTCATCCACTCTATCTAATCTCCTAAAACATTGATTAGATAAGTAAATACTAAATCTACAACTCCAAATATCTCATATGCATTAATATTTCATGTAGAGGTTTTATTTGGTGATCAAAGCCTGAGGGAAATGATGGAATAGGCATGATACAAGGATCTAACTAGCCACTTATATCCATTGTAATATCAGTCTAAAGACATCAAACATTGAACATGACCTATATAATCTAACAAACTAGCAGCTAGGTGAGAATTAGGACTTGATAAGGGGGAAATTCCTACCACATATGCAAATCAAACTGATATTACACACTATACCATCATAATGAAATTTGAAATAGTCATTTATTTATCTAAAATAGTCATAATTTATTTAGGATTCCATAGACATTGATGTGAGTATATGTCTTCTAATACATGTTTAGTTTAGTTATTTGTTTTATTGCTTCTAACTCCCCACTTTGTGCCACAAGCTTTGGTGTGCACTAGATTAGATTTTGCTTTCTTGCTATTAGAATAGAGTGAACATGTAAAACCTTAAGACTCCATTAGGGTTTTTGTGTGATTATGTTAGACTGTAGGCTTTAGAACCCTTCCTAACATTATCTATTGTGACAATTGATACAAGTGATCCCTTAATCAGGTCTAGTGGATCTCCATATTGGTAATTCTCCCACTTAATAAGTGTATCCCAATTAGAAGCCTCGGTGTGATCTATCTTATCTGATCTAGGATTAATCTATAGACATAATGCATTTATAATTGCATACATTTTGGTGAACCCAACATGAACTAACCCTTAAAATACTTGTTCACCTTTTATTTCATTTATTTTGATCATTATTTTTATCATATATTTTGACATACTAGATCAATTCAATCGACCCAACTCTTTTTCTCTATGTGTAAGTTTTAGTAACAGGCAACTAGATTAACCTAGTCGACCCAATATAGGTTTCTATCCTTTTAGACACCCATTTTAGCCTATTAGGTTAACCCAATTGACCCCTTATAGTTTTAGAACTTTTTAGCAGGTTCTTATATAGCTTGATCGATATTGTTGGCCCAGTTTGTAGGTTTCTCAAGTATACTTCCAATTTTTAGACCAACAATCTTCTTAATTTACATCTCTAATCCATTGAGGTTATTTTCTACTTCTCTATTTATTTTATTTAGATATTTCGTTTCATATTTTTTAATGTTTAAAACTTCCCTTATGCAATTAATTGGATCGACATTGCCAACCCAGTTCTATGATTTTTGTGTTATCTGAAATAACTAGATCAACACTGCCAACCCAATTCATTTTCAAACTTTGCTTCTACAGTATAGGTTCAACCCTATCGACCATGTTCTATATTTTTTTCATATAGTGACAACACTATACCTTGTTTAAAATTTGGAATTAATCTTATATTTGTTAGTAATTAACTCACACATTTTTTTTCTATTACTTACATGCTTAGAATAGTACACAGTCTAATTAAGGGATTTTCAATTTAGCACTTAGTTTTACTATTTCTATTTTATGCACACATGGCCAAATCATAAAAACATTAAAAATCACCCTAACATTCTATCTAACCTAAGCTAACCTACTTGGATTTCATCACCAAGGGGTAATCTAAATTGATGCTCTGGTCAAGTATAAAGCATGGTTAATAGTCTATTTTGGCTAAGCACTCGATACCCTTATCACTGTGGTGTGTGAAGTGAGGGGGTAGGCCCCAATACCAATCCTATACCATTGCCACTACAATCCCTTTTAAGCCCAAACTACCTAAAACCATCCTTATATTGTTATCTAGTACCTTGTTTTATAGCCAACTTCCAATCACATTAAAAATCATTCTTGATAATCTAATTAACAATCAAGTTGAAAGATTAGCTAGCTTTCCTTTTTCAATTTATTTGTTTTCTCTTTGCTCGATTATGTGTACAAAACCTTGCATTATCCTACATTGGTGATATATTTCTACTTTGTGTGTTCCAATTAGATTGGCCAGCCTTAATCCAATTGGTTCTCTATTTTCTTTCAGTATTTACTTCTTTTCATTTCTTGCAAAGTTAACTTGTTTCATTTTTCAAATATATTTTAGGCTTTTTAATTTCCTTATCTTCTATACTATATCGACCCAATCGACCCAGTGCTTTTTTTGTCTTTTATACACTATACTAGATTGACCTAATCGACCCTATATAGTTTTATAGTCCTTGTTTCTTTACTGAATTAACCCAGTCAACCCTGTATAGTTTCAATCACTTCTTTTGACCTTTGATTTCTCATATTTCTTTTTTTCCCTTCATCATGGAATTTTTTTTAGATAATGATACTAAACTGTAGTTAATAAACATAATCAAATTTACCGATCCTAATAAGGTCTCCCATAAATAGAATAGGGTTCCTCTTTTGGATGCTATTAATGTTCATATTTCCACTCACACAATGAACTATGAGACCCCTCCTCATACCTATTCATATAAAAATCCTCTTTTCTCATTCGAAGACCAACTTGAATTAGAGTATAATCTCAAAATGCTTTTCTTTATCTATGTATTTCCTCAACATCAAGAAAAGGATCCTTCTACCATTTATAACCTCATGATTAGTGGCCAAATTGAAGAGCCTCATTCATCTAATCCTACATTACATATGGGATTTGGATGTACTACTTTATTTAGTTCTCAACCTATTCCTTCAATTTCAAATGCTTCTCATGACATGAGGTCTTCTTCTCTACCTTATTTTACCTCCATACCTAGTATCTCAACTAACATGGTGGGTTCTACATCTAGTGGGCCTCTCATAAGGTCCACCATCCTTTATCCTTCCACTAGTTCATCAATTGATACCCAAGGCAATCATGTTTCTAATACTTCCTCTTCCCAACCATTCACTAGTCCATCTTTTTCTTTACAAGCAAATTTTGCCACTAGTGCCTCAAATTCTCATAGTTCTTCTCAAGCTTATATAACACTAATAGTGGTACCCAAGCCACTAATACCAACAAACATACCAATTCTAGTGATTCTAATGTTAATCAAACACACCAAATTCTATTACAAACTCTTAATCAAATGAATACCTTTCAAGAACATAACACAAATCCAATGATGAGATTGAAAAACCACCTCCGTAATATTCAATATCATTCGCAACCAATGGCTTGGGGTACACATAACCAAAGGGTCCCCTCCTCCTCTTTGATATTCTTAGGGCATTCTCATTCCTCAACCTCCTTTAATCAATAAGACCATCAATCGTCTACAAAATAAACCTCTTACTAATCAAATTGTTAACATTGATGTAGGAGGTATAACACCTACAATTTCATATAATGGGTTAACCAATCCTACTCTTCACCTTAAAACATTTGGAAATATATACAAGGATTGGGTCAAATTAAACACCTTCATTACTACCAAGATCCTAGCCAAAAATCTTACAGGTGATGCCTTGGATTGGTATAATCAACTTAGAGATCATCTAATTAATAGTTTGGAGGACTTAATAAATTATTTAGTTCAAGAATTCCAAACTAATGATATTCTTGATAACACTTTGTTCCATTTCATTAATTTCAAACAACATGAGAATAAAACTACCCAAGCCTTTGCTAAGATATGGAAGACTTTGTCAAAAAAATGTGAATATAACATGATGGATGACAAGCTTTTTCATCTCTTTACAAATGCTTTCATTCCTAAACTTCAATATCAAGTCTACACTCTCTCTCCATGTACCTTGGAGGAGGTTATTGACCAAGCTAAAAGATAAGATTTCCTAATGTATCAATTTAAGCCACCTCAACCTTATATAGGTCCTTGTCTATTACATAAGAAGAAAAACCAAAATATCACCAATGATGATGTTAATAATTCTTATGACACTATTCATAATGTTAAATTTGTCATTCCTAACCTTTCTTTGGAACCAACTCCTTCACAAAAATATATTAATCCTCATTTATCTTCAACCAATAATATCAATGTTCACAAACCTTTATCCTCAGTTGAATTGCTTAAGTATCTACCCAAACCTATTTCAAAATATCTTGACCCTACTCATCCTATGAAATCTTGGTATGATCATTAAAAAAAATGGTTTCATGCTAGTTGGGGTCATTCTCTAATCCAAGCAACAATTCAACTGATGGTTCTACCCCAATTGGTGGCAGGACTTCTGAGAGCCACAACTTTTGCACCTTAACTCCAATCGACTCATCGTTTGAACCATTGGAAAGATAAAAATGAGAATAATGCAATGAGATGGAATGGATATTTTCTTAATGGATTTTGACCCTAGAAAACCCAATCAAAGTTCATCAAATTTAAATTTTAATAGTGCAGTCTAAAAATAGTAATTCCTCAAATTCTGTATTGTTGTAAATTGTGGAAGTTAAACCACTTAATCTCCCTCGATATTGGTGACCTTCCACATCCTCATCCTACCTTTAAAATGTGTATAAATGAATATGTAACCTGAAATGTAAATCAAACATCTCTTCTCAGAGATAAGAATATATTTGAATCTACAAATTTTTATAAACATCTCGTCTCAGAGATGGCATTATTGTTATTGTGTTCTTCTTATTTCTTGAATTTATTTCAACCAAAGCTTCTAATTTTTGGATCATTATCATGAGACATGTCTACAAATTCATAATTTTGTTGGAAATATTGTCATTGATGTCAAAGGTTTAGCATTATTGGTGATAAAGGCCCCATTGCATTTAATGTTGTTTTTAATAAATATATCTTGGCTAATATGAGTTAATATTTATTTAATATTAACAAATATATTTTTGGTTGCATATGAGAAAAAAGAAGGGCCATGGAGAAGTCAAAGATCCATGGGATAAAGACAAAAGAATGATGGGACGCATTTTCCCATGAAGAGTCATCTTGGGGAATTCCAAGAGTCACCAAGTGAAGACAAAAGAGGAAGGGCAAAATTTCTCATGAAGAGGCACTTTAAGGAATACGAAAAGTCACCAAGCTGAGGACAAAAGAGGGAAGGACATTTTTTATCATGAAGGGTCACCACATGACTTTTCAAAGGCTTGGATATGAAGGGTCATACAATTTTGGTGCCATTTTTCATGAGAATTGAAGGGTCACAAAGGGGGAAGGCCAAAGGTCATTTGGAAAGCTATAAATAAAGGCTTGAGAAGCCATTTGTAAATAAAAGAGATAGAGGTTCATTTGATATTATAATATCTAGCTTAGAAGAGTAATTATGATAAATTAATATGATTTTTATTTGTTATATCTAGCTTAGAAGAGAAAAGGTGAGAGAGAGGAAACAGATGTATTTATCTATCATTTGTTGAGATAGCAACATTGAGAGATAGGTGTGTGGTATACACAAAGGGGTTGGTGCTCATGAATTGTTGCTGGGTTGGTGCTCGGCAAAGGGGTTGGTGCTCCTATGGGTTGGTGCTCACAAATTTTTGCTAGGTTGGTGCTCAGCAAAGGGGTTGGTGCTCTTGTGGGTTGGTGCTCACGAATAGTAGCTGGGTTGGTGCTCAGAAAAGGGGTGTGGTGCTCCTGTGGGTTAGTGCTCATGAATAGTTGTTGGGTTGGTGCTTAGTAAAGGGGTTGGTGCTCCTGCAATCTTGGCTTACGAATATTGTTTGGGTTGGTTCAGATTCATATACTTGAGATTGTTCTCCATGGTTTTTCCCACATTGGGTTTCCACGTTATATCTAGTGTCTCTCTCTATCTTGTGTGGTGTTTATTGTTTGAGTTTTATTACATATCTTAAATGTTTGATCAAGTGGAATTTGATTAAGGGAAGGTTTAATAAGATATATGATATACTGATTCACCTCCCCTCTCAGTATATCCCATGCTTAACAATTGGTATCAGAGCAGGTTCCTTTTTGAAAAGTCTTATAGCTTGAAGGTAGATCGGGATAGCATGATGGCTGGGTCACAGGAAGGATTTTCTACAAATAAGGCACCTTTGTTTGATGGGATGAATTATGCTTTTTAGAGCATGAGAATGAAGGTTTATTTGATGACCCTTGGATTTGACATATGGAAAAGCAGTGGTGGAGGAATATGAAGAGCCATAAATATTTGCAATTACTCTAGTAGAAAAGAAGGCAAGTGAATGTAATGCTAAAGCTTTAAATGCTATTTTATATGGTTTATGTGAATCTAAATTTGTTAAAGTTATGCAATGTAAATCTACTCATGAAACTTGGGTAAAACTTGAGAATATTTACAAAGGTGATGGAAAGGTTCAGCAAGCTAAGTTGCAGAATTTTAGAAGGCAGTTTGAAAGTTTGAAGATGGAGGAAGAAGAAGATATTTCAAATTATCTTTTGTAAGTTGATCAAATCATAAATCGGATTCAAGGTCTTAGAGAAACATTGGATGAGTCAATAGTGGTGTAAAAGGTTTTGAGATCTCTACCAATGAGATATGATGCAAAGGTTTTGGCAATTGAGGAGATGAAAAATTTAGCCAAGCTAAAGATGGATGAGCTTAAAGGTATTCTCACATCATATGAGATGTAGACAGAACAAGATAAACCCTCAAAGAGAGAAGCAGCTTTCAAGAAATCAAAGAAGGAGAAAGCTAGGATTCAAGAATCAAGTGATAGTTCCAGTGATGATGAAGATGACGATAGAGCACTTTTCATTTGCAAGCTGAAAAGAGGAACAGGTAAATATAATGGAAAATTACCTTTTAAATGTTTTAATTGTGGAAAGAATGGACATTTTTCAGCTAGATGCCCAGATAAGGTCAATGATGATGAAGAAGAAAATCCTACATACAAGAATTTCAAAGGCAAATATAAGAAGGGATTTGAGAATAAGACCATGTATTATAAGGATCCTAGCTCATGCAAAGATAGTGGAGTCAGCGATTCAGAAGAAGAAGAGATTTTATTCATGACCATACATGAAGATGATCAAGAAGAAGAAGAGGAGGAAGCTGAAGTGAATATGGAAGGAGAGCTCATTTGTGCCTTAGAAGAGTTAGAAGTTGTTCAAAAGAAGAGTCAAAGATTAAAGCACTAGATCGAGAAAAATGAACACGAGTCAAAGGAAATGATTGAAGATCTACAAGCACACTTTGAAGAAGCCAAGATGAATGAAGAAGACCTCACAACATAGTTGGAAATAGCAAGAAAATAATTTCAAAGGTATGTTATTGAAATTGCCTCTTTAGAAGAAGATATTAAGAAAGCAGTAAGTGATAAAGTAGTCAGTGATTCAAAATTTGAAGACAGCACTAATATGTTGACTAAGATATTAGAAAGTCAAAAATCAAATTAAGATAAGATAGGGATCAGATTTTAAAATAAAAAGAGCTATGTTGAAGCTCTTACAAAAGAGGAAACAAAAAGGGGAGAATTGAAAAATATATAGGACATTTCAAATAGAGAAGGCTATAGATAACAAAGCTAAAAAAGACAATCGGGTCAGAGATATACAGACAGGTCTTATTTTTATGGCTATTGTTTTTATTGTAATGGATATGGTCACAAGAAATTATAATGTAGAAAAAGAGATAACAATTTTATAAATAATGAGATGAAAATTCAAGGAGAGTCAAACAAAAGCCACAAATCTTTTGTTCTTTTATCAAGCTTTGATGAAGAGACCATAGGATGCTACAAGTGCAACAACTTCAAACACATAGCTCGGCATTGTAGAAGTGTGTTTGAGTCAGTCAAGAAGGATCAAAGTTTCAAAGCTCCATTCATCAAGAAGAAGGCTCAAACATGTTCATGGCAGAAGAAACAACCTAAATATTCTATGATGGTTTAGACAGCTCTGCATGTAAGAGGTAAAGATCAGCCATGGTTAATTGATAGTGGATGTTTGAGACATATGACAAGTGATAAAAGTAAGTTCACAACTCTAAAGAAGATCAATGGTGGTACTGTGAGATTTAGAGATAAAACCACTGCCAATATAGCCAGAAAAGGCACTTTAAGTTTGGATTATGGTAGAGCTAAGACTAAGAATGTTTTATATGTAAAAATTCTTAAGCATAATCTGTTGAGTGCTAGTAAAATATGTGATCAAAGATACACATTAAGGTTTCATGTTGAAGGTTGTGAGATTAAAATAAAAGATTCAAATGAGTTGATTGTAGATGCTCAAAGGATAGGGAACAATGTATATGTATTGTCAGATATCTTCTCAAAGGCATGATCAAACGACACATTCAAAGATCTGTGAGAAGAGTTGGGAGTAATTTCTGTTACTTCCTGCCATTGATATTCAACATCAATTAAGGGGGAGCTAAGTGATAGCTCTAGGTAGGCCCTTTGTAATTGATGTCAAAGGGGGAGAATAATAGGTACAAGTACATGTGTGAAAAATAGGTAAAGGGAATAGGTACAGGTTGCTATAGTAAGGGGGATTTACTATATATTTTTAGATGACAGTATGTGCAGGTGATAGGATGTGGCAATTTCAAGATTGAGGTTGCCATCAATGACAAAGGGGGAGATTGTTGGAAATATTGCCATTGATGTCAAAGGTTTAACATTATTGGTGATAAAGGCCCCATTGCATTTAATGTTGTTTGTAATAAATATATCTTGGCTAATATGAGTTAATATCTATTTAATATTAATGAATATTTTTGGTTGCATATGAGACAAAATAAAGGCCCATAGAGAAGTCAAAGAGCCACGGGATAAAGACAAAAGAAGGATGGGACACATTTTCCCATGAAGAGTCATCTTGGGGAATTTCAAGAGTCACCAAGTGAAGACAAAAGAGGAAGGGTGCAATTTCTCATGAAGGGACACTTTAAGGAATACGAAAAGTCACCAAGATGAGGACAAAATAGGGAAGGACATTTTTTATCATGAAGGGTCACCACATGACTTTTCAAAGGCTTGGATATGAAGGGTCATACAAGTTTGGTGCCATTTTCCATTAGGATTGAAGGGTCACAAAGGGGGAAGTCCAAAGGTCATTTGGAAAGCTATAAATAAAGGCTTGAGAAGCCATTTGTAAATAAGAGAGATAGAGGTTGATTTGATATTGTAATATCTAGCTTAGAAGAGCAATTGTGAGAGATGAATATGATTTGTATTTATTATATCTAGCTTAGAAGAGCAAAGGTGAGAGAGAGGAAAGAGATGTATTAATATATCATTTGTTGAGATAGCAACATTGAGAGATAGGTGTGTGGTATACACAGAGGGTTTGGTGCTTCTATGGGTTGGTGCTCATGAATTTTTGTTGGGTTGGTGCTTGGCAAAGGGGTTAGTGCTCCTGTGGGTTGGTGCTCATGAATTGTTGTTAGGTTGGTGCTCAACAAAGGGGTTGGTGCTCTTGTGGGTTGGTGCTCACAAATAGTAGTTAGGTTGGTGCTCAGTAAAGGGGTGTGGTGCTCCTGTGGGTTGGTACTCATGAATAGTTATTGGGTTGGTGCTCAGCAAAGGGGTTGGTGCTCCTGCAAGCTTGGCTTGTGAATATTGTTTAGATTGGTGCTCATTCATATACTTGAGATTATTCTCCATGGTTTTTCACACATTAGATTTCCACGTTATATCTGGTGTCTCTCTCTATCTTGTGTGGTGTTTATTGTTTGAGTTTTATTTCATATCTTGAATGTTTGATTAAGTGGAATTTGATTAAGGGAAAGTTTAATAAGATATATGATATACTGATTTACCCCCCTCTCAGTATATCTTGTGCTTAACAAATTTAGCTAAGGATTTTCTTCTTGGACCTAATTTTGATCATGATTCCATTGTCTGTAAGTGCCAACAAGCCTATGAGATTGCTTTCAAGGACTATGAATCAAATGACAAAACTCAAGCCTTGAATCAAGCAAGTGCTCATCTAGCTATCTATAAATATCCTTTACCTAACCATCAACCTACCCAAGATACTCAAGACAAGCCCACCCCTTCCAATAATAATGTAGAAAGTCTTGTTGAACCAAATTTTGAAGAGAATGTGGTTAGAATGACTAATATGTGAAGGGTGGTGGCTTTCATTGATTCCCAACCTATCTACACTCCTCCTTCCCCTAAGACATACTGTGTTATCTAGGATTCTTCTCCAACTCATTTAAATGAGTTGGGGCAAGAAGATCTTATCACTTTTGATGATCAAATTTTTTATTCTCCCTTGGATAACACATCATATTATATTTTTACCACTCTTCTATCATATTCAAATACTAAGGATGATCAAGCTTCTTCTAATATTTCTTCTTCCAATTCTCAAAATCAACATAAACCAACTAGTTTATCATCTCAACATGATATACAACCTTATTCTAAACCTCCTCCTTCTTCTTACCAATAAAATTTTCAATGTACTTTGGTTCCTCCTTCTGAGGACCTCTTTAACCATTATTAACCTATATCTAACAACCTTATTATGGGCTATGATGAATGGTATCCCATTATGGAGCTCACTAATCTCCCATCCCAAATTCCATTTATTGAGCTTATAAGGACTTCCTCATGTCATATAAACTACTTCATGTAGCTCTTATTTGAGATGAATGTCCCTCATCCTCCTCTAGCAGGATGGGAGACAACATTATCTAGTTCTGAAGAAGATAGTATTTTATAAAAATGTGAAGAGATGTATATCAATGTTGATGAGATTAAAGACACTTCTCTTTCCCTAAAATTTCCCATAGATTCTATGATTCTTAATGAGATTATACTTCATGTAGATGATCCTCTTTTATTCATTAGCATCCAAATAGGCGATATCTTAGTTAAGCATACATTGATTGACAAGGGTTTTAGCATCTATGTCACTTTTATTGATTTCATTAAAACTCTTCGATATTCTAAATTTAATTTAAATTATATATGCATTATATGCCAAGGATATGATATAATGAAAATGCCTCCTCTAGGTTGTATGTGGATTTCCATTACCATCCCACCTATCACCATCTGTGTGAAGGTGATGATATTTAACTTCCCCCTTTCATATAACATCTTGCTTGCTAGGTCATGGAATCACTGCATGAGAGTTTTCACTTCTTCCAACTACTAATGTGTTAAATTCCCTCATAATAGATCTATTTACAGGGTTCAAGGTGACACTAACCCTTGGAATTTTGAACAATTCTATGATCATGGTGTTTTTAGGATTCCTACTCTTGAGCCTTTACCAAGAATTTCATTTTGTGAGTCTCAGCATCTCAATTTTTATGTCAATTCAAACTATGGTTACAATAGGCATATTAATCTCATTGGTAACATTCCTCTTGTATGCACCTAACATCACTTGCTTCATTATAGTCTACTAATATTCCTATTAGTCAACACTAATTCTACTTATCCTATTTCATCCCACTAATTAATTCCCCTTCCTATCCATTTATCTAATATCCCCTTCCATTAATCCTTCATCTACTAACCTTATTCATCCCATCCCTTCATTAATTTTATCCAAATCCCTATTATCCTAATCTAATCTTATTTATCTATTATATGGGAATTTAAAATTCCCATAACCCCACCTACCCACCTATTAACCTACACCCTAGCCTTTCCTACATCCCTATGTCACCTAATCCTCCTCTAATCCCCACCTAACTCTCTTTTAATAATCTTTAACTCCTAGAGAGAGTTATATAATTCTCCAAATATATAACTCTCTCCAAACTAACCCCTCTCTAGAATTCCCTATTTCTAGATATTTCCATGGAATTAAAAATTCCATCAAAATTTCCTATCCCTAGATATCAATGGCCCAATTTTGAATTTGGACCATTGATCCTCCCTATACTTGCCTATAAAAATAAGCTCTCTCTCCACCCTCAAAGGGACTATAAGGATGATAGGGAAACCATGCCAAAATAATTCTAAAATATCCTATAGCCAAATCCATGTCCAAAAATCTATTGCAAACAATCCAACATCAAGCTATCATGGAGTCAATCTAAGTCTAATAAGCCATTGCAAATTTTGGAAGGAGGTACATAAAAAAAGGGATTTTTTAAGCCTTTATATCAATCTGATTTGTTTTTTAAATCCTTCCTATTGGTAGTTTCCATTTTAAGTTTGGATTTATTTTGTTTAAATTCATATAGAGCTCAAAATCCTACTACATTTTGGTGAGCATGATGGGACCTTCCTTACTCCCATTTAATCAATTTTTACTTGTTATTGTTGTCTTTATTATCTTGCAGGTTTGATTAGGTGAATAAAATCCCAAAATTTTGAAATTTTGATGCGTTTTAGGCAAGTCATGATATTGCATTGTTAGTCATGATATTGCAGTAGTAGGATTATCAAATCTAGTAGCAACATCATAGATTAGCCACTAATGGTTAGAGGTTTTACTAGGGTTTTTAACAAACCCATAACTCCCTCAGTCATGAGATTTCCTTTTAAATAGTGATATCATCATTTTGAATAACTATATTGTTAAAAACAATAAGGGGATCTAGATGTAGACACCAATATTGTGTCAACCCCCCCTTGGTCCCTATCTAAATGTTAACACTCCTAACCCACACTTGCACACCTTATTAATTTAAAAACTACTTATTTTAAATTAATTACCTCACCTTGAACACCTCACCTAGACACCTCACCCTAAGACCATTTCTTAGCCTATGAGTCACCCTGAGACTAGGTCCTCTAAACCTTAACTATCCATGACTTATTCTCACCCCCTCTTAACTCCTTAACTAACTTCTATGCCTCATAATCCATTATTTTCACCATTTTCCAATAGAAAAATTACTTGGCAGATGGAAAAAAGGGCAAAGGGCTAAAAATAGCCCTTTTACCTACTCTCTCTCTGTCGACATCGATCAACCCTCAACCGACATCAGTCAACTACAGCTGACACCGGTGGGATTGCTGACGTCAGTTACATAAGCCAAACTCTAAACATTGAGCTGCCCCTGCCTTTTTGCACATTGACATCCACACTCTAAGATTTTAAGTGCAAGCACTTGACTATCATTCTCCTGGCTATTTAAGCTCTTCACAAGTCATTCCAGAGACTAGATTGAAACATTGTACGAGGACCTCAACATTAGCCACAATGAGAATAAGTATTCTGACACATCTGGTTCTTCACCTAATAGAGCTAAGTATTCTGGTTCTTATTTTAGTATTTTAGAATACATTATTAATTAGTTTTCATTTAATATTTCTAAATATTGTTAAGAGGCCCGACTTCTTCTGAGGAGGGGCTGAAAGGCCTTCCCCTTATTCTTACCCTCTTTTCACACCTATCCTCTACCTTACCCTTCCTTATACCTCATTCATCTTCCTGTAACCCTACACCAACCTCTAAATTCCTAAAAACTCTTCTATCCATCATAGAAATAACTTGAAACCTGTTCAAGGCCAATTTCCCTGACTGACATCGGCACCATTTACCAACCAACCTCAGTAGACCAACTGACGTTGGTGACTGTATTCTCGACCAGCAAACTAGAAACCTATCCAAACAGCCCATAGACCAAATAAAACCTTTAAGAAGTGTAACATTCAGAGACACACAGACTACAAGGAATAGGTACACACCATCTACCTTTCCATATCTTTAAGTCATTTGTCATTTTTTTCTATACAACTCTTTTCTTTAAATAGTGGACTATCATCCCTTACAGAGCTTCATGCTTTCGAGACCGAGCGCGTAGCTTGGCATTCAACCATATCCTATTCTAACATTTTCCTTGTTTTTCTTTCTTAATGCAGGTGTTTCCTCCACAACCAAAGAGGAGCTCCCACAAATATTGGATATGGTGCGCACTAAATCTGGACAACATCAAACCCTCAACCTTTTACCTTTAGTTTCTTCCTTAAATCAATTAGTGAAAAATTTAGAGAAACATTTTGGCACGCCCAGTGGGACCCTTGGAGTTTTCCTTGGGTTCATTCTTCTTCTTTTAAAAAAAATCAAATTTTCATATAGATACATTATATAAATATTCACTTCTTACATCCCCTCTTCTATCTTTTTGTTTCAAAAGGAAATCATTAGCAAAGGTTAAAAAGAACATCTCTTTTTCTTCTTGCATGCATCAAAGAGTAGTGAAACACTCATACTCTGTACCTCTTCTCCAATTATTTGCATTTGAATAACATAATTTGATTTGGATTAAAAACTATTGCATTTAATTCTAATTAGTAATTAAAGCATTATGAATGAATCGTAGTGCACAAATGTTACACAACCAAATCACAATCACTTGAAATCAAACACATAAACTTACTTGAGACAAGGCCCATCTAGGATTTCATCACCTAGCAGATATCTTACCCCACCCAATGATCCTACTTAGATTTCACCACCAAAAGAAGGACCCACTCTATTCTTTGGCAGAGTATAAACTATAGGGAAGGTATATTTTGGCTAAGCGGCCCAGCTCAGCTCTGGGTTCGTGAAGTGAAGGGAGCAAGCCCTAGCACCAGGCCACGTACTAACCCTAACACAGATATTTTTGAGCACCATAACACAACTTGAAACCATCCATAGACTTCCTCTCTATACCTTGTTCTACAAGCCCAACTCCCAACACATTCTCTTAAGGCATAAGCCACCATGACTTTAAAACTCATTCATAGGAATCTAACATTTTAGAGGTTGCTTGCTTAATCATCTATTTTGCTATTTTTATCTGAGTGTTTGAGCTAGTAAGGTCATACCATTCTAAAGTCCAAAACAACTTAGAATATCTTCTTCTTCCAAAAACTATCAATTTTTTGTGTTTTTGGAATTACATAGAAATTGACATCAGTTTCTCCACCGACATCCATAACAAAACATTCATTGACATCGATTAACTGACCAACGTTAGCAACATTTTATAACTGATATCAGTTATACAACTGACATTTGTCACTGTCAATAAATAAATTTTAAAAAAAAATCCAAATAGCAAAATTCTTGTAGTTTAACACAAATTCTAGATTTTTGAAACTAAAACACATAGTTTTTGGAAACTAAACCCCTTTTGCCTTGGATGGTCCTAACATGTAGTCAAGCCAAACTCCTTGTTAACCACGTGAGTCAATAGCCACTCCCACTTGCCCTTCCTGCCAAGTCATTTAATGGAGTATACTTCAGATACCAAGCATACTCCTATCCAACCTACCCCCGATCAACCTCCTATTATTCCCGAAGGGGATTAAGATTTTGAGAGATTCCTTGACTACAATGTCAAGGCTCTCCAACATTATCTCGCTAGAAGCCAAATGTGAGATCCTTTGAGTAATCCTATTTATGGGATGCCAACTTCTTTGGTTGAAGTGGTAATGATATCAACAGCATCTACTACCCAACCTATGGTCACTCAGGCCACTACCTCGACTAGTAACCCAACCATGGCCAATGTTCAAAATTTGGCCTCCTCTTCTATCCTTTCTTGCCCTACCTCTATCAGGGTTTTTGTACCCCCTCAACTGCAAACAATTCAACCAAGTTTGACACCTTTTTAGAACTTGATTGTCTCTATCCCATCCACTCTTACACCTATAAACACGAGAGTGACCACTTATCGTTTAACTAGTGTCACCGGCATTCAACCACCCTTGGTGGCATCTAGTCAAGTTGTGCCCTCCAACTTCATAGCACATGCCCCCTTGGCCTCGACATCAGCCCCTATGACAAACTATCAGTGTGTTGAACCTACACAAATGTAACCAAGTATGTCATATGCCCCTCCCAACACCTTTAAGGTACCCTATAACTTAGGGGGTGCCCCTCATGCCAATCCATCTACTGATCTAATTAAGATGCTGATGGATAAGATGTCTGACCTTGAGACATTTGTTTCAAGTTCAAGGAGTGTTCTTTCATATGAACAAATCTTCAATGAACCTATCCACCCTTCAGTTCCTATTCGACCATACCCTAACCAGTGGGAACTCCCAAAGTTTACTCATTTTCAAAGTAAAGAGGACCTACAACAACATCTGTGAGTGTTTAGACACGCTTGCTACCTCATAGCTCACAATGATGCGTTATTACTTCGCACATTCCCTATGTCACATTCTAGTGCCGCCCTTGACTAGTATAGCTCTATTACCAATCATTCTCTCTTCACCTTCACTTAACTCGCTCAGCTATTCGTTGATCATTTCTCAATCAATATTACTAAGAAGGTCTCCATCACAGACCTTTATTCCATTTGAAAATTTGAGGATGAGTCAAATGTTGATTTCATCCCCTGTTGGAGAGGTTTGATCAACTAAGTCTCCTTCTAACTACCTCAACCTGAGCTCATTGAGCTCTTTTCAAGAGCATGTGCCAATCACATCTCATCCACTCTGTAGGTTCAAACTTTCCACACATTTGATAAAGCTTTCACCATGGCCTGAAAGCTTAAACTTCATGTAATCGAAGAAGATAGGGTCAAATTGCATAGCAAAAATACCAATGTAAAAGCTAATGACCCTTCTTCTTCCAAATATTCTTCTTCTCACCCCAAATCCAAGGGATTGGCAAACACTATGGTCCTTAGGTCACCATCTTCTACTACAACCAACCAATCTAAGCCCTCCACTTTGTAAAACATCACTAGACAATTCCAACAATAGTATGAACAGCGATAATACACTCCAATACGAGAATCATATGCTTCTGTATTAGATAAATTAGTGAAGCAGGGAGTCCTCAACCTCCCTCAAATCTAACCACCTATCTAATTTGATACCTCATGAGCCACCCTTGTATGGTATAGGGAAAATGACTTTTGTAACTATCATTGTGTCAAGGGTCATGACACGGATAATTGTAAGACCCTAAAAAACATTATTCATGACATGTTAGATAAAGGGGATCTTGTTTTGGATAACCCTAATACACTGACCAACCAAAACATGGATGTCTTTAGGCAACCATTTCCTAACCATCCCCCAAGTTAGAACAATGTTCAGACCATGGATGATGACCCTCAAGAACACAACATATGCACAGTCAACATCATATTTCCTTTTATTCCTATCCAACCTCTCCCATAATCTGAAGAGGTTGGTCAACCCATTTCTCCACCATGGGTAGAAGAGCCTATTTTACCCAGACCACCCCTACACAATGAAGAACTCCCTTTACCTCGCCCTCTTCCTCGCGTGGATGAACCCATTTCACCTGTATCACCCCCACAACATCAAGCACCTCCTCTACCCCTTCTTCTACCTCGTGAGGATCCTGTATTACCTATTCCTCTTGCCCCCACCTTCCCTCTTCTTCTACCATTGGAAGAATTTACCATTCATACCCCATGCCCTCATGTAGAAGGGGCCATCATCCCTCTACTTCACCCTTTAGAGGAGCCTTCCTCTCTTATTTTTCCTCCATCGATGGAGGATAGTCCTCCATCCACCCCCCTTTCACACGTAGGAGAGTTTACTCTGACTTCTCCCATATTGGAGGATGTTTTGATGGTACCAATGTTGATGGCCTCACCTTTATCATTTTTATTACCAATAGATGATCATAGTTTCCATGCTCCTAGACCACATGTGGAAGGCATGATCATCCCTGTGCTCTGTCCACTTGAAGAGCCAAATTCTTAAATCCCTTCTCCATCGAGAGAAGAACTCACCACCTCACCCACTTTGGTTGAGGAAGATTCGGTGATAGTTCTCTCTCACCTTTGGCCCATGATCACTGCATCCCACACGTATCCACTCTCGTAATCACCCAAATATTTTGAGGGAGCAACTATAAGGCCTCGCGTAATGTCATCTAAACCCTTCTCTCGATTGGCAAAAAAATTAGGATTCCTCTATTCTAGGAACCTACAGTATGAGGCATTATGGGAGTGACTTAAGGTTCCTTATCCTAGACATCCCACTTTGCCTTATACTACCAACCCTTCTGCAATAATTTACCCCAAAGTCTTTGATGAGGAGTAGGTTTTCACTTCTAAATCTTCATAAGCTCAACCTTCCACATTTGAACCCAAACCCTCATAGGCATCCACCATGTTGAAATAGATTAAATCTCTCGATGTTTGCCCTGTATCAAACCTGACTCATCCACAAGTGAAGTTAGATTTGAACCTCACCCCACACAATAGTGGTCCTCACATTAAACTAAAGGAGAATGCTAAACCACATCAATCTACTCCCCCACCTTCACCATTTCCCTCTATCTTAGGTCCACATCCTTCCACTTTAATAGGATTGTTCCCTATTCCAACACCTCACAAGAACAAACTGCCTCTATTACTCCCTCAACTAATCAAAAACATATTTCCTCCAAGAAATTTGACACCTCTCATCAAGAAAGTGCCATCTATGCATGTAGCCACACCACCAACCAAAAGGGTGGTGCCAAAAACTCCCCCTACAACTCCCAAACAGAGGTTATCAACCCCTACTGCAACAATGAGTGCAGACCCATTAGTGGGTTCCTATGCTTCACTATTATGCTGATTGTTGCAGTCTTCTAGCATCGTCATCCTACCCATTAATCCAACCGACCTCTCAGATCAAAACCATCTTGATTCGATGACACTCAAATCTTCTTATATCATCGCACACCTGGGCATGATACTAAGAGTTGTAATGCTCTTAAGGTTATCATTCGCCAACACCTAGAAAAGAACACCCTTCTCATTGAGGATTCTCTTGACCACCTTTTTGAAAAACTACCAACACCATCCCATGCCTCCCAAACCTCTTCACTTGAATTGAGATCCCAATGCGAGATTAAGGTCCCTCTACCACCTTTTCCCCCTTTATTTAAAATCAACACCATTAATGTGGCCACTAGGTCCCAAACCCTAAAGGATAAAGGAAAAGATCAAGTTTCTACCCCT
Source organism: Torreya grandis (assembly GCA_037957365.1). Classification (NCBI taxonomy): domain Eukaryota; kingdom Viridiplantae; phylum Streptophyta; class Pinopsida; order Cupressales; family Taxaceae; genus Torreya; species Torreya grandis. The sequence goes on from JARHVA010005210.1 coordinate 115,537, forward strand.
TGGACATATCCATTCGCCAAGCCCTCTCCACCACCAAAGCCCAAGATTTCTATCTTGGGCACATCTCAACCAACATCTTTGGGGGCAATTCCTCCTGACCTCTCTAGTCCACATGATGTTTGGTATAAACAACTTGTTGACTGCTTGACTTATTCTATCATTCCTCTTGACCTCTCTAGTAATGGATGATGGGCTTTTATCAAGAGTACTACTTGATACACCATGTTAGGGGGTCTTCTCTAAAAATGAGGATTCAATGGCCTCCTTCTCTGATGTCTAACCACCACTGAGACATCCCATGCCATCAAACAAGTCCATGATGGGATTTTTGGAGGACATTTCAGTGGTAACTTGCTTGCAAAGTGCATCCTCTACCTAGGCTATTATTGGCCCACTCTTAACCAAGACTGCAGTGACTATGTTCGGCATTGTATCAAATGATAGCAGCATGCTAACCTACTTTACATCCCTAGTCATGCCACTCTTAATCATCTTCATATCTACCAAGATCACATCAAATGTGCCTACAACAAAAATTTGAAAGAGCGAGATTTCAAAATTGGAGATCTCGTCGTTAAAGAAAACCAACACGTGACCAATATGGAAAGAAGCAAACAAGGCAAGTTTGTTCCTAATTGGCTTGGACCTTACATAATAATGCACAAGTATGGATTAGGCACTTATCATCTATCTTCTCTCGAAGGCTGGCCAGACCCTAAGCCCCTTAATGCCTTACATCTACGACCATTCTACTGTTAACCAAGTAATCATTCACTTGAATGATTAACTTGAGCTCATCCCTTAAGCAACCCCCATCATCCTCATTCCTATTCCTTTCAACCCTTTTTCCCTACAAAAAATAGTTAACCCTTTTTTAAGCATTAATGCTTTATCCTAATAAAAGGGAAACCCCTAAACCTCTATAGTCTAGTCCATGACTAAAAGATTAGTTAACCAAAAAAAACATAAAATTGGGATTCCTAAAAAAATATTCAAAGATCATAAACTATAAATTTAGACTGCTCCCTCGAAGGACAACTGCATTATTTTTGTAATTAGTAGACTGCTCCCTTGAAGGACAGGTATTCAAAGAAGTCAAAACATACAAAGCAAAATATAGACCACTCCCTTGAAGGATGGCTATGCCCAAATTTTTCTACAAAAATAGCACCCTCTAAGAAGCTTCTCGCATTGATTAGCTTCACATGACCACAAAACAAAAACAACATCCCCAAGTAGACTTCCCACATAGATCAGTCTGCTAAAAAAAAATGACTAACAAACTATTAAGTCATGGACTTGCCTATAGTCATTCTCAGGGTCACCTATAAAAGGGACAAAGTTACCCCTACTAAAAAGGGTTACGCTATCCTCACATATCACATAATCACACCTATTACCCCAAAATACCCAAGGGATTTTGAGCTCACTTAATGGCAAGTGATTGGGGTACTTCTCTAACGCAAACTAATGGTCAACGACGTAATGCATGAACGAGGCTTTTGTTTGCAAAAACCCTATCTATATTATCATTATGGTCCTTGTCAATGAAAGAGCAATGTGCCTTTCACTTCTTACACACCTTCGTCACATGCCAATTTATCTTTTAGGATGCAGTGTCTTAAAATTATATGCTCGCATATTGTCATCTCATAATTTTCACTATAAAGTTATGAACACAACATTCAACTCAATTTTATCATAAATAACATCACATGTTTCTGATAAAATACAACCAAAACATTTTCTAACCACTAACATACCATCATGATTTATTTAATGAAAAGACAAATTTGTGTTTTATAAATTATCATAGCCCATTCACATTAGTTTCTATGGAAAACAATACACATGGAAACTATCAACCAAACACAATTTATGTCAAGCATATACCATCACCAATATGGAAACCTGCTGAAGCATAAATAAACTCATTTTATTTTTAGCATACACCATCACCAATATGGAAAATTACTAAGGGTGAAAAACCACATAACCTATGTTACAGCATACACCATCACACAATATGGAAAAGGCTATAACATCATCATACACTCATCATTTCAAACATAACCAAAACAACTATCAACCTCTTTGACTCTTCTTCCCTTTTTGGGAGAACTACATTAGCCTGAGGCCCTTAAAATAGGGGCTATGTAGGTAGCACTCAGTTGACATGGGGTCTTCTGAGGTTAGCTCGGCTATTCATTCATTCGTCTACCTCATGGACCAACTATCCAACCTAACAACATAGGTCTTCTCTAAAAACTGCCCAAAATCATGACCAAACAACCAGTCCTGACACTATAGAAGACACCTTAGACTTCTCATGGGGCACATTAGAGATCACATACATCTCCCTAATGACAACAAACAAAACTTGAGATCATTTATATCTCAGCCTAACTTGACAAACAACCTCGGAGATCATGACTATCCCCTCAGACCATGACCACTTTCGAGACAACTTTGCCTTGGTTGTTTTGATTGCATATGCTACCTCATGAATAGTTAGCAAATTTTATGCACCCATCACACCTATTGTCAGATCGCAACCAAGTTGATCCCTAATATCTGTGACATTTTCATGTTTTCCAAGAGCACTTCCTAACCCAGATACTTGGAACATGATGACCATTGGAGCTACAGCTTTGATCAATCTAACCCAATCAGCTACCACTAATAATTTGGGGACTGATTACTTTGATTTTAGTCCTCCTCAACCATTAGAGCTACATCTTTGATCATTTTAACCCAAGTAGCTACCACTAATAAGCTGGGGACTGATTACTTTGATTTTAGTCCTCCTCAACCTTGCCTGTGACAATTTGACCTACCTATCAAGTGAAGTGGTATACACACAATCTCAACTATTGCAGTGTTCACACTCCAACCTCACCCTACCCATCCACTGCCTATCAAATCGGCACCTGATTTTGGATTACCTTCTCTTGATTCTCGCTTTGAGGGGAAATACCTCATCCCATACTTGGGGCAACCTACATCTATTTTTGTCTTGCAATTTGTCAAGACAAACCACAAGACAAAAAGGGGTAAATGTAGACACCAATATTGTGTTAACCCCCCTTGGTCCCATTCTAAATTTTAACACTCCTAACCCACACTTGTACACCTTATTAATTTAAAAACTACTTATTTTAAATCAATTACCTCACCTTGAACACCTCACCTAGACACCTCACTCTAAGACCATTTCTTAGCCTATGAGTCACCTTGAGACTAGGTCCTCTAAACCCTAACTACCCATGACTTATTCTCACCCTCTCTTAATTCCTTAACTAACTTCTATGCCTCATAATCCATTCTTTTGACCATTCTCCAATGGAAAAAGCACTTGGCAGATGGAGAAATAGGCAAAGGGCTAAAAATAGCCCTTTTACCTATTCTCTCTCCACTGACGTCAATCAACCCTTAGCTAACGTCAGTCAACCATGGCTGACACTGGTGGGATCATTGACATCAGTTACATAAGCCAAGCTCTAAACATTGAGTTGCCCCCACCTTTTCACACATTGATGTCCACACTCTGAGATTTCAAGTGTAAGCACTCAACTATCATTCTCCTAGCTACTGAAGCTCTTCACAAGTCATTCCAGAGACTGGATTGAAACATTGTATGAGGACCTCAACATTAGCCACAATGGGAATAAGTATTTTGACACCTCTGGTTCTTCACCTAATAGAGCTAAGTATTCTAGTTCTTATTTTAGTATTTTATAATACATTGTTAATTAGTTTCCATTTAATATTTCTAAATACTGTTGAGAGGCCCGACTTCTTCTGAGGAGGGGTTGAAAGGCCTTCCCCTTATTCTTACCCTCTTTTCACACCTATCCTCTACCTTACCTTTCCTCAAACCTCATTCACCTTCTTGCAACCCTACACCAACCTCTAAATTCCTAAAAACTCTTCTATCCATCACAAAAATAACCTAAACCCGTTCAAGGCCAATTTCCCCAACCAACGTCGGCACCATTTACTGACCGACCTCGATAGACCAACTGACGTCAGTGACTATATTCTCAACCAGCAAACTAAAAACCTATCCAAACAGCCCATAGACCAAACAAAACCTTTGACCAGCTTTCTATAACATTCAGAGACACACAAACTACAGGGAATAGGTACACACCATCTACCTTTCCATTTCTTTAAGTCATTTGTCATTTCTTTCTATACAACTCTTTTCTTTAAATAGTGGATTATCATCCCTTACGGAGCTTCATGCTTCTAGGACCGAGCACATAGCTTGGGAATCCACCATATCCTCTTCTAACATTTTCCTTGTCTGAGTTTCTTTCTTACTGCAGGTGTTTTCTCCATAGCCAAAGAGGAGCTCCAACAAAGCTTGGATATGGTGCACACTTAATCTAGGTAACATCAAACCCTCAACCTTTTACCTTTAGTTTCTTCCTTAAATCAATTAGTGAAAAAATTAGAGAAACACTAGACTATAATTTGTTTGTGCTATCTCTTTGTTACTAGAGGTGTCTTGTGTGATTTTCTTACTTTTGTGTGTAGTTCAAAAATAAAATCCCTCCAAAAATCAATTGATCATATACTTTTAACAAACTCGTGACTCTCCTACTCATGGTATTTCCATAGTAATAGTGGGATTGTCATTTTTAATCATGATATTATCCTTTCTTTGTAGTAATTACAAATCCAATGGGATTTGCATGTTTGCAATCCAAACATATGCCCATGACTCCACACTATTAAATTAATACTATTAATGAGATTAGCTTGGTAAAACACTCCCCCTGTCACTTTTGGATCCTCATTTCTAGTGTTTCTAGGATCTGTCAAAAAATTTCAAGACCTGTAAACCAAGCTAGAGATAAAATAGAGGTTTGAGAGGTTTTTGTCCTTTTGTTAAAAATTTGAATATTCCTCTATATAAGCATATCACCACTTTCTTTACCCATAAACAGCTACTGATAGGTGGTATTTTCTATCTTAAAAATTACATAAGGGGTATAAGAGGAGTAAGCTTAACTGAGACCCATCATACAAACTACCTATACCTCATCCCAAAATACCATAACTACCCTAGTCATGGGTTTATGTTGTGAATAGCAGCATCATCATCCCCAGTTGTGGCTTTGTAGCTCAAGATGATTAAGACTAGTACTAGGGTCTGATAGTATTTTTTGTCATCAAATAATTTTATTAATAACAAGGCCTGTAATCATTTTTTATACACTTTTAGCTTAGTACATATATAATATTTTTCTTATAAATTACAATATCATTACTTGCATTTTTAATTCTAGTCCTGGGTTTATCGATCTGAGATGTGGTTTTACGATTCATGACAAAATTGAAACTATCATTCCATATTTAATAGTGGGATTGTTGTTCTCACCAATAGGATTGTTCAATATTCATGGTTTGGTGACTAATCATAGTGGTTTTCTAATGGTTTGTAAACTCATGACTAGTTAATCATGGGCTTGACAACTAGTTGTGGGATTGTGCATTATGGTTGTGGGATTACCCTATGTACTCGTGAGGTTTCAAAACTTAAGTTTCTAATTGTTTCCTTGAAATATTTTGAAGATTTTGGCACCCTTATTAGATATCTAACCTTTGTGATTGTAGGGAGGGGTGCTACTTCCATTATTTTTGCTTTAAGATTTTATTATACTTGAAAAATCTTTGACTTAGATAGATCATTGTCTTCTTTAATTTATTGTAAATACTTGTTTGTTTATTGTGTGTGTGTCTCTATGGCTTGTAAATAATTTGTCATATCATGCTCATCACACATAGGTAATTAGTTGGTTACTTAATCATATCATGTGTTTGCCTATTTGTTAAGCCCTCCCCTAGGATAGCACATGATGTGGAATTGATACCCATGCACGGGCTTAGTCTATATGGGTTAGTGTTGTGAATTTCATCACCACACACTAGTCAAACTTTATGTTTTGGTGGAGTATAACAATCAGGTATTTTTTTTAGGCTAAGTGATTGACCCCATACAGGTCATCCATGAAGGGGAAGAGTTAACTCTCTAAACTAGGAATTAGACAGCACCCTATATGGACTTGCCCCAACATACCTTTCATGTATATTGGGGATGCCCCTAGAGATCCCATTTAGCCTAGTATATGACCTAGGTGTAACAAGTGTTTCACTATATGTATCAGTATCAACATCGAAGTAGCCATCAAGTACAAGCAAGGTCAAGAGGGTCTAATTGATTTCATAATGGGTCACCAACCTACAGCCTCACCTATATATCCATTATATGGTGCAGGAATTGGGTTACACACCCATTAGTTTACTAATCATAAGTTGTGGATTGTTTACTTGGGTGTGTTGTGATAAACCCATACTATTTGTGAGCTGAGTCAACCTCTTACCCATCCATATCCTATCTATGTCCCTTGTACATATCACCTTATATATTCTATCATCATCATTCTATCACCTTATACAGCTCTATCCTAACCTCCATTTTATACATATCCTAATCAACATCTTAGTCATCATCCCATTATACATATCATCTTTGTATATCCTTATACAGGTTTTATCCCTTTCCCCCATCTTGTCTAGTCATATCCACTCATCATTGACAACAATCCCATCACCTATATCATTGTCCTATAGAACATACCTTATCCTCTTGTATATACCAACCTATCATCTTTCATATCCTTGATATCACCCATTTATCCTATCCCCTTTCATCTTGTCTTTATCCTATCTTAGCCTAGTATTCATCCCTCAATCATTATCTTATGCATCCTCATCATCATACCATTCCACATATTGTCTTTTCATATCTTTTTATCATTATCTTATCCCATCCCCTATCCTAATCTAGTCATATCCCACTTATCATTCTCACATATCCTAGTCACACCTTGTCACCCATATCTCATCCTAAGTGTTGTGCATACTTATTACCCAGTTAATTATTAGTTTTTTAAGTTTGATTAACATTAATTTTTAACTCAAGGTGTGTATACTTTTAAAGGATGTCATCACTATATATTCATTATTAATTCATAGATTAACTTTCTTTACTAGTTGTGGTATAATGAACTTATGCTAAATTCACCAGATACTTATATTGTGAAACTATTATAACAAAAATACTTTACACTTATGAATCATGCATGAATTACACTTTATATAATCAAAATAATAATGAAATTAACTTAAAACACACTTAAACTAAAGAGGGTTAGGATCTTCACTACAACTCCTTTTGAGGGGGGTCTTCCTTGTTTGAAACTGAGTTCCAATCCTTCTCCAAGAGACTTACAAAAGCTTCTTACAGAATCAACCTTCTCATTACTCAGATCTATAGCAATTAAATATTGCTATAGAATATTAAAATATTTAGAATGCAATAACTTCTAAAATTTTACTACTTTATTATCATCTATCCAACTCCTAATCTAATCTAGATTCTACCATTAAATACAGAAGGCAATTTATTAACTTTAACCAAAAACACTAAACTAAGGAAAGTAAAAATACTTTAGGAACTACCCCAGTCAACCTTCAGGTGGTTAGTAACTAAAATTTCTTGTTTTAGTCCAACTAAATTAAGGACAATGTATATTGTTTTGTTATTTTACTTATTTTTGTCCCCTTTCTATTTTCCTTATCTTTCTCATCTTTGGTAGCACATCCTAAATTATTTACATGTGGGGAGTCTATACAATAGCTATGTAAGATCCTCTTCAATCATCTACTTGGTTCCTAAGATAGCTAAATGTGCCCTTAAGATCTGATCACAATAATAATTTTGTTCTATGTAGTGGCTACAATCTACCTATAGATGAAAGCTTGTAACTATTGTAGGCAACCTATAGTTTTTATGGGAAACTTTTAGGTAGAAACCAATAGTTTTTATGGGAAACCTATAGGTAGAAACTAGTAGTGGCTATGAGCAACCTATAGGTGGAAGCCAATAGTTGTTGTTGGTAACCTAAAGGTGGAAACCAGTAATGGCTATAGGTAACCTGTAGGTGGAAGCCAACAGTTGTTACGGTATTCTCTATACATGTTGTGCCCAAACAAGATTCTTGCAGCCTTATGTTACCCTTCAATTGTTCGCTGAATAAAGTTACACAAGTATAATCTAATAAAATAAAAAGCATCATTAATTTATAACATATATATATATATATATATATATATATATCAATGCATATGTAAAATCATAAATTCATTAATTTGTTTATGTGAGTCATGGATGGTTATGGGGATTTACATAAAAAAAGATATATACTAGGTATGGATGAAACAAAATAGAGAAATTGGTGGCCCCATCACACCCCCTACTTAATCTCTTTCTTGACCTTGAGTAAGCCTTTGCTACATTTTGAATCCATAGAATTTTTTGAAACCTAGGGGCTCAGTGCAGCCTAACCCTTCAAGGATATAGAAGACTTTAGCATCATTAATGTCTCTCTATCTTTTCCTCTTTACCTCTCTATTAGCTGGGACCTTTCCCTCCCAGTCATGAATTGAGAACCAAAACATAGGTGGTTAAAACATCAATCTCAACCATTTTATCCTTCTCCTCCTAACAAGCTCAATATACATGTATACCCTATGTATGGCCTCCCTAAGGTTTTTAGGGGAATAAGGTTTCTTTTTTTTTCAAATCATCAAAGATTTTTGCCTATCTATGAGAACAACAAACAAAAATTTTCTTTCCATCTCCTTCCATACGACTCAAATAGTGATTTTGAACCTCTACTTGTTTCCTTATGACCCATGCTTGTGGAGTATGAGTTCATAAAGGATATCCATTCTTCTATTACAGCTTTTGGATTACCTGATTCACCCCTGATCATTAGGGTAGCTACTTTTTCTTTTTCTTGATACTCCTCCACCTGTTTCTTTCTTCTTGTTTCATTAAGGATGTATGAAGTAAATATATTCACTTAGACATCCCCCAAGTATATATTTGGATTATAATTTTCATCACTGGGTACAACATACTAGTGTATGTAAAACTCACTTAATTGTGCTTGGATATCAAGTTTAGCATGTCTATAGACTTCAAAGAAAGATTTAGGGTCATAAACCATGTAAGACTGATCATTAAAGATCTTGTTATATCTAAATTTAAGCCATCTTTCTTCTAAGTAGATAGCATACACCATAGAAGGTGATCTACACTCCATTAATAATTTAGTGGTTTCACGCATTTTAGTAATCTTTCTTTCAAATACTTGATCCTAGTTTCAACCATTCCAAATTTTTCTTTTAAGTCATCTTGTTGCTCTTTTATTTCAGCATATACTTAAATATTTGTACCAACTCCTTGTGGTAAGTTTCATCATCACCAAATTTTCTTTAAAAAAAATTGAAAGGTCATCACTTTCTATTGATGTGGTAGCTAAAAGATACATATCAATTACTTCCTCTATTAAAGGTGTTTTTGTAGTGGGAAATGAAGAAGAAAATATATTTTAGAAACGTACCAAAGCTAGAGCATTATCTTCTACAGGTGCCTCTTAGGGTACACTAATGCTATCTATGGGCAAGGTAGATGAAGTTGTTGTAAATTCCACTAAGGAAGCTATTACAAGTTCCTCCAATAACCTTTCTATTTTCATAGATGGTTCTATAAATTTTGCTACCCCCAGAATTGTTTCCTTGGTTTATATATTTCTTTCATAACTTGTTCTAAGCTTTAGAACTCCTGATCATGAGGAACTATCTCTTATTTTGTTTTTTATTCCATAATCTTTTCTTCAATCAAGTCTTCTTATTCTATAGGTTGATTTATTATTCTTAAATATTCATCTTTTTAGGAGGGGTGGATATTGGAACATGTTCTTTCTATGTAATAGTTGATGGAAGAACTTCCTCTTCCCCTAAAGGAGCCATGGTGGAAGAATTAATCCTTGGGGAGGAGATAGTTGGAACAGTGGGAGAAGGAATAATCTATTTAATTTATGTGGGTGGATCTTTCTCCTCTATGTCATTAGGAGGTAGGACTAGTTTCCTTCTCCTTCTTCTACTTGTAGTAATTTCATATGAACCTTTAGTGGTTATAGGATATCTAGCATCAATAGTGCCTATAGTACCTTCTTGTGTAGTCTATTGGGCCTACTCTTTAGGAGAATCCTCTTCATTATTTCCCTCTTCTTATTGAGGTTCATCATTCCCTAGGGTTAACAATTGTTCCCAAATAAGGCTAGTTTTAATAGTGTGTATTCCATGTTTAATTATCAACCATATCAGTCAATGATGAGATAGGGATTTCTCAATCCCCTTTTGGTGTTATTTGGATATCTTTTTTAGAATGTTCCATAGGTGATTTGTAACATTAATCATCCTATCATGCCTTAACTAATTCAAAAAATTAAACTATAAAGTATAAATTAGAGAGTACCTTCCTTCACAAGTTATATATCCAATGATGTATGATCCTATCTCCCTCCAAGTTGTAGGTAGGATAAGTCTCTCTACACCACCTTTCTTCAGTACTAGTCTTTCATCTCTCTAATAGAACTATTATCTAAGTTCTTGACCTTTGGGTTTATCTTTCCAATTTTCTCCTATACTTGGCAGCCTAGTTGCTTGGCTTACCAGTTTTTTAGTGACTAGAAATTTAATGCCATGTATAGTAGCTTATTCTCATATAAAGGACCCTAAAAATTTCTTAGTAAGGGGATCCCAAAAAAGTTGCAATTTCTCAAAATAAGTGGTCCATCCAACTCTATTTAAGATATCCCAGCTAGTTGGGTCTCCTTAAAGTTGCCTATGATATGTGGGTTCTCATCTCACAACTAACCCTCTAATTTTAGATAGGTTTAGCTTTTTGATGACCCTTTCAACCAATAATTATCAACACACTTAGTTTGGATTCTAGATTTTTGCCTATAGCAAAGAAAAGTTTTTTCAATAATGGTAGCTTGTGGTTGCAAGTTGTAGGTTACAGGTAATGTCATGCTTCAACTTTATTTGAATGGGTTGTACTCACAAGTGAAAATAATAAAAGTGATTATTTTCCATATTTATTATAAGGTTCCATCATTAGTGTTTAATCCACATGTATAGATTATCCCAGAGTGCATGGGATTGATTTCCCACAGCATTCTCCCCCTCCCACATGAGGTGTCACTTGTCCCCAAGTGACATAGAATGAGTAGGATGAAAAGAGAGAAGATGGGTTCATGATGAGGGTATGAGTGTGAGGGTATACAAGACTTAATGAATGACTTGTTAATGATTAAATATGCTTTTTAATATAATACATGATATATTAAGAATAAAAATGATTTTTTATGACCAAAATATATAGCGTACCTTTTAACAGTTTGCCTAGGGTTACACAGAGGATTTACATGTGAGTGTTTGCATATGAATGGTTTCCAAAATGTAATGATTTATTAATAGTTATAACTTGAATAAAGTGGGCCCTTGAGTAATCATGAGATCATAGGATGTTAGCCTTCCATGATGCCCTCATCAACCTACATGTAATGATGACAACCTGCATGGAACTGGAGTAAGGGTCTTGTAGTTGGATGAGAGATTATTGTATTCCTACCATAAGGTGGTCACTACAGATCTTTGTGTTATCTGAGTCAGATGTTAAATAAACATGGAAGAGGTTAGCTGAGGGTGTTTTTATTGTGTGATATTCCTTTGTATGAGCCTACTGATGATTTGTCCATGTTATGTGTTACTCCCTATAGATTCTATGCCTAGTGAATTTTTCCTTTAAAAACTAGTAGGGTTTTCAAATTTGGGACCTATGCTCCCAAAAATCCTAGATCTCACTGTGTAACAGAGTGAAATCATCTCTATGAAATGATCAAAAGTTTAAAGTGGTTTATGTGTGTCCCTGTAGCCATAAATTCTAGTCTAAAACACTTCAAATGGAGATTGGAAGTGTATGTCTTTGTTGTGGATCTTACCTTCTTATTCAGGGGTATGCCTGAGTAATGTTTTGACTTTTTTGCTCTAATCTTCCTTCACTCCTCCTCTAGCTTGTTTGGTGTCTTCTATGAATTTCTCAAAATCCCATAGCCAAGGCCATAAATTAGAGTTTTTGAATAACTAACATGCATGCACTTAGAGAGGTGTTAGGATGTACTTTTAGCAACCATAGGTGGTGCCCATAGCAACTACAAAGTTGTGCCTAGTTAGGGGGAAGGTGCTCGTAGCAGCTACAACATAGCTCATGGTAATTGGAGGAAGATGAATAGTTTTTCTCATAATGATTGTTTATTTTCCATTTTGATTTTTACCCCTAAATAACCAGTAAATTAGTTTTCTATTTACGCCCATTTTTTAGTTTTGGGTAGCTAGCAGGCTGGTTTTCTACCCAAAAACTAGAAATAATGACCAAAAAGGGTTTTTATTGTTGGTTTTTTTAACTCTAACTACTACCTATAGTAGAATGTTTATTTTGGGTCCTTGCGAAGTCATCTTTGAGAGTGACTGGTCAAGGACCAAGTGAAGGTCTCAGTCTTAATGCCATAGCAGGGATAGGATGTCCTCCTCTCCTTCTTCATCTATGTGTTGGTTGGTTCTCCCTTTATCTGGTGAGACATAATGTTTATCCAGTACATCATTGTATCTATTTTATAATTACATGCATATGTGTTTGGTAAACTTCTTTTGAGTGTCTTTTTGTACAACTTTAGTCTATGGCCATTGACTAGTAGATAGAATCTTACTAAATCAATGGTTTGGAGTTATACTACTCTCTTGTCATAAACATGCTCAATCTCAAATGGACCAAGCCTTTTGGTCTAGAGTTTTCCCTTGTGATCCTTGTATTTTAAATTAAAAAAGGGCCCAATCTCCTACATTGAATTCATGGCCTTAATGTATCTGTCATACCATCCAATCCATTATTGTTGTACAAGTTCTATGTTCAATAATGCCTATTATCTATATTCAGCTAAGCCATTTAGTTTCATAAGTCTTTATTTTTGTGCTTAAGATATATACATCCGAGGTTCTAGTGTTGTCTATAAGGTTTTGTACTCAAATTTTATTGGTAAGATAGTTTTCTTCCCATAAACCAACTCATATGGGGTGAATTCTGTAGTGGCCTTCCACATAATTCTATAATCCCAAATAGTATCAATAAGTCTAGCCTCCTGATCCTTATGGGACATACTAACAGTCTTGGTTAAAATATTTTCTAACTCCCTGTTGGTGACTTCCACGTATCCATTAGAATGTGGATGCTATGAAGTTGATTTATTATGCCTAATCTCATATTGTTAGACTAAGGTAGTAATTAAACTACAAGTGAATTGGGATCCTTGATCAGTGACTATTTCTTCTGACACACCATATCTTGTGAATATTTCTTCATATAGGAAAGTTGCCACCTTTTCATCCCTAGTATGTGTAAGATCCTTTACTTCTACCTCGTTAGTGACATAGTTAGTACATACAAGAATGTACTCTTTATTATTGTATTTTATATCAAAAGGTCCTAAAAAGTCTAGGCCCTATTTTTCAAATGGTTCAAGCACCATTTGAGGTTGCAAAGGCATCTCATCTAAATGTGTGGGTCTCCCCATATACTAACATCTATCATAATGAGCAGTATACCTTATTTCATATTTATTGAGTGAGGGCCAGTAATATCTTGTATTCAATATTTTTATTGTTGTACACTTGGCTACAAAATGCCCTCCACATGGTTCATCATGGTAGGCTTTGAGGATATCTAGAACTTCATCTTCTCTGAGGCATTTCTGATGATGGAGTCAGGCCTAGTATAGAAAATGAATCTAGATAGCCATGAATACCTACCACTTTTTTTAATTAAAGATCTTTTTTGTTTAAGGAGGAAGTGATGTGGAAGTAACCCTATTACAAGGTAATTAGCAATATCAGCATACCAAGGTGTGGTAATGGTGAGGGAGAATAGGTGTTCATCTAGAAATTAGTCATCCACTATTGTATCTTTTTGAAGGGAGTGTAGTCATGATAAGAAGTCATCCATGACATTTTCCTTATCAATTTTATCTATAATAGTCAGATCAAATTCTTGTAATAAGAGAAGTCATCTTATCACTCTACTGGAGATAGTTGGCTTATTCATAAAGTACCTAATGGTTACATGGTTTATATAAATAAAGACCTAATATCATGTTATGTAGTGATAAAACTTTTTGATAGAATAGACTACTACCAAGAAATATTTTTTAGTGACCATGTAATTTAGTTTTACTGCTTATAGGTTCTTGCTTACAAAATATATAGCATAATTGGGTGCTTCCTATTTTTACCCTAGCACAGCTCCTAGGGCAGTATCTAAAGCATCTGTGTGAATATGGAAGGGAAGCTTCCAATCAAGTTCATGTAGAATGGGTTTGGTGGTAAATAATTCCTTTAATTGTTTGAAGGTTGTATCATAGGCAAGAGTGCATATGAATTTAGCATCTTTAGTCAGGAGAGTGAACCATGGTGTTGCTACTTTGCTTAAATTATTGATAAATCTCCTCTAGTAACTATTGACCAAATTTGACCCCAAGTAAAATATGGGTCAACCCATACTATTTTAAACTTTTTATTAAATTTTCATATGTCCTATGGGGTCTCTTATTGTCCTATATGTCCACTTACCTTTCCCCTAGTCCATGTTGAAGTCTATCCTCCTTGTACTGACCTAGTCAATAAAAGTCAACATTGGTCAAACCTAGTCAAAGGTTCAGTTTATTTTATAATTATCCTAAAATTTTCTTTGATAGGTTTCAATGTGTTCACAAGTCATAAATTGACCAATTGGTAGGTTTCATTTGTTAAAAGGCTCATTTGGCCACCTTTTTAGCTTAATTAAATGACTTTTAATAACTTTCAAGTTAAAATATTTATCACCAAGGTATATGAGAATGTGGAGAAGGTAAAATGACTTTAGGATCATGTTATTTTGTAGTTACAAGTTATTTTATGTAGGAAATGATAGTTTTCCCTTGAAAATAGGCTCATTTGTAGCACTTGTATGAACTTCCCAAGTTCACTTGCAACTAAAAACATGGTTGTGTGATTCTTCACCTCCCCATAGGTCATTTCCACTTTTTTTTTGAGAATATTTCATAAAAAATTTCATTTTTAACTTCTTTTTCCATTAGCAAGCCAAGGAAGAGTAAGTTCAAACACTCACTATGGAAGCTACAGGTGGAGTTAGGAGGAATGCTTCTATAGATGGATATTACTCTAATTTTAATTCACATCCATAATAATAAGTCTTGTATTAGTGGCTCCTCCTTCATGAACAATAACTTGCACTCCAAATAGATTTTTATGTAATTGCATCCAAGAAGGGTGTAAGTTTGTATTTATTTATTATTTTCAAAGATCCATGGAGATATGTGATTTTTATGAAGTGTTTTAAAGTGGGAATAAGGCCATCTCTATTGGTGTTTCATCATCTAATGCCTTCACTCTCAATGCCCTTGAAGGAGATTTCAAAATTGTGCTTATGTTCCAAGTTGGCAGCCATATATGGGTAACCTGAGTTTTGAAATTTAGAAGAGAGCTCCATGGGATGTTTCAATGTTCTTGTATCAATACCATTGTGAGAGATAAAATTAGGTTATGATTCTTCAAATATAATTGCCTATACTCCCTTATTCATTGCTTTATTTGTAGAGTGTGCTTACAATCACTTTATGCTTGAGCTCCAAGAGGATTGTACGGAGATCCTATGGTAAAATACATGGTGAAATTCATGTTTGAAGATACAACATTACCCAAGAGCCATGGATTTAATTTTATAAAGCTAAGAATGTTATGCCAAGCCAAGGTTTCACTTCAAAAGACTTATCAAACTATATTGGTTTCTCAATCCCTAAAGGACCAAAATATAGACCCTAGGGATTTTTTGAGATAACATATGTCATGATAGAATGAGTTCTCAATGCTCTTAATTGGTTAACCTTGTATCCCTATCTATATGAATTGGATATACCAATTTTGAGGTCAAAATGAGGATTGGAGATGGAGTTTGAACAACCTCAAAGTTGTCAAAAAAACCACTGAGTGTTGATAGTGAAATCTACAGGGGTGTTAGTGGAAAGTTGATTTTACACCTCATATGGGAGGTTGTAAACTATGCCATCAAGTTTAAACAATATCAAATAGTCCAAATAGAAATATTAAGCTAAGGTGACTGATAAAAGGTAAGTTTTGATGTTTTGAACCCAAAAAGTCCTCCCATATCTGTACAAGCCTAGGAACACTCATCTATAGTAGGCTTAACAAAGGTTCACCTCAATTGGGCATATAATGATTAAAGTTGAAAGTTTGAAGTGAAGTTTGATGTTTTTATGGTACTATTCCTAAATTGGAGATAATTCTTTCCAATCACATGACCTAGGTGACCCGAAACCAACCTACAAGCCATAAAATCCATAAAACATAGTCTTAAGGGCATATAGACAGTGAGGTAGAAGTTTGGAGTTTAAACTTTGTTTGTAGCCTTAAAAATGGATGAAAGCACAATGAAGGGAATATGACCTCAAATAATTCATCAAAAACCTAATGTAACATTCATAAAACCTAATGCTTTCTAAAATGCACTAAATAGGGGCAAACCAAGCTTGTCTCAGTCCAAACAAGTAGAGGGGTATACTAGTTGAAGGCTTAAGCATGAAATGATATGGTTCAAAAGATTATACGAATCATGAATATGGTCTTATGATGTAGGAAACATTAAAATAAGGTTTTTAAAACATAAAACTAAGCTTGGACCTAGACCTACAAGCATGTCTCACTCCTTAAGGAGCATGGCCTAATCTTGAGAAGTAAGGGATGTATCAATGCAAAAGAGTGAGCTTGGCTTAGAAAAGTGGTGGAGGATAAAAATTTATGATCTTAATAAAATAAAAATAGTTTTTTTTTGTGCTACTAAAACCTAAAACTAAGCTAATAGAACATATAGCCAAGCATAAATAGGGATTCCCTTTTCTAGGTAGTCATAGGCCTAGTTCTACATTTCCAAGAGCATAAGAAGGTGTTTAAGGGGATAAAAGACTAGGATATGGTTTAAATACATCATTTAAAGTATTAATTATCCTTACATTTCATAATCAAGTTCAAATCAACCCCTAAAATACCCAGACCCAACCTATACCCTGCCTACCCTCAAACTCTGCTTTCTCCAAAAGTCTACCTTGCAAACTTGGAGATGTGAATGGTATAATGAAGGATTTAAGAGATAAAAATTGGTAAAAATCATAATTATGACTATTAAAAACCTTAAAATGATCAATTTTATAATAATAATATTTCAAACCCTCTCTATTTTATCTCAGAGCAAGGGTAGTTTTAACTTGCATGAAAATGGCAATTTTGATAAAAATGATGAAATTGATGACCAGAGGGAAATAAAGTACCAGATAAAGGTTTAAAAATTTGGAGAGGACCCAAAAATATCTAAATAAACTTTCAATAATCTTTTGAATCAAACAAGGTACCCTACACATGAAGGGTTACAATCATGCATGAAGGAAACCCTTGAGCCTAGAAGCTAAACTGAGGGGCATGTGCATTCTTGACTTTGTCCATGTTTTCCAATTGACTAATTAATATTTGAAGAGTTAAATTGGATTTTTTTAAGTCATAAATAGGTAAAGGAAACCATTTAAGGGTTAAATTGACTCTCA
This sequence comes from Torreya grandis, assembly GCA_037957365.1. Taxonomy (NCBI): domain Eukaryota; kingdom Viridiplantae; phylum Streptophyta; class Pinopsida; order Cupressales; family Taxaceae; genus Torreya; species Torreya grandis. Next base: position 133,185 of record JARHVA010005210.1, read on the forward strand.
AGTAGCAGGCAGACCTATTGGCAAGGTCTAAACCTAATGCCAAATAGGGGTAAGGTTTCATTTCTATCTATAAAGGAGCTATTCCAAGGATGTAAACATGTTTATAGGGTTTATATATAGGTTTATAAACCACTATTTTTTAATATAATCCACTTAAAAGCCATTTTGGGCTTTAAAACATTCAAAACCTTCACAAAATGCATAAAATGGCTCAAATGGTCAAGATCAAATGATTATAACTTTCATGAACTGATGCATGGGACCTGGAGGAATTTAGGAGAGTTGGATAAGTTCCATGAGGATCCCTCAGTGGAATTTTTAAGGAATTACAATGTGCCATCTTCATGAACAAATGATAAGAGAGCTAGTGACTCCAAAACCCTCTCAAACCTTATTTTGTGACCTAATGGTAGAAAGCAAGCCAAAAGTGCATCTAGATGAGTGAATTTGACTATGAGCATAAAAGATAAGTTTCCGACTCCATGAGGGTAAAATATATGGAATTTTATTGTAAATAATCCATATAAGTGATGCAATAAATAGGTTTTTTTTATATTTGTTTGTGTTTTGTAGGTCTTAAAGATGACCATGAGATGTCAATCACTTTGAGAGGTAGATTCAGACTTGATCCAACACTTCATGCCATTTTTAGACCTTGAAAATACTCACAAGTTCCTCTTCCATCTCTCTCTATTTAGCCTATCTAAATTAGCATCTAGAATGACATAGTGGACAAAGTAAAAACTCAAGTTTGGTGGCCTTTTATGATGTTTCTAATGAATCCAAGAATATGAAGTGTCCTAACATATGTAAAAAGGCCCCTCGTATGGATCAGTTGGGTAATATTGAAATATTCTAGTGTCAAGTGTCAAGGAATGCCTATTGGAGAGTGATCATGGTTACAAGGTGATGATGAGCTTATGTAAGATAATTTCATGATGAAAGAAACTCCCAATACAGGTGGAATCATCTTTTTGACTCCCTCTCCTCATCATACATGAGACATTTGTCCATAACATGTCTTGGAATGCTCAAAAAATCCATGATGAAGGTAGTTTCATAAAGGAATAGTGATTGAGAGGATTGATATGCCACACTTGGAAGAGGAGGTTAGTTTGGGATGTGATCAAGTGTAATTCAATTTCATGACTCATTTATCATTCCATCCATATACCTTATAAATTATTTTCACCTTTCAAACTTGTCCTTGTGCCTCTTCAACTTATCTCTTCTCTCTCTTCTTCTAAATTCTATAAATATGAGACATTTTGGCTATTGAAAAGGATTCCAACTCTTGGCATGGTGAAACCCTACCAAAATTGTACATTGATTTGTACTTAAGATAATGAGAAGAAAGTTGCTTATACTCTAAGTCCATTTACAATACGTGTTGAAGTGATCCATCTTGAATGTCAAGTATATATTGAGTTCATTTTATTTTCATGCAATCCTTGAATGTGTTACTGCAAATGAATTCTCTCCTAATATGTTTCATGAAGTGTATGTTGTTTTAATAGACTATTGAAGTGTGTATGAGTTTTATAGTGTCATATTTGACCTTCCCTTCACTTGCCTTCATTTTTTGAGTTGTTAGTTGCCTTCATGAGAAACACTAATGCTAGGGAGCTCCATTAATGGTGTTAAGGCTAGTTTGGTTGTCTTAGTTCATTATGCAAATTCCAAGTATATGAATGGAAACAAATCTTGGTGTATCACCTCATAGTTTAAGTTTTCTCTATGTATATTGCTCTCCCTTTTCACCCATAATTGGTAGTTTTAGTTGCATAAGTAAATCAAGTCATATCTAGGGATCTAGCCCTTAAAATCTAGAGGTTTACTTCTACTATAGGTGCCCCACACACTTGGAAATATTCCCATGTTGGCCAAATATTGAAGAGGCTTGAACAACCTCTTATAGGGTGCAAGATTGGGAGACAATAGTAACCATCATGTCCTAAAAAACTCTTGACATCTTTTTATTTTTGAAGAATAGGTAGGTTTTTTATGATGCTGATTTTTGCAAGGTCAACATTAATTATTTTAGTAGATATATGATGGCCTACGATAATGCCTTATGTCATAAGTATGTAGCATTTCTTGTGACTTAAATATAAATGGTGCTCCTAACATCTTTACAGCACTTTTTTAAAGTTTTTTAAGCACTCATCAAATGTTTCTCCATAAATAGTGAAGTCATCCATATAGATTTATACACATTCATTGGCCATAACTACAAATATACTTAGGACAACCCTCTAGACTATTGCAGGAGCATTACACAGCACAAAAGGTAATACAACATAAGCATAAGTACCATAAGGACAAGTGAATGTGGTCTTCTCCTGATCCTCAAGAGCAATTCTAATCTAGTTGTAACCACTAAATCCATCTAGAAAGGTAAAATATTTCTTTCCTACTAGTGTGTCCAACACCTGATCAATGAAGGGTGGAAGAAAATGATCCTTTATAGTTATTATATTAAGCTCCCTATAATCTATACATACAAATTATTCTCCATTTTTATATGGTATAATTACCAATGGTGAAACCCATTCACTGTCTAAGATGGGATATATAAATCCAATAGTCAGGAGTTTCTATAAGAGTTAGATTCATCTGACGTTGTGGTTATCTAATTTGTTGGCATTATTATTTGATATAGATATAATGTGTACATGTTTTTGAGCTAATTCCTTACATATCCTCATAATACCATGTAAAAGTGCATTGGGTTGCATGCAATATGCTAACTATGCACTTTTCCTCATTTGACTCCAACTTGTTATTAATAAGCAATGTTTTTTCTAGAGAGATTTCAATTTGTCATGAGAGTGCTCTCATCATTTATATATTTATAATGGATCTAGTTTAGCTATAGCTATGAGGCATCAATTGGTAGAATATTTCATCTATAGATGTATCAGAATTATCCTATTCCTAGAGGCTAGAAAATGGTCACTCAACACATTATAGGTGGTTGAGATTTGCAAAATGAGTTTGGTAATTATTCTGGAGAACATTGGAGAGAATCGTATCTTCCTTGTAATCAATCAAGGTGCATGCATGGTATATGGTGAATACAAGAATCAAGACATGATGGTCTACCTCATCTTCTTTAGCCCATAATGTATGCTCTAATGCCAAGGCTAGTTACACTAGAGGATAGAGGACCAACTTCTTAGTATGGTTGCCATTGGATATCAATGTGTTACCTGATCTATAGATGATGAAGGCATCAATTGTGGTAAGCTAAGATCATCTTGATAAGAGGTTATCCACCCAAATTAGACTTTGGTTATAGCATAATGAAATCTACAAGATACTTCCAAGAATCTATAGTAGTGATAAGATATTCAATGACTCCTTTTGGTCTAACTATAGACCTATCAGCCATTTATAGCATTGTAGATGTGGGATGAATATTATTCAACTATAGTTTGTTCAAGATTTTAGTTTTCATTACATTTATTATAGCACCTAGGTCTATCAATGTATTAGATAATTATTGGTCATTGATCTAGACTGTTACTAATGAGCAAACTAGATCTAAATATTTCCTTGGAAGGGTGTTTCCCAGCATAATGTCTATCGGTTGGCCAATCACATACACTCTATCAAGATCCTTCTTCTTCCTTCAAGTGTTACATATACATAAGTATTTAACTTTGGAATATATGGGCACATATTTTATGGCTTGGAAGAGAGGAATTTTAACACAGAGATTCTTGAGTTGTCTTATGAAATCAAATTTAAGATCAATTGCATGGCACTGAAGGTTAAGATGTTCTAAAAATGGTGGGGTTGTTTCATTAACATATTTATTTGGTGGTTTAAAGAGTTCTTGTGGTGGTGAAGGTGGGTTAGCATGCTCTTATGAGGTTTCTTGATCTGAATCCATTATTATGGGTGGGGTTAGGTGTTGTAGAAATTTTCTTGAACTTAGGTGAAATTCATTAATGTTTACCATATATATTGAGTATTGGATAGGTTCATTAATAAATGTTGGTTGAACTGGCTTATTTACAAGTTTATACATAGGTTAGGTAGGGAGTTGATTAGTCTTAGATGTATCTTGTGTATTGGGCATAAGAGTATGAGGTTGTTATTATTGTTGTGGAGGGAATCCTCCCTGATGGTTTCTCTAGGGCTGATTGGGTCTCTAGGGCTGTTGTCACTGGTTTGTGAAGGGTGGGCCTTGGGGTGGTTGCCAAGCTTGTATCCAAAGTGGGGATATATTTTGTGGAGTCTACTAGGAGGTGGTGGGGTAGCTTTTCTAAGGTGGCTTCCAACTATAATTAGGAGGTGGGGCACTCATCCATGGACTAGTCTAGTTGGGAGTAGTATTTACAAATTGTGAATTAAAGGAAGTAGAATTTGCAAAATGTGGATTTTATCCCATACTTAGATAAGATGGTTGTTTAACCCATAGCTTTATTTGTAAAATATAAAAAACTTGGTCCTCATTTCCTCCTATAGTGTGTAGCTCTACTATTTTTGGTTTTTTTGTTGTGATGTTAGCTACTTTAGCCCAAACCTCATGACACCTATAATATGTTTTCTTCTTCTTACAATCCAGAAAATAGATGGTCAAAGCTTGATCCAAGGCTACTTGCTTTTGCTTTAAGTATGGGCTATCCATTTGGGTGGATAAATGGATAATTATATCCTATTTCATGTCTTGTAATAGGTTACTAACTTCAGATTTTGATAGGCCACTTGCAGCTACTAGTGGAAGTTTGTTGCCCTTGACTTTGTTTATGGTAGACCTAGAATAATTTTTTCTCAACTCCTTGATGTCTGTGAATGATAGATGGGATATATCTCCCCCACTCATTAGGTATAAGGATTTCAGACAATCTTCTCTGACTCCTTTTAGGAAGATGAGTTTTAGAGGCTCTTCTCCTAGTGCAATTTGATTGAATTTTTGTACACTAAATATAAACCGTTTAATGTAGTCTTCCAAAGATTCATCCCCTTCTTAATTCATCATGAAGATGTCATTTCTTATGTAATTTCTTCCTCATCCATATTCTTGATACTTATTTTTCATGTCCTTCTAAGTGTGGACTGAATTACTACCTGGTCCCATGAACTAGCAAAGTGTTGAGTCTTTGAAGGTGGTAATAAAAAGTTTCAATTTCTATGCATCCTACCTATAATATTAGCTTCTACAGAGGATATCAAATTCAAACAAGAATGTGTTTGATTCTTTTGATAATGTACCTCTAAAATTGGTCAAGGTTGAGGGTGAAATATTTTTCATTTGTGTTATGCATGTTGCATCTAGAATAGGAAATTCAAAAGTAACTATGTTTAGAGTCTTGTTGTCATACAAAAATTCTCCTTCTCCATTCATGATATATTTTATTTTGATATGGATACCAAAGGTACTCAATATCACATTTTTAAATTTTGAATCATTCCCTTTGTTAGCATCATGGTAAATGTTTATCTATTGATCCACAATCTTTTTACCAAATGAGAAATTTGAATATTCTCCTGATCTTTCTTTGATTTGATCAAGAAAGCTTTGTTGGAATGTTATTCTGATGTTACTTTTTAAAGTGTTTGATTCATGAAGTTTTTCTCCCTCATTTATTCTTACCAACTCAGCTAATGCTTCCTCTACTTTTGTTTCATTTTCCAAATTCAATAGTACTTCTTCTACAAGCTACCTATTTTGGTTTATAGTGTTCCCTTCTTCAAGATCCTTCTGGATTATGGTGTATTTTACAACAAGATTCTTAGTTGTTGTAGGTATTTTTTATTCTTTCTCGGTAGTAACTTGTGGCTTATTTGGTAGGAATATTCCTTGTGAATCTATTTTTCTCTGCATAAACTTTGTGCCACTCCTTCATCTATCATGTCCCTTCCTACACAAGGTTAGCATGCTTTTCATGTGTTCTAGGAGGTTGTTCAAAATAAGCAAAAAATAAAATGTAGAGAAATAAAGGAGTGTAGAAATTAAAATGACTAGAATTTAAATTTTATTTCTAGAAAGTAGTAAAGTTAACTATTGAAAGAAGGAAAATTACTTGATTAATTAGGAAATAAAAGCAAAAAAATTACCTTAGAAATTAAGAAATAAAAGGCACATTTTATAGAAAGTAATCACTCTTGTAGGAAAATAAATTCTAAAAAAAAACTATTAAATAAGTAAGTCACAAATTTGTAAAGAGGAACTTAAATTTGTGCAGCATCAACATCTGGGAACTTAGACATATGGCATAAGACACCATAGTGTCCTTACTCAACTTGATTAGCTAGGTAGGATAGTGCATCAAAAATGTTGTGCACCGTCAACATCTAAGAACTTAGACATCTGGAACAAAACACCATAGTATCCTCACTTGACATAATCAATTGGATAGGATGGTGAATTAATCAATCTTGAAAACCAATAATTGATCTCAAAAATAATAATTGACACCCTTCCTTACAACAAAGCCAAAATGTTGTGCAGACTTATTACCTAGTTAATTTCCATATTATTGAGTCTCATTAACATTAATTATCAACCTAGGGTATGTATGATTTTCAAGGATGTCAATACTATATATGCATTATTGATTCATAGATTAACTTGCATTACTAGTTGCAGTATAATGAAGTTATGCTAAATTCACTAGATAATTACACTATGAAACTATTATAATAGAAATACTTCACACTTATGAATCACGCATGCATCACACTTTATATAATTAAAATAATAATGAAATAAAATTACAACACACTTAAACTAAAGAGGGTCAAGATCTTCATTTCAACTCCCTTCGAAGGCTTCCTCATTCAGAACTGAGTTCTAATCCTTCTCTGAGATACTTGAAAAAACTTCTTATAGATCAACCTTCTCATTACTTTGATCTATATCAATTAAAGATTGCTATAGAAGATTACAATATTCAAAATATAATGACTTATACAATTCTACTATTTTATTCTCATATATCCAACTCCTAATCTAATCTAGGTTCTGCCATTAAATATAGAAGGTAGTTTATTAGATTTAACCAAAAACACTAAACTAGGGAAGTACAAATACTTTAGGAACTACCCCAATCAACCTTTAGGTGGTTAGCAACTAAAGTTACTTATTTTAGGCTTGACTAGGTTAAGGAAAATGTATATTATTTTGTTAGTTTACTTTTTTTTGTCTCCTTTCCATTGTCCTTGTCTTTCTCATCTTTGGCAGCACATCCAAGATTATTTGCATGTAGGGAGTCCATACAATAACTATGGAGGATCCTCTTCAATCATCCACTTAGTTCCTAAGATATTTGGATGTGCCCTTAAGATCTGATCACAACAATAGTTATGTTTTATGTAGTGGTTGTAGGCTACCTCTAGGTGAAAACCTGAAGCTGCTACAAGAAACCTAAAGTTGTTATAGGCAACCTATAGGTGGAAGCTAGTAGTTTCTATGGGCATCCTCCAGGTGAAAACTAGTAGTGGATATGGGCAACTTGTAGTTGGAATCCAATAGTTTTTGTGGGCAACCTATAGGTGGAAACTAGTAGTGGTTATGGGCAACCTGTAGGTGGAAGCCAATAGTTGTTATGGGATTCTCTATAAGTTTTATGCCCAAACAAGATTCTTGTAGCCTTATGTTACCCTTCATATATTTGTTAAATAAAGTTACACAAGTATAATATAATCAAATAAAAATCATCATTAATTGATAACATATATATATATATATATATATATATATATATATATATATATATATATATATATATATATATATATATATCAATGCACACACAAAATCATAAATTCATTCATTAATTTGTATAAGTCATGGATGGTATAGGGATTTACATAGAAAAATATATATACTAAGAATGGATGAGGCTATAAAATAGATCAATTGGTGGCCTCATCACTGAGTCCATTACATCCATAAATCCTAATCATCATCTAATTTCATTATCCCATCACCTACATTTCATCTTGCATATCCTTGTCCCATTATCTTATATTATATAGACTTATCACATCATCTATTTGTAAATATCTTTGTCTTAATCCCCTCCTAATCTAACCATATCTATCCATCATCTCATCCACACTCATATCTTAATCACCATCTTGTATCCATTTTCTAATCCCATATACCATATCGTCTCTATCATATCTTAGTCTAACCATATCCCCCTATCATTGATCATTTTGGCCATCATATTGTACATCCTAGTCTCATCCACTTGTAAATATCTTTGTTTATCATTTTATTCACATCTTAATTAATCATAATCATACCTAATTACCTACACCTTGTTCTAAATCCACCACATTATCTCATCTCATTATCCCATCATCTATTATTTATATCCCATCTATCATCTCATCCTGGTCAAACCATATACACCTATCATTAATCAATCACCCTACTTCCTAATCACATCTTGTATATATTAATCTCATCTCATTATACATAATTTATTCCCTTATACATTCTACTAGAATCCCATATTAGTCACATATGTTCATCATCCTAATCACACCTTGTCATAGGACCACCTCATCCATAATCAATCACACCTCACTTTGACCTTGCCTTATCCATCAATCACACAATAGTTTTTATCATTCCAATATAATTTTATTGACATCACCCCCTTGCATATTTGATCATAATCCATCACATATCTTAATCCCATCTTGTCTCACCATCCACATTCTATCCTAAGTCCAACTCATCTATAGTCCTCATCATCCCCATATCATCTTGTCTCATTATCCCATCACCTTGTATATCTTTTTTTTACCTTCTTATACATAATTCACTCTTTTGTACATCCTTTTAATAACATTTTATCACTAGAACCATACATCATTAGTGATCCCATAATCACATCCTAATCATACCTCATCATCCACATCTTATTTTAAATCTATACTCGATCACTTATCTTGACCTTGTCTTCATCACCCATCTATTCATCAGCTCATCTTATCCTAGATGGCTTCAAGGTCACATACGGGTCTAAATCATACACCTTTCATTACACCTTTATCATTTCATCATCACACATATCCTAATTCCAATATACTAATCACCATCATCACCTAATCCTACCCCATCACATCTTGAGCAAATTGGTCTAAGGTTTTGAGCTAGCCCTATCATCCACACCATCCTATCATCCTAATCCACTTGGTCAAATCTCATATCATAATCAATAGTTTGTTAGTGTCTTTTCACTTTTTTGGTCTCAATCTAATAAACCCATTAACTATCAATCATCCCTAGTCCAAATAATCTTTCCTTATTCATTACTTGCACCCATCATATCATCCCCTCATTAGTTTTGAATACTAAGAACCCATCACATCTCCAATCCTTTTGATAGCTTGACAACTAGGCATTATTGATAAGTTTATAACAACTATTGCACCATCAGTTTAACATTTGACCATAGTCCTTAATCTATTAGTCTATCTCATCTCCATCATTATCTATCATACTAGTTTGGTCCTTTCAATCTATTTTATTCAAGAACCTTATCTAACCTACAGCATCCATCATCTATCACCATGGAACTAGACCCCACTTTTATTGACCAATACATACATGCCAACAAGTATGAGATCCTTTTACGACTCATTATGATGGGTGTACTACTTCTTAAAGGTGTTGATCCCCTTCAGCTCATTTCACCTCCTGTCTAAGCCCCATTATGTGAATCCCATACCAATCCTCCATTCACTAGCCATAAACCATCATCTACCCATTCCCATACTAGCAAAGGGAACTAATCTTGCTTGCCTTGAATCCATCCACCTAGTTATATCCATAACCATCTGATCATAAGTCCAATGCTTCCACGTCTAAGTCACAACATGAAGTAGGTCCTTATACTCCCATTCCCATATCATTGAAGTCATTTTTAAAACAACTTAACACTACTAACATGATGGTCTATCCACCTATTCAACATCTTGATCCCACTAAGACAAATCCCTCTTGGTATAAATATAACCATCATTATGCATATCACCAAACTTGGGGGCATATCATTAATCGATGTTGACCTTTTCAAGATTTTGTCTAGGACCTCATTGACCATGGTGATATAGTAATTGATGATGAACCAGATGCATCCACATCCTTAAGTGACCAAAAAGATGAATTCCAAGATTTCCTTCCCAATCATTATCAAGCCCTTCCCCTTCCAAGCCAAGGTTAAGACACCTCTCCCATCCTTAATGATCCCCCCATCATCAACCAATCCTCCATCATAACCAAGTCTATTCCTCATGATCCTAGCCCTCCCATCTCTCATAAATCCTTTCATGATCCTACCATTATCAAATCCACCCTTCATCCCTCATTTTCCTCTCACCTATCACATCAAATGCCCCATGTTGAGAGGTCAATCACAAATAATGAATCTCCTATTAGAAGCATTACATCTTGTGTATCAAAATCAGCTTCAAAGTTATAATATGAGGTCTTATCTTTTGTAGGATCATGTTTAACACCCGTATCCAAATTAGATTCATCATCAAAAACATCATCCCTCATTGATGTTGATAATGCCTATCTTTTAGAGGATACCTATAATCTAGATACCTCTGATTCATTACTAGGCATATCTTTGATTTCATTCTAGATGATGACATCATAAATGAGTTCTTGCAAGCTTTATCTATAGCTAGTCTTAGTGATCCTTTTGTTTATCTTGAGGATATTTTCCCTGATGTTGAAACTAGGTCTCTTAAGAACCCCTATGAAGACTTGTTTCCCCATCACCACTAATTTAGCTCATCATTCCCTCACCACCATCTTCATCCATCATGGACCCTTATCTCCCCATCAACAATCATTTAATCACTTCCCTCCATAAGGATGAATAGGAACATGTATCATTGGACCCCTCCTTAAGAAATATAATATGTGACACACATCCAAAGGTCTAAGACAATATTCCAAAATTCATAAATCATAATCAAGTAATATTTGATCCTATTAATCAAAATCAAGAAGATTTAAATCATCAGCCTTATCCAAAAATGTGTTCTCCTAGTGAAGCTCAATATCTAGCACTAGGAGACTATCAAAGTCAAAATAATCATTGTATATCAAGTTAAAGACCAATCTCCCTTAGTAAAGCCCAAAATCAAGCACCAGGGGATAATCAAAATCAAATCCAATCAAATGCTCAAAATCATATGGTTGATCATACATCAAATGAGTAGATCAAAGGTGAATCATTAAGTCAAAGTGTCTTAGATCTCCTGTAATATTTTATAGCATTGCACCAATCAAATGAAACATGTCCCACATCTCCAATGATGTATGCCACTACTAGTACTAATCTTCCATCACCCATTACCTTGTCTTATCACAATCCTATCATTAATTTTATTCCTAATCTTCCATCACCCCCCACACCATCATATCTCAATCCTATCATCCATGCAAGTCCCATACATCAAAATCAAGCTCTAATCAAATCCATACCCCACATCATTGACCTAGGTATCCTTGTCTCTCCTAGGGGCATCGATGATACTTGGTCTAGATATCTAGAGGGGTCACCATCAAGAATCACTAAAGGCCACCAGGACATCTAAGCATCTAGCATCCATAAAATAGGTGTTGGTTAAATAATCCATAAAATTTCCATACCTTCCATCTCTCCCATCATTTAATAAATAAATATGCCATTCAAAATTCAAAAAATTCAAAAAGTCAAAAAAAAATCATTCATCCAATGGTGAAAACTAATATTCTAGCACCTTGGGCAACTACCATGATGAAAACTAGTTTCTAGTTTCATGGTAAAAATAATCTATTGTCCACATTATTCCTTAACACGTGGGGGAAAATCCATCCATTTTATATCCTCCTCCATCCACCTTATCTATATCACCCATCATTTTATCATATGATCCATTATTCTTATCCACCAGCCACCATCATATCATGTATCCTGTCTCCTCTTCCTTCCCATATTGACCTTCATAAAGAAGTGGAGGGTGTCTTGATAAACATCCCAGAACTCCTCTTGGCATATCCTCTAATGGAAAATTAGGCACATAAACATTTGGTTCCTTCACGAGATGATCATTGGCTATACCTAGCCTATTTGTCCTTGCTCCCCATCATCGTCATCCTTCGTTACCTCATCCATTATCCCTCTATCCTTCTCCTAGTTGCTAGGATTTTTATTACCTTTGATAGTAACCCTATTTATATATTTTATATACATATTCCAAAAAATCCTTAAAATTTGAAAAATGTCAAAAATCCCTAAAAATCATAAAATTTAAAAAAGATAATTAGTCCATGATGTCTTATCTTTTGCCCAATCCCCTCATCACATACATATCCATATCATGTGTCTTTTCTTATCCCCAATATTTGGATACAAACTTCAATCTTGGAACCAATCTTAAGTGGTCACCCATCATGTCTTCATCATCTTGTTGGCTAAATATTGTCAACATGCTTCACCTTGACAAAGGCCTTAGTTTAGCACCCATCATTTCCCTATTAAGGTCTTTTCATATCTATCACCCATCACATCACTCTTTGTTAGTAAAGAAGGTGTTTTATCCCATCATTGTCCTTATTATTGATTCTTCATGTCTAGCACCCATCCAATCACTTTTTCTAGCATGAAAGGTATTTGATCCCATCATCATGACCTAGTCTCCTTGCTAGATTGGATCCTTACAAGGTCTTCTCTGTTGTTAATCCTTGGTCATCACTTTATTCCATCCCCATCCTTAACCAATTTATGATCTGAATTCAAAACCAAGTTAGTATTCAAAGACCTTGTCCCATCCTTCCATCCTAAACTGGGGGCAACATCCAAATCCTAATCCTAATCATGATCATCTTATCCAAATCCAAGTCCATCCTAATTCCAAAATCACATCATGATCATCCAACCCATCACCCAATCACTCATCTTATCATTAGGAAAGACATTATGACATTGCATGTAGATATTTATTCATTGTTTATCTATTATTTGTCTGTTATTTGTCTATTGTTTGTTTTGTTTACATCATGTATATATCTTGTTTGTCTTATATTTTATTTTTATCATGTCTTTCTATCTATTGGGAAATGAAATAAGATTCTATGAGGACACCCAAAGTGCCCTTAAGTATGTATAGTTTGATATTTTCCCATCCACTTTGGCACAATGTCCTCTTGGTCATATCCATATCATGGGGCATACTGCCAAGTGTTATATTTTTGGATTACTTAGACTATGATGAGATTTATGACTTTGTGATGGCTTGATCATTCACTCATCATCCTTATTCCCATCATAACCCATTTGAATAACATCTAATCTTTTATCCTCATCCCATTATCTAAGGTATATCCTATTATTACTAGTATCATCTTTTAATCCATAATCACCATCATCATCATTGTCCTTTATCCTCTCATTAGAACTACATTGTCTATAGGTATTTTTAGACTATATAGGTAGTATTTGGCCAGATTTTCATGCCTAAAGATAGCTCAGCCACTATCTCTATCATTTATCCTCATCCCTTAATCTTTTGGTCACTTGATCATATCAATTATTCTCTATCATCACCTACATCATGTTAATCGATTTAGCTTTGAGATACACCCATCATCAATCTTATCACATCATCATCTTATATTAGCCAATATCTCTCCTTTGCATGCATCCTTGTTTAGTATACATATAATCTTATGGCCTTTTAATCTTATCATCATTGTATTATGGTTGATTCCCCTTGGGATGTGTCTACAAGCATGACACCCATGATCTCTATTCTTTGTGCATGTGTCCTTACTAGGGGCATCATCATCAATTTGCAGATCATTTATCAATATTGACATCATCTTCTATCCCACATATGGCATCCCATCCCCTCATTTCTTCTTTTGAGTCATCATATAACTTGTTCTTCCCCACATGTCCCCTCAAGGGGGCATTATATCCACTAACATCATCTACTAACATTCATCCATGACATAGTTTTTATTTGAATGATAGTTACTCCTTCCACTTAATTCCACTCATAATTCCCTTTCAAAGAGGGGAAAAATATATGCACCTAAAATCTCTCACTTCATTATAATCGATTAATATTCTTATTAGTCGATACTAATTTCACTTATCCTATTTTATCCCACTAATTAATTCCCCTTCTTATCTATTTATCTTATATCCCCTTCTATTAATCCTTCATTCACTAAACTTATCCATCCCATCCCTTCATTAATTTTATACAAATCCCTATTATCCTAATCTAATCTTAGTTATCTATTATATGGGAATTTAAAAGTCTCATAACCCCACCTACCCACATATTAACCTACACCCTAGCCTTTCCTACATCCCTATGTCACCTAATCCTCCTCTAATCCCCACCTAACCCTATTTTAATCATCATTAGCTCCTAGAGACAGTTATATAATTCTCCAAATCTATAACTCTCTCCAAACTAACCTCCCTCTCTAGAATTCCCTAATTCTAGAGATTTCCATGGATTTAAAAATTCCATGGAAATTTCCTAGCCCTAGATATCAATGGCCCAAATTTATATTTGGACCATTGATCCTCCCTCCAATTACCTATAAAAATAATCTCTCCCTCTACCCTCAAAGGTACTAGAAGGATGATAGTGAAACCAAGCCAAAATAATTCAAAAAAATCCTATAGCCAAATCCATGTCCAAACATCTATTGCATCCATTATCACAATCCAACATCAAGCTATCATAATGTCAATCTAAGTCTAATCATCCATATCCAATCTTGGAAAGAGGTAACATAGAACAAGGGATTTGGTAATCCTTTATATCAATCTAATTTGTTTTATAAATCATTCTTATTGGCAGTTTACATTTTGATTTTGGATTTAGTTTGTTTAAATTCACATAGAGCTCAAAATCCTACTACACTTCCTAATCTTTTAGATTATGATGATGATGATCCTAGTGAGATTAATTTAAAGATCAAAACTTTTGATCTCTCACCTCATCTCATCTCATAGACCTCCTTGTGATGACATTCTTGTAGTCTTGACTAAGACTAGGCATTCTATTCACCATGCTTCATCGGATGATAAGTTTATTCCTACCTGTGTCATTGATCTTCACACCCTAGATTATGATGATGGTTATTCCTTAGATGATCCATTATTAGGTGGTCTTGTCCAACCCTGTGATGTCAATATTGTCCATTGTCATTCTTCTTTATTTGAGTCTTTTCATGCATCTCATCATTTTCTTCTACTTATAATTCTTAATTTTTACATTTTTCCCCTTTATCATAGGGTAGAGATGGAACTGACACCTCTAGTTTATAAGGAGCCACATAGGATTATGTTCATGGATCGTGCTATGACTAGGCATTACCACTTTTCTAGGTTCCCTAACTTCCATCATTGGTTTACCCGTGAGGTTAGTGTAACCCCCCTTAGACCCTCTATAGATACTTCCCCTCCCTCATTAGAGCCTGATATAATTGATCCTCTTCTTGAGCCTATTATATTTCATCTTGTTCCCACTCCTACTATTTTTGAGCCTAACCCTAATTTTAATACTATTATTCTTTCGATTGAGCCTAATTCTATTCCTTCCTCCTCATCACGTTCCCTTGGTGATGGTTTGCTTCATTTGCCTAAGATGGCTATTCTACCCACCAAATGGGTTGATGAGTGTTTTCTAGCTTATTCTACTCCTATTTTACCTCCTTTTATGAGTTTTTATACTAAATCCACTCACAAGCATATTTTTTGCTTCCATGGGATAGATAATCATTCTTCCACCCATTGTTGTAAGTTGTTGCATTATCTTGATACCTTGCATCCTTCTTCCCCATCATTAGACAAAGTTATACCTCCCTCAAAGGTACTTCTTGAATATTTACCCAAGTATAGTGAGGTATATTATTTATGGCATCTTTGTGTCACCCATCACATTTATCATTGTTGTATCCTATAGCAAAATCTCAAATATCACCTTATATCCATTCTTAGACCTTCTACCACTCCTCCCATGGGTCATTCCTATAAGAAGGTTCCTCCTTCATATCCCATGGCTCCACCTCTAGTTGTTCCATTGCTTTCTATGGTTCCTTCACCACCTTCTATGCCTCCACCTATGATTCCTTCACCTATGGACCTTTCTCTACCCATTATTCCTTCACCTGTGAAGCCTTCTCCACTAGTTATTCCTTCTCTTCTCATAGATCATGTTTATATGCATTTTATTGACCAGAATTTACCTAATTTTCCTCCTCAACATGATCTTTTGAGCATTCCTAGTTTTTAATTTGAGGAGATCCAAAAAAAATATATTCCTAGTATTCATTGAAGATTGATGAAACCTTAGCAGTAGTTCAATCATAGCTTCATAGAGATTTATCTGATGTATTAGATAATGTGTGTGGATAGATTTACCAATATTTATGATCACATGCATGGTGCTTTCACATTTATATTTGGATTGGATGTGTGTTCTAATATTATTTCTATCTATTATATTATTTGACATTGTGTCAAATTTTTGCTTATCTTATATCATGATTTATTACTTCTTGTATTATATCTTGCTTATCTTACCTTTTATATTTTCACATATGATTATCTTTCCTTTATCATTGCTTTACCTTCCCTTTTTCCTAGAATTTTTCTCAAAACTCTCTTCTTGTATCTTTATGATTGTTTTTCTTTCTTATCCTTATTTTTCACATATAATTTGTCATGGTGATTTGGTTATACTTACCCTATTCCTCATGGTTATTATCTCTCTTTACCATGTGATCAGTTAGAAAAAAATCTATCTCATTATTATCTCCTTTTACTGATCCACTTTAGATCTCCTTTTTCCCTTCTTCCTTTTTCCATAAACTAAGCAAATACATGATTGAGACTTGAGATCCCATGTTAGTTCATTGTCAATCCTAAGTGTCCTAGTTAGTCTTTGTATTTGGTTACTTAGCTTCCTTTATCCTTAGCCTACAACTCATTCATGTGTATCACTATCTCTCTCATGATTAGTCATTCCAAATCCATATGGAGGAGGAATCTTAAAAAGCCTTCAAAAGAAAGTTAAAATCCAAATCATTTAAATAAAAAGAAATGATATTAAAAGGTAAAATAATTCTTAAAAGTCTAATCACACTAAAAGACATGATTCAAAACATATATCCTTCTTCTAATCAAAGCTCAGACTCCATATTTAGCCTCAATATAACACCGAGGTCCTTTGGGGTGTGGTAAGCTAGTAGATTAGAAAAGGAGAATAAAAAAATATTTTAGTGCTACCTACTTTCTCACACAAGTACCCAATCTTTGTAGTAGACCGATGGCTCTATAAGGGTCTTGAAGAGTGGGGAACACATCATGGGAAGGTAGGTCCGTTTTTTTCCTATACAAATATGCCTTCATGATTTGATCTTAGAAGCACATTTGTTTGCCTACAAAGCTTTGTGCCTATAGCGAACAAGTTTTCTTTGTATATAGATGACCACTAGTCACTTAATGTCTTCTCATGTCCCTAGTATGCCTCTTACCTCCTAAGGTATTCTCATAAGACACCTAAGTCTTTCTTTGTACATTCCCTTTTTCACTCCTTATATCCATTATATTTCCTCTTAATAAATATCATCTTGTCTATTGATCACTCTACTTGGGATTTCATTTGTGAGTTGCTTTGTAAGACCATGGATAGGACCCAGCCATCCTCATAAATTACCATATTTTCCTTCATATTATCCATATCCCTTATTACCTAATTTTCCTATTTATTCCACCCCATTGGTGTTCTCTTTATCGATTTGTAGTGCAAGACCATGGATAGGACATGGCCCTCCCCACAAAATTTTCTAATACCCAAGTCACCATCCAAATCACATGTGTCAAATTTGAGATAAGATTCAATTAAATATGAAGTTACACATCATTTTACATGTTTCCCATCTTGATATTTAGTATTTTTTATGCTTACTTAATTTTTATTTTGCCTTATTATTTTCTTATTTTTTTGAATGCGTGTAAGATTTCAACCATTTTCTTGAATTTTTCATACTTCCCAGCTTGAATTAGTATGATTAATTTAAGACCAATCTTTTACAATTTTCTTTTTCTTTCATACTTTTCAACATGATTTAGTATGATTAATTGACTTAATTAATTTTTTGATTACCATTTATGCCCTTTTACATACCTTCCATTTTATTACTTTGTGTGTCATACTTCCCAATGTGATATTTAGTATGATTTTATTTCTTTTACTTTGGTGCAACAATCTTTCACATTGGTTTAAAAACAAATTCCTATTTACCATCTTGTTTTGCCTTTCCTTAGTTCTTTATACTTAGTCTTTTATTTTTATTACACATTTCCCATCTTAAAATAGTGTGTAGTACATTTTATTGATTGATTATATTTTACCAAGACTTTTTTGCCTTTTTTTTTAACCATGCATATGTATCTCATACTACTAAAAAAGAAGCCACATCTCATATATTTCCTATAGCATATACAACAAATATAAATACATGTGCTAGAAATAAATATATCCTAAACATCCATAGCCTCAATCATAATAAACAACTAGAATCAACCATAATGACAACATACACATCCAACAACAAAATGACAAAATGATCCATATATATATGATTGTATTTTTTGTATCAAATCTTATGATATATAATATATATATCATAAGCTTTGATACAACAAATACAATCATATATATATAAGCTTTAATACAACAAATACAATCATATACCATACCCCAAATCTATGGCTAGGTCCCATCCTATCTATCTCAAGGCCTAGCCATGCTACCTACTAAGGAATCAGTTTGACTCCTTCAAATGGTACACTATAAGGAGGCTATCTGAGATATCAATCCCTCTACCTATCCTTGTAGGTGTGCTACCCACATTTTTGATTCCATCGGCTGGGTCTAGATCTCTATCATCTATGATAATATATCTAGATGTGCATCTCTCTCATCTACAATGGCCTACCATGCCTATAGCTCACTAGAACCCATCACTATTGATGGTTTTATCCTATCCATCTACACCTATATTTGTCTTGCAACCTCTCTAGCTAATATAAACTAGCTCACCTGAGTTGGGGTAGATGGTACACTTGCATCCTTAGTGTCATAGGGTCATATGGATATAAAGTCTCATCTAGGACATCATATAGTGTTCCCCTCACCAAGGACCCCATATCTCCTCATCATCATCACCTACACCTAAAAAAGCACATAAGATGGATATTAGATCATTGTTGTATCTCATAATATCTATCTATTTAAACAAAACTTAAGCAACCAATTTTATTTTTACCTATTTATATCTTGACTACTATGGTCTCACCATTTATGCAACTACCTAGCATAGTATCCCCATCTATGTAGCCTCCTAGCACCTCCTCTATAGGCCACCTCCTTAGCTTGAACTTAGCTTTCATGGCTTATGTTAGTCTCAACCTACATTTGAGTGGTTTTTCTATCATCTCGTCTAGCTCACCTATGGGGTCATTTAAGATGGTAATAATCTCCACTCTCTCATCTACCTCCTATCTCCATCAACATTATGTCCTCGATAGCCATACTCATCTCAACATGGATCTCATAGTGGTACATTTGGTATCTCTACCTTTGCATCCCTATCCTCCTACTCAACTTCTTGTCATGCCTAACTATTCCATGGTTGCTCTTGATGTGGCCTTACTGTCAACCTCACTACTAGTGGCCCCAGTCCTCTCCTCCCCCATGGTTCCCTCACATGTTAATCCCACTACTTAGGCATCAGTATCAATGTCATCAAATGAGGTAAGTCCATTTTCTCTGGTACCCATGCCATCAAATGTGGATCTCTCTACCAAAAGTAGTGTCTAATCACCTCTATCCTCTTTATCACTAGTGAAACTATGTCCCAGCTTGCCCATGTAGCTGTTACATGCTTTTATGGTTGCCACATGATGTCTACACATCTTACTAACTATAGCACTAGCATGTGGGGCATGGCCCATGCTACTTGTTCTTCCCTCCATCTTCATACCCAAGGTGACCTATCATCGATCACATGGCGTAACCTAGCTAGACGATACATAGGAAATCTCTCATAGATCCAAGTTTTTAAGAATATGATCACTCCCATTGTCTTCTACTCTAGACTATTTGGTTCTTACTATAGGTATCCCCAAGATAGAATGGACATCCTCTAGCATGATAGCCACCTCTAATGTATCCCCATCCACCTCCCATCTGAAGGTGTTATTCAATCATTCCTAACAACTAAAAAACATGACTAATAGGTTAGCACTGAGGGGGATCTAGGACATCTCTATTATCCTACCTAGACTTATGGATCCTAGTCTAGCCCTATCTCCATCTAATAGCCTATCTAGTAAGTCTAGTAACCATGTAGCATCTACAAGTCACCAAAATCTATGTCATCCTTGCACCCAAAAAATAACAAAGGATGTATTAGTTCCTCCATGTCATGTATAATCATAATACATTGTTTTTACATTTTTTTAAAGCAAAAACAAGCCTACATTACCTTATTTTATTTGTGTTTAACCTTCTCAATCCTTATTGACCTTTACTTGGTTATTTTGAGCCATTCTAGCCCTCTTTCAACCTTTTACACACTTTTCCATGTGTTTTTAGCTCTTTGGTCAAACTAATTTGACCAAAATTTTCCTATCTTTTTTCTTGGTTGACTCAAAAATCTGAGCCAACACCCTTATTTTCCCCTCCCTAGTGTTGAGTTTCCATTCTAGGCCTTTTGAACCACCTAGTAACTCCAAACTAGGCCTTAAGCCTACAGAATGTATAGGGTCAACCCATACCTACTAGGTTGGCATTATGGATTCTACCTATTTTCTAGCCTACTATGTTGACTGGGTCAACCTAGTGCTTTTTACCTATTGACCCCTTGCATTTTCTAGAAAAAATAATTTTTTTTTGGCTTTCTACCTAAATCCTTTAAACCCATTTCTTGTATTCCTATTTGCTACCCCTAGAACCTAATTTTGCTTCATTTTGACATCTAGAAATGCTTAAAATTCAAAATTACTAAAAATTCACTTAATTCAATACAAATTTCAAAAACTAGTTTGAGATTCTTAGTTGCATACCTATAGTGCACCTATTGCCGCCTTTGGAGCCTCTCCCTTTATAGCATGTCATCTCCTCACCATTCTAGCTTGTTTTCTCTCTAGAGCTCTCTTTTCTCTCCTTCACAAGTCAAAATGACAAATGAGTTATCTTTTCCCCTATTTAAAAATACTTTTCATAATGCAAATATTTCAATTATTATCTTGTAAATTTCTTGTTTTACTTCTATCTTTGTTTCTACTCGTCCATTTTGCAAACCATAAAATGTGTTAGATTCACGATGACGTAGAGATTATTTTCCACTATCATATGCCTATATTTCAAAAAAAATGATTTTTGGCTATTTTTTTGCACTAACTTCCACAAGTTCATCTAGTGTTCTCTACATTGGACACCTTCGCATCTCCTATAGTCTAATTTTTTATCTATAACACTAAGGTAAGTTAAAGATATGTGTTTTTCAATTCAGTCCTTTCATTTATCTAATTTTTTTCTTACTACACTTTACTTAGCATTAGTGTTATGTGTTATCATGTTTTATCTCGAAGCACCATCCCATGTTGCACTTACGTGACACGTGATGAGGTTCAAGTGGGGCATATGTATACACATAATAATTTCAAACTTGTATTTATTACTGACACTTTATATCTTACAAGAACCTATCAAGTCTCAATCTCTCTAAGTTCATGCCTTAAGGGGTATACTGAGAAAGGGGTGGGTAGACCATCGGTGTTTAGTAAGATTGTTGTCTCTTTTACCACTTGCCATATACATACTTGTCTCCTAAAACCATCAACCCTAAGCTTGATCTTCTCAGTCCTACCTCCTCCAACCTTTTCTTCCTTTCATTCCTCCTTTTCTTACCTTAACATCCTTTTTGACTATCAATTATACTAGGTCGACTGGGTCGATCCAATATAATTTAGGGGTAGTTTTCATTTTCTTGGTTTGTTAGCCTTTTCGCTGACCTATCATAGACCTAGTGAATTATCCCCGAAAACACACTAGGTTGACTAGGTCGACCCCATACATCTAACATTATTGAAAGGATTTAGGGTAAGATCTACCTATATATATAAATTCATTTCCCACCATTTCATAAGAGAAGAATTATTAGAAAATAAGTACGAGCGAATATCTACTTATTGATCATTCTACTTGAGGAATAAAGCTTAGGGTTCCATACTTTATTTAGAAATATGAATCTTGTCTTATGGAAAAGAATTTTGGATGCTTAGATAGGTTGTGTATCCTAGAGCTGATTTATCTTGGTTATCTTTACATACCACAACAATCAGTTATGAAGCACCTTGGCCAAGGAAGAGATTGAGGCTTGATGAGTTCATCTTCAAACATAAGTATTCCTAACTTTATTTCTCTTTTGTACGAGTAGATAGATAATGCATTTTTATTCTTCTCTCCATATATTTAGGATTTTGTATACATTGACGTGATTATATGTCTTCTAATACATGTTTAGTTTAGTTGTTTATTTGATTACTTCTAACCCCCCACTTTGTGCCACAAGCTTTGGTGTGCACTAGATTAGATTTTGATTTCTTAATATTAGAATAGAGTTAACATTTAAAACATTGGGATTCCATTAGGGTTATTTTATGATTATGTTAGATTGTAGGCTTCAAAACCCTTCTTAGCATGATGTGTTGTGACAAGTGATAAAAGTTGTTACTGAGAACTCCCACTGCTTGGGCAATATCCGATCTAGTACATACCATTGCATACATTAAGCTCCTAACTGCGGAAGCATATGGAACTTTCCTCATGTACTCTACCTCATCATGTGAATTAGGACACTATGCTTTACTCAACTTGAAGTGTCCAGCCATAGGTGTGCTTACCGGTTTTGCATCCTACATATTGAACCTCTCCAACACCTTGTTCACATAATCCTCTTGAGACAAAATCAACCTGTGATTTTTCCTGTCTCTCGTAATACTCATGCCAAGTATTTTCTTTGTTGCTCCCAGATCCTTCATGGCAAATGTGTGAGCTAATTTTTTTTTAAGCTCAGAAATATCTTGCATGTGTAAACCTGCAACCAGCATATAATCTACATACAACAATAGGATAATATATCTACCATTATCCAATCTCTTAAAATACACACAATGGTCAAATTGGCATCTACTGTAGCTATGCTCAGTCATAAACCTATCAAATTTCAAATACCATTGTCTTGGAGCTTGCTTAAGACCATATAAGCTTTTCTTCAACCTGCACACAAGCTTCTCCTTACCTTTGACCTCAAAACCCTCTAGCTGATCCATATATATTTCTTCATCCAAATATCCATGAAGAAACATTGTCTTAACATCAAGCTGATCAAGATGCAAATCCTTAATAGCAATTAAAGACAATACAGTCTGAATAGAAGTTATTTTTACTACAGGAGAAAAAATTTCACCAAAATCAATACCTAGTTTCTATGCAAATCCCTTTACTATCAACCTAGCCTTATGTCTCATCTATCCATTCTCACCTTCCTTTAACCTATAAACCCATTTGTTTTTCAGTGCTCTCTTTCCAGCTGGCAACTTAACCAAATCCCACATTTGGTTCTCTTTCAAGGAATCAATCTCCTCATTCATGCCAAGCTCCCACTATTTCTGGGTTTTTACCTACATTGCTTCATCAAAACTCTCTGGTTCTCCACTATCAGTGAGCAATAAGTAGAATAATGAAGGGGAATATTGAATTAGAGGTTTACTTACCCTTTTTGACCTCCTCCTAGGCATTTGAGACTCATTTTCTGCTTGTTGTCCACCCAAATTCTCTGTCAGTGATTGATCTCGATCATCTCCAGGCCTGTACCTGACTGACATCAATTCCACCCGATCGACGTCGATTCTTATCTGATCGATGTCGGTCCCTATCTAACTGACATTAGTTCCTATTTGACTTATTTGACCGACATTGGTTCCTTCCTGACCGACATCAGTGTCTGTGTTTTGCTAGAAGTGATTTCCCATGAGCTCATTTTGGATCACAATCTCATCCAAATCTCCATTGCCCTACTCAAAGTCCTTCAGCTTCTTCAGCTGATCACTGTACATCACCTTCTCATTAAAAACAACATCACGGCTTCTAATTATTTTGTTAGTTCCTAGATTCCACAACCAAAATCCAAAATCTTTAGAGCCATAACCAATAAAAGTGCACCTCATAGACTTAGCATCTAGCTTCTTTCTATTTTCTTTATCAATGTGCACAAAAGCTTCAGAACCAAAAACTTTGAGAAATGAAAGATCTACCTTTTTACCTATCCAAGCCTCTTCTAGAATTCCACCATCCAGAGCAGTAGAGGGTCCTCTATTAATCAGGTAAACTGTAATGTCTATAGCTTCTACACAAAACTGTAAGGGCAAACCAGCATGCAACCTCATACTCCGTACACGCTCCAATATTGTTCTGTTCATCCTTTCAGCAACTCCATTTTGCTAAGGTGTCCTTGGAACCATCCTTTCCCTACGTTAGTAACTTTTAAACTTATTGCTGCAGTACTCACCACCATTGTCAGATCTAAGGTACTTCAATCTCAAACCTGTTTCATTCTCAACCAAAGCTTTCCAATTCCTAAATGTGTCAAAAACATCAGATTTCTTCTTTATGCAATAGACCCATACCTTTCTTGTAGCATCATCAATGAAAGTAACATAATACTGTGATCCTCCAAAAGAAGCTACCTGAGCTGGTCCCCACACATCTGTGTGAACAAGCTCCAACTTGTGCTTCTTCTTTGTTGACCCAATTTTGATAAATCTTACTCTCTTCTATTTTCCAAAAACACAATGCTCACAGAAATCTAGATCTATGCTTTTCAAATCTAAAAGCTTACCTTTTGACTTAACAATTTTCATTCCCTTCTCACTCATGTGGCTGAGCCTACAATGCCACAACTTTGCATCCACATCTGAAGTAGATAATACAGAAGGAGAATAATCAGTAATACAATTACATAAATAGAGAGTACTTACTCTCTTACCTTTGACTAATACAAGTGCTCCCTTGGTAACCTTCCAAGATTCAGCTATGAGAGTTACTGTGCAACCCTCATCACCCAACTTTCCTACAGAAATCAGATTCTGCTTCAGGGCTAGGATATGCATGACATCCTTCAACACCCATGTGTTGTCATTCTGCAATATCAGCTGCACTTCTCCTTTGCCAACAATTTTACAAGGCTCATCATCCTATAAATAAACTTTTCCAAAATCTCCCTGGACATAATTATTGAAAAATTCTCTATTTGGGGTAGCATGGAAAGACGCCCTAGAATCTAAAACCCAAGATTCTATTTTATTATGCAAAGAAAGTGAAAGAGCATCTTGTGCAACAATACCTACAACTTTTGCTTCTTCATTACCTTCATGTTGATTCTCTTCATTAGCCCTCAACCAGCAATCTTTCTTTGCATGTCCTCTCTTTCCACAATTCTAGCAGGTTATTTTTCTTTTTCTATTTCTGGATTTGGATCTATTACTCATCTTTGACTTAGACCTTGATCTCCCTTGCTTGTTCTTCTCTCTTTGCCTTCCCTTGCTTTCAATACTTAAAGCATTACCTGATGTTTCCCCTGTGCTTTTCCTGTGAGTTTTTTCATTCAAGATTACACTAACAACATCATCTACTTTCAAGATATTTGTAGCAGATGTAGTATCACCAACTGTCATTACCAAGCTATGCCAACTTTTAGGTAAAGAGCATAAAATTAAGAGAGCTTTAATTTCATCATCAAAAACTATTTTGACTAAATTTAATTGATTTACAATTCCATAGAAATCATTAAGATGATTAGATACAGATCCACCTTCCAGCATTTTCAAATTAAATAATTGCTTCATAAGATATACCTTATTTGAACCTGAGGGATTTTCATATAAATTTGCTAAAGTATCCATTAACTCTACCATTGTCTTTGCCTATGACAAGTTAGAAATCACAGAAGATGCCAGGCTCAACCTTATGGATCCCAGAGCCTTTCTATCAAGAACATTCTATTCTTCATCTTCCATATCTATGGGCTTTCTATCAACCCCACCCAACGGTAAGTACAAATCTTTCTGATATAGATAATCTTCTATCTACATCTTCCATAATTTATAATTCTTCCCATTAAACTTCTCCATTCTCAGTTTACTTTCTTCTGCCATTGCTTCTCCCACTCAAACAGAAACTCCTGTGAGTGACCTGTAATCAACAAACACTAACCAGATCTGAAACACCTGTTAGTCAACTTGAGCTTTGATACCACTTGTTGGGGATCAACCAACAAACTTGATTACTTTTATGTAAGCAACTAAACACAGAATCAAACCAGAATAATAAGTAACTGGAATCAGAAATAACAAAGAATAAGAGATACAAGAAACCACCCTAAAAACTTGTATTAAACTCTTCCAGAAGGAAATACAATGAATAAAATTACACTTTCTTCTCACACCTCTCAGATGTACAGATCTCTTTCCCTCAAGAGTTTTCTCTATCAATTACAATCAATTCCAACAACCTGGATTGATACACATATACAATAAATGTCTTGTCCTATTCCATAAGCTATGAAGATCTAATCCTATTATATAATATTAGGAAACATGAGCATGCATTCTCCACTGTTAGATATACCTCTTAATCAAGGGTTCAAATCAGTCCTGCCAAAAATAAAAACACAGACACAATACCAATAGTTAATCTAATCATGCAAACAATCTGTTCATCCACAAAAATAGACTTTTTGGATGCACAGGTAACCGATGTCAGTCCCTACCTGTCTAAACATGACCAATGTCAGTCGATCCATAACTGACACTGACAGTTCCCAATTGACCCCTGATCGACGTCAGTCGCTCCTGACCGATGCCGGTGACTGTGTAACTCTAGCAACCTATAATTTACTCATTTGGTGAAGCTTTTAGCTCCACAACTCAAAAAAAGTGATCCCCTAATCAAGTCTAGTGGATCCCATATTAGCCATGCTCTCGCTTAACAAGTGTATCCCAATCAAAAGTGTAGGTGTGATTATCTTATCTAATTTAGGATTAATCCATATACATGATGCATTTTTGATTGCATGCACATAAAGCCTTCATTGGATGATTTATGTACTTCACTTGTTAGCCCAAGCTTTGTGTTCATTATTCAAAATGTCCTGAGTCCTTATTGTTAATAGTTCTTAGCCTTGCTCACTTTTTTATTGTGTATCATTCTTGCTAAGGATTTTCACATCACCCATGTGGTGCTTCACATTCCTTATTTATGTCATATTTTCCTTATATTCCCCTTGTTGGATATTGATTTTAGCTGATCACATCCTTGATCACATTTTCCTTATTATGCCTCTTGGTTTATAGTTTGTGAGTTGCATTTTAATACCTTGGATATGAGCATATTTTCCTCATAAACACCCTTACACCATTTTCTTACCACAACATCTCGATTTCACCCTAGTCATGTCATTAGTTAGTTATGTTTTGTTATATTGTATCTTAAAACAAGCACTAAGTTTGAGTTGTCATCCTTTAGAGCTTTGGATTCATCTATCTATCATGTTCTTATGTGATTTTTTATGGATTTCATTTATAATACATAGTGCATTTTACATACTTACATGTTTTTATTTATGTATGACTTGACATGCTTATTTTACATCTTGACTTATATTTCATTTTCAGCCATTTATGTTTTCTTCATCTTCATTTTAAATACTTGTATTAAATCTTGACTCGCATTTCATTTTCTAGTCATTTATGATGTCTTTAATTTTGATTCAACATGCTTATCTTACATAAGGTTATATTTCACATACTTACATATCTTTGTTAGAGTTTTCTTACATTAATATTTCATTTGTCATTTATGTTTTACATGTTTCCCAACTTGGTTTAGTATTTTCTACATTCATTTTTGTCATTTCATATTTTACATACTTCCCAACATGATTTAGTATGTTCTACATTATTTTTTATCATTTATGTTTTACATGCTTCTCAATGTGATTTAGTGTGTGCTCATACATTAATTTGTCATCATTTTATCATTTGCATGCTTGATATTTGGGTTCTAACCTAGACTTAACAATCTTAACTTGGCACTTTTTCTAAGTAATTTAACTAGTTTTGTAAGTTATTAATTGCTACTTTGATCATCCTACATACAAATGCATTGATTCTATTATTAGTCTTATATCCCTAGGGTTTCTCAAATGCAAGTATTATACCCTCCATAGTTAAGACTAAGATATTTGCATCCAGTCATTCAATGGAAAGGTAAGGCAAGGTATGTATATGGTAATTTTAGTTACTTTCATCTCCTTTCAACTTTAATTTTAGTATTTCATCTTTAGTTAGCTTATTTTAGTGTGTTGTTATGTTATTTTTCAAAGCACCATCTCATGTTACACTTTCATGACATGTGATGAGCTTCAATTGGGGCATACATATACACAAAATATATTTAAATCTTTAATACTTACTAACACTTCCTTTCTTGTATAAACCCATCGATTTTCAATCTTTATGAGTGCATGCCTTAAAAGGTGTACCAAGAAAGGGGTGGGTAGACCTTTGGTTCTTCACAAGATTGTTGTTCCCTATACCACCACCTAAAACTGATACAAACCCTTCCTATACATTTTTATAAGTTTTGACACCTTGACCACACTCTTTATCTAAACAACTCACCATCTCAAATAGCCCCTACATAAGTAAAACCACTTTTTACCATTTATCGAATGCAATCAAATAGGTCAACCTATTTTTTAGAATAATGCATGTTATGAGACTGATTCAGCCTAGGTTGACTTAGTTTAGGACATAACAAATCTATTTTTCACCTAAGAAGGTCAACTAGATTAACTACATCAATTAAAATTATAGAAGGGCTTAGGGTAAAATCAGGCTATATATACCCCTCTTTCATTTCATTTCTAATAAAGAGAATCATTCATTTATTCTTTATATGTATTTATACCATTTTACTTAAGGAGTCATTGCTTAAGGTTTCATGATTTTTGGAGGAGAACCTTTGTCTTGTGAAAGCTTGAGATTCACTAAGAGGTCCTGGGCTAGACTATAGTCCATTCTCCATCCTTAACTTCTTCAACAATACACAACAACCTCTTACAAAGCACTATTACCCAAGGGAGAGGTTAAGGCTCAATGAGTTCATCTTCAAGGTAAGTATTCCTAAATATTATTCATTTATTTTAGTAGATAGATTGACATGAATAATGGCTAATAAATGCATTATATCTCCTTTATTCAGATTACCTCTACATTTCTTTGAGTAGAGTTTTACATTGCATGTTTATTTTTTATGTTTATCCCCCATATATTACATAAGCTTTATTCAGAACTAGATTAGATTTACTTTATTATTGCATTATTATACCTATTTAGGGTTATTGTGTGGTGTTGTTTGACTAGAGGCTTTGAAACCCTCACTAGACATATTATATGATAAGACATCCTTTAGGAAGGTTTAGTGGATCCATATTGATCATGACCCCAATTATATAAGTATCACTAGTAGTATAGCTAGTTGATGTATCTTCTTCGAATTAGGATTGATTTATAGATCATATTCACTTTCACTTGTTTACAATGCTCATTGATAGAGAGGTCTTTGGGGTACCTTGACACCATGTGCTCACTCACCCATTTCTCCCATAACCACTATGAAGATGAAGAATTAGTGTTTTCTCATTTGATAAGGAGAGACAGTCCATGACCTAGAGCAAAGATGGCATAGAACCCAGAAGCATCCAAGTGGTTGTATCTAGTTTCAATGGGTATTCTATATTATACACCTATGTTTGAGTCAGATAGTAACATCAATGTAATCATCCTAGGTCGATGCAATTGTCTAAAGCTACAAAGGGACAATTTATAAAATCAAGAGATGAATCTAGAATCTAGATCTAATATGTTTTATGTATGTTCCATATCCAAATTGGTATTGACATAAGAATCAACTAAGTATCTTATTTTCATAATCATTAAAATATCTATCATAGTTATACTTTCCATTTTTAACATATCTCAACATAATAAATATATTAAATGTTTATCTAAGTTTTGTAAATAATTGGTCTGCATTAGAGATAGTCTATTATCCTTGTACCTTAGTATATTTCTACCCCTTTAACCCTATATTCTCCATATCTAGATTTTAAAGTCAAACACAAATTACTACTCTAAATAAACCATAGATAATTTAATAATGAGTTCCATGGAGCCCTAATTCTATTATTTTTTTATAACTACATAGTCATATTAAACATACACAAGATACCATAGATTCTACATTTATAGATATGACACATCTGCATGTTCCTTGGTAGTACCACCAGTTTCATATACCATATTCCAAGATTGGAGCTAACTATGAGCATCCATTGGATGATATAATGGGTTAACCTTTTATTTTCAAACATTACAAAATACAAAAAAACAAATATTTCAAAAATCAAAAAGCATTCAAATAATTCAAAAATACTAAAAATATTCAACATTCCTAGATTTTACTAGTTCCTTAGAATCTATGTAGTTCACTTTATGTTCAAAGATAGCATATCATTTCATTCACATATACACATATGTTTCATGTATATTTGAGTGTGATACAAACATACTTAGACATATGATCTATCTATTTTTCAGATGTTAGACATTTCTTTTACTCATATCATATAGTACGTTGGGGGCATCTACTTCTTTGATCATGATTGATACTAGTTATATATCCCTTATGATCATCTATACATTATCATGTTAAAACTTATATACTAATTCTTACAC
Organism: Torreya grandis; assembly: GCA_037957365.1. NCBI lineage: Eukaryota > Viridiplantae > Streptophyta > Pinopsida > Cupressales > Taxaceae > Torreya > Torreya grandis. Next base: position 164,114 of record JARHVA010005210.1, read on the forward strand.
ATGTATAGATCCATGCTCATATCTTTCACATTATACTTTATATACTATGTTACATAACATTTTTGTTAGCATATATATGTAGGGTCTAGTATGATATACTTATGCTAGTTATTTATGCTTAATTTATTTTTCATTTCCTTGAGTGTGTTGTATTACTTATTTTTGTCTTAAATATAGAACATTTGAATATTTTCCTTGTTGATTAGGCCCTGTGCTATTGTATATTTTCTGGTCATTTGAATATGTCATTCCATTACGATTGTACATTTAAATATGCCATTCAATTTGATTGTGTGGCATTTGAACATGCCCATTGTATGAGGTCTTCTTGGACCATTCATTTAAATTACATTGAGTGATATTGTGTGTGTGCTTGATTAGTTTTTGAGCTTGTATTATTACCCTCTAGACATTGCCATTGTCTAGATCATGTATCTTAGGACTTGACGTAATCACATATTGTGAGCCTAATTGATATATATACTTTGACATATTATCCCTATATATTACATGATTTATACACAGGCTATACAACTACCTTATCCTTTTGAGGTAAGGTACCTACCATTTTCTATTTCCCTCACTTCAAAAAATAGGGAATTTTTGTGGGTGTATGTCATGGAAGGCATGGCCTCCACATTTTTCATAGTTTTCAAATTTCAATGGGGGCATGTCATAAAGACATGACTTATGCATTTATACATTTTCATAATTTTCCATATTTTAGTTGGGGTATGTCAGAATAACATAACCTCCACACTTATACACTTACGAAGAATCTCTAGATTCCATTGGGGGAATGGTATAATAATATGACCTACACACTTGCACAAACTCCAATTTAGTTATATGAGTCAAATATACACTTGGGTCAAATCATATACATTACACCAATTTTGCATAGATTTGAAATAAATGTTTTCAAATTTATGACAAATAAACTCAAACTCAGACATACTATAGGTGTATATGAAATGTTATTTCACCAAAAATTATAAACTCTATCAATTATACTACTCACTAGGACACACTAATTACACTAGGATGTATTATTATCATCTCTTTATTTTTATGCAATGGGTTCATTTTATAGGCTAAATTATTAAATCATTCAAACTCACCAAAAATTTATAGATTTGAGTGGTTAAATCACCCAAACTCACTAGATTTATAGGATGAGTTGATTAAATCACTCAACCTCACCAGATTATATATTCAACTTGAGTTATGTGATTGAGATATAATGATCTCAATAGTCATGTCACAACTCACCCTTACATCAAATTGGGGGAATAATACCTTTCAATCTCCCTCTTCAAATCTCCAAGGTTCAGTTCTAAAGGTTTTCTATCTCTAATGTTTCATAAGGAAGCATTTTTACCAAGTTGAATCATCAAAAGGCAACATGGTTGCATCGACACAAAAGTGTACTCCTTCCTTGCTCTCTTTATTTTAAAGCATTTAAAAATTTTCAAATTTTGGATTATATGCATTGATTTATACATAACATGTTCTTGGTTACAATTCATATACTAAAAAAACACTTAAACTAGACTCAATCAAAGGCAAAGTGTGCTATACACAACTACGTATGCATTTCTTTTTTCTAAACTAGTAATTTCATCCTTGTGTATTTATCAATTAAAGGCAAGAAATATAGATACTAAAATTGAATATTTCTATCATTTCAGTATTTTACATTTGAAAAATATCAATTAGGGCTCTACCCTTTAGTTCTAGACCTCCTTATTACTAAAAGGCTCACATTCACCATCTCATTGTACCTAAATGCTTATATTTTAGTCTAATCTATATCATTTTGATGACCTAGGTATATTGTACTAAACATAAAACTTAAAACATGATAACCATAATTCAATGTTAGTTTCAGATCCATCCTTATTTTCTATCCTTCTTGAAACTACTAACCACAAAGTTACACTATTATTGACATTAGTGTCTAGATCTTTATCTAGTATCCAGTTACCAAAAATCATCCAAATTATAAATGTTTTAAAACCTAAGAGTCGACCTAATTTTATTATTAAACCCTACTATGATATATTTTCAAAATGTTTGGTATAAATACAACTCTAAGCTTTCTCATTCCTCATATAGCAAACACCAAGTAGACAACTGCTAAAGCTAAATAAATCAATTACACAAGCAATCTAATCTATCATGTTTATCCCTATTTTCATGTCAAGCATAGGAGTAGTCATTTTAAATATCTAAATCATTCAAAGAGTAACCCGTGAGTAATATTTGTAAAATTACAAGCTAGATCACTACATGCATCTTCATATAGTATATTATACCCTTATACACACACTTTCCCACACATAAGGGATAAATATATAAGTCTGAGGACCTCTTTAGAGTATTGGTTATGTAGATAGCATCTATTGACAAAGAGGTCTTTGGGTTATCTTGACGCCATGATTCCACACCCATCTTTCATCAAACTCATTTGAAGGGTGAAGAGGGGTGAAGATATAGGGTTTGATCAATCAACGAAGAGAAACATCCTATATTCTAGATTTGAATACACCAACAAAAAAATGATAGAAAACCCAAAATCATTAATTTTGTCACATCAAAATCTAATCATTATTCTATATTGGAGATTTACATCATAGTCAGACACTAGTGTCGATGGTAGTGTTCAGATCTAATGGTAGTGTTTGTAGCCTTAAAAGTATAATTTCCAAAATATGATGACTAATCAAAAATATCTATCCCACATATTTTACACTTATTTTTCAATCTAGATCTGATTACACATAGTATACTAGCTAAGTACATTTTTTTCTTATTTATTTAAATAGTTTTATTTCATAATTTTTTAAAATCCTAGTTGTATAAATTCATAATATTATTTATTTGAGATTTATATTAATTGACCTGATATAATAGACTATTTTATCACCCTTGTGTCATAACTAATTCTATATTTCTCAACCTTATTCCACCTTCTCAAATTAGGGTTAAATAGTCAACAAATTCCTAGAAGGGTATCTCTATTGTAATACATCAGATAAACATGAACGGTGGGTTCATTAATTATTAGTAACAGAATGATGGTGTATCACTTCCTTCCATACCTCTTCCAAAATATCTCCATTTGTGGCACTTTATGTTTATCATCCCCCATCCATCACTTCATAACCATGGCTAACTAGTGTATATAGAGATGGTAGTGATTAGTCTTTGATTATCATATTATGAATTCTACTCTTATTGTATTGTTGTCGAAGTTTTCCCCTCAAAGTGGCTCAGTGATATTTATCAAATATATTCTACTCTTTCATCAATTTTTATTTTATATTTTTTTATTCTATCTTAATTTTACAATATATTATTTCATTATTGTGAAACATTTAAGCAATTTCATTAAATTATTGCTTACTATCCAATACTTCAAAGAGGGATGTTAAGATACATGCAGTTCTCCCCCTTAGTGTGAATATGAAATCGTGCTCTTTCATTTTATGTATGTATCTAAAAATTTGGATTTGATCTTGACAATTAACCTAGCTTAGTGTGATTCAAACTATGTTGATGACTACTAATAAATGATTTGCAATTCAGAAAGACTAGTGTAGATTTGCTCAGTATATAGTAGTGTGGTACGTAAGAATGATAAATAGTGAATATGTTTGTTAAGAACCCATGTTCTACCCTTATCTTTTAATTATTAGTGTATTAGTCATTATGGATGTATATGATTTGTAAGTCATCCCTTGAGCATATTTGAATTATCTCACATACATGGGAAGTACTAGTTATTAGATTAGATTTAGTGTTTAAGTGTTGAGGCCCAATGAAGGCATCCACAAATATTATTGTATTAAGCTTGCTCAAAGGAGGTTTCCCCCTCAAGGTGGCCTATGATTTAAAGGTTATTTTGAGTTATTTTCTAAATTTCATTTCATTTTTCATTTATTTTATGTAGTTCATAAATATTTACAGAAGGATACTCACATCTTGTATTAGAACACTTTCTCAACCTATGGATAGATTTTGGAGATTTTTTATTTTTTTTAGAAGTGGCTTTCTTGGAGCTATGCCATTTTAAAAAATATTTTTCCCTGCCTCTATTTTCTACTTATTCATTGTAGGTTCAGATAAGTGTAAATACTCTTCCGCATAACTATGGGAAGTACTTGAGCATAAGTCCTAAAACTCATTACAAGAAGTACCATAAGAACTCTAAAGTAGCTACCCCATTGAGAGGACCTATCGTGTAGGGGTAAATTTGTGGCCATAAATTTTATGTAAAGCAGCAATCATTCAAATAGAACTAGTGGCCATAGAGACTCCTTAAAATCTTTAGGCAGCCAAACAGACATCAAGCCCATACCCAACATAATAGTTTTAAAAGACCAATAATAGAGTGATCATAGTTGAGAACAATTGGTCATCGCACACTTGCAGATAGGGTTTTGGCAGGAGCAACCAAGCAACAATCAGTTTTAAAACAAAATAGAGGAAAAAAATTATGTTTTTCTCCATATCTCTCCCTTTATATTTTTTTTTACTATCAAAATTTCTTGGAACACCTAAAATTTCATTCTGCACATTTTTCCTTTAAAGGTCCATATCCTTATTCTACTTTATTAGCCAAAAATATCATTTTTTTATTTTTTCAAGTTTTTCCACAACTTTTTTTCCCCTCTTGCTTTGAAACTTTCCCATAGTGTTCCTTTTCATTTTCTATTCCTATGTCCCTCTTGGATTATTTTTTTTATTTTTTCCATTATGATTATGAAATTACCCTTGCCTTTGTTAATTCTAACCATGAGGTGCCAAAAATTAGTAAAAGTACATATACCCCTTCCAATTGAGCCCAAATTAAAAAAATTCATTACTAATCATGTCTTAGAACACATTTTTATATCCCTTAATAAAAAAATACTGATTATGGTAGGCACAAAGATCACAAAAGAATAAATCATAACATTGAAATCCTAGGTCACTGAGTTAACTGATATGATGCATGGACTGAATCAACTAAATAGCCTTTTGCTCAACAAATTACAAGTGTATTCTTTAGATAATAGTTTCTCTTCTCACCACACATCACATCGGCCCAAGTTGGAATTTTCATGGTTCAATGGTATAGATCCTATAAGATGGATATATTGAGCTGAATAATTCTTCAACCTTCAAAATAATTATTCTTTCAACAAAGTCCCAATTACTTCCACTTGGAACAAGAAGAATTCCAATAGTACCATTGGTATCTCCAGTTGAATGATGAACCTAATTGGAAAACCTTTGCATCCCTACTTCTAGATAGGTTTGATCCCTCGACATTCGAAGACTTTATAGGATCTCTCACCAAACTCTACTAGATAGGCACCATTCATAATTATCAAATTAAATTTTAGAAACTGACTAATCACATTGAAGGATTATTAGATGACTTATTCAAGAGTCTTTTTATTAGTGGCCTCAAAAATCTAATACGTTTGGAGGTGAAAATGTTTTGACTAGGTAACAACATGATAGATGCCTTGGTTCTGGCTAAGTTAGTAGAATATAAACTCTCACCATAGCATTGACCCCCCACTTTCCCACCTGTAAAGAAATAGTGAATTGTGGCTACCCACAACCACACCGATCAAGCACCTTATTGAGGTAGAGATGTGGACTTATAAGGAGAAAGGATTGTGTTATAATTGTGATAAAAAATTGGTTAAGGGTCACAATTGCGTCACACAAAATCTCTACTTTCTAGATGTGGAACCACCAAAGCAAGACAATGAGCCCAATATCTAGGAATTCTCATATGCTCAAGCAGAACAAATCCCCTTAGAGGACTCAATGAATCAGGAGACTCAACCCAAGAAATCTATACATGCACTAGTAGGTGTTACCACCTCTCAAACCATAAAGGTCAAGGGGTTGTTTAAAAATATCCCTCTCATAATCCTCATTGACTTTGGTAGCACTCATAATTTCATCAATCCCTAAGAGGATCCTTCTTGAACAAGATAGCAGATAATTATAATAAGCAAAATATATTAGCAATAAACTACAAAAATTAGTAATATATTAACTCAAATAATTAGAACTAAATTATAATATCTAAATTACATAATCATTGGCCTTTTCAAGGGGGAAACATCCTTTAAGCAAGTTTAATTTCAATACGATTCATTGATGCCTTCATTGGCCTCACCACTTACTTATATACTAAGTCTAATCTAATAAACTACTACTTTTCATGAATGTGAGATAAAAAAAAATGCTCACAGGATGACTTACAAAACATATGCATCCATAACAACTAATAAACTAACAAAGTAAAGAGAAGGGGTAGCTCAGGTTCCTAACATCCCCTCCCTCTTAGAAAAAACTTTGTCCTCAAAGCTTCATATATGGGAATTGGTGTTGAATTTAAAATTATGGTTCCCATGTTGCATCCTCTGGTTTCATTTTGTACCACTGAATTCATACATATGTGATAGAGCGAGAGCAAAGTTGGTGTGTGTGTCTATCAAGGATTACTTCTAGCTCAAGAAGGATGGATCCTTCATTATCAAATTCTAGTAAAATAGTTTGCACTCTAATGTTTATGCCTATAAATTTCTTCATACAAGAGACATGAAATATGAGGTGAACTTGGGAATAAGGTGGGAGCTTCAACTAATAAGAAACTGACCCAATCTTTTGGAGAACCTTGTATGGCCCATAAAACTTGGGAGCTAGCTTATGATGCCCTTTGAGTTTTAGGGAGGATTTCTTATATAGTTGTAGGAGAATAAAAACCATAACACCTACTTGAAAAGTGTGTTTAAAATTGTGTTTCTTAGAATTTTATTTCATTTTATTCTATGTCATATGAATATTTTCTTTTAAGGTGTTGAGGATCTGATACTAGGTTCAGAAAAGTGTGTTAACCATTTGAACTGGTAAACTACTAGGGAGTATGGAAAGAGCATTGGTGGTGTTTGACCATAGACTACTTCATATGGAATCATTATAGTTGAAGTGTGATAGGAGGTATTGTACCACTATTCAATGAAAGGGAGCCACTTTTCCCACTAATTTTTTTGTTCTGAGGTGAAGCAATGAAGGAAATTTTCCAAGCATTTGTTGATCATTTTAGTCTAGCCATCTGTCTATTGATGATACCCAAAACTCATCTTCATTTGGATGTTGATACATTAAAATAGTTTTGTCCAAAAATGGTAGGTGAAGGTTGCATCATGATCTAAGATAATGGAAGAAGGAATGCCATGAAGATGAAAAATTTGGTCCAAGAAAATTTGTATGACTATGGAGGCAACATAGGGATGGCTGAGGGCACAAAAATGACTATATTTAGAGATGCGATCAACTAAAACTAAGATTAATATTTTACCTCTAGATTTATGGATCCCCGTAATGAAATATATAGAAATATTTGTCTAAATCTTGGTAGGGATGGGAAAGGGTTTGAACAACCTAGGAATGAGTGTTTTTTCACCCTTGTTGCATTGGTAGATATCACATTCAGCCACCATCTATTAAATTACCTTATTAATTCCCTTCTAAATAAATTTTATTATGCCCATTCATAAGTTTTGAGAAACCCTAAGTTCCCTATGGATGGAAAAGCATGTATTTCATAGAATACAGCTTGCTAAACATTTCTGATATGGGGAAGCAACAAATGGCCCTTATATTGTAAAGAAGCACAATCTCAAGAATAATGCAATATATCAGAGGGGTTAGTGGATAAATATTGAATGATTTGAGATAATGAGTATTCATTGACATACCCCTAATGTATAGCATCCAACCAATTTGAAATAGGCATGGAAATAGATGAAAGGGAAGCTTGGTTTGTAAATGTGTGAGATGGAGCATCAGCCATAATATTGTCCTTATCCTTATTGTAAGTGATCTCATAGTCATAACCCATGATTTTGATGACCCATTTCTATTGTGATAGGCTAGAGACCCATTGTTCTAAAAAATATTTCAGACTCTAGTGATCAGTGTTGATGTAAAAATGATTCCTTAGTAGGTATGGCCATTATTTATGTACTACATGCAAAATGGCCATCATTTCCTTCTCATAAGTGGAAAGTAATAAACTCTTGCTAGAAAGGTATTTTTTGGTGAACATAATGGGGCATATTTATTTGAGGAGAATAGAACCAAGTCCATTGCCATAAGTATCATTCTTGATCATGAAGGTTTTAGCAAAATTTGGCATAGCTAGAATAAGTGTAGTACACATAGCTTGTTTCAATTATTCAAATGCACACTCAGTAGCTTAAATTCATATAAAAGCATCATTTTTAAACATATATATTAGTGGAGTTATAATCTTCTCATATTCCTTGATAAAATTATGATAGTATCTAGTCAGTCCCAAAAAACCACAGAGGCTCTTGAGTGTCTGAAGATAATGCCAATTTGTCATGGTAGCTATTTTTTTAGGATCCACCTGAACCCCTTAGGCTAAAATAATATGCCTATGATACTCTAATTCATCCTGGCCAAAATCACATTTGGACTATTTTACACAAAGATGATGATTAGAGAGAAGTTGTAGTGTGAGCTCAAAATGTTGGAGATGCTCAAACTATGTTTTACTATAGATGAGGATATCATTAAAGAAGACCAAAAGGAATTTCCATAGGTAGGGTTAGAATATTTTATTCATCAAAGCTTAGAATTTTGAAGGAGCATTAGTGAGGCCAAAGTGTATGACTAGAAACTCATAGTGGCCATCATATGTGCAAAAATTTATCTTAGGGATATCATCTTCATGAAGCTAGATCTGGTGATATCCAAAGCAAAGATACAACTGGGAAAAAAATGAGCACCATAAAGCTCATCAATAATAGGGATCAGGAACTTATACTTGATTGTGATGTGATTAAGTGTATGGAATTCAATGTAGAGGCACCATGACCCATATTTTTTACAGACTAGGAGAACTAAGGAAGAATATGGGTTGGTATTGGGGCGAATAATGTGTTGCTTCAGTAAGTCTCAAATGAGCATCTCAATCATAGTCTTTTGCTAAAATGGGTAGTGATAGGTCCTGATGTTGGGAGGAATTCTTCCAAGAAGGAGTTGAATATAGTGGTCCTCTAGCTATGAAGGTGGCAATCCCACTAGTTTTGGAAAGACACCTGCATGCCTATACAAAATGGTTTGTAGGTCAAAATGAGTAGTGGAAACCATTGATGGTTGCATTTTAACAGAATGGAGTTGGGAAATGATGCCATGTGAATTATTTTTAAGAAGATTTTTCATGCGATGTAAACTTATGATGTTAAGAGACCCTGGATGTAAGCCTTTCAATGTGTGTTTTTGCCCATTATCTAAAAATTGCATCCAAAGTTTAGCAAAATCCCATAAGATGAGTCCAAGTATATGTAACCATTAGGCTCCCAAAAAAAAATCACATCCACCTAAGGGCAAGGAAAACATGTCAAAGCACAAGTTATAATCTCCAATAGAGATGTGCACATTGTGACACTTCCCTTTCCAAGGTAATGTACCCCCATTGGCAATCATGAATTCAAAGTTGGAGCAAGGATGGACAAAAAAATCAGTGTGTTTGGGAATCCAAGGGTCAATGAAGTTATGAGTGCTACCTGAATCAATGAGTATTGTGAGAGGGATCTTCTTGAATTAAATCTTAACTTACATGGTTTGTGGGGTGGTGATGTCTGCTAAGGCATGGAGAGAGATCTTTGGTTGGTCTTCCTAAGAAGCAGGTTCCATGATCAATGGAGCTTTTTCTGGATCATTTATTATATCTTGAGCATCTTCCAAAACTTTATTTTTAGGTGGGGATCCCACATCTAGTAGGTAGGTCTTTTGCTCGACACATCGATGTCCCCAAGTGAATTTGTCATCATAATTATAACATAATTTTTTTCTCAATGTGCTCACATCTCAACTTCTTGATAGGAATGGTTCTAGGGGCTGGTGTTATTTGAGATCATTGTGAAGTTGTATTTCTAAATGGAGCAAAATTGGATTTGAATCAATGTTGAGTTTTGATCTTGTCTTCTGCCAACTTAGCTAACCCTAAGGCTTCCATCATCATGTTGGGCCAAAACATTTTGACCTCAAATCAAATTACATCCTCCAGCCTACTAATAAAAAAACTATTAAATAATTCATTGAACAATCCCTCTATGTCATTGGCCAGTTTTTCAAATTCTATTTGATATTCTCTCATAATTCCTATTTGGCAAAGTTTAGTGAGTGCTCCATTGAAGTCATCAAAAGTACTAAGGCCAAATAGTTGAAAAATGAGGATGCAAAAATTGGTCCATATGGGCTCATCATGAGCCTTGATATACCAATGATACCATTGAAAGGCTTCATATTCCAAGTGAAAGGATGCAAGTGGGACTTTATTGGCATCAAAAGTATTACACAAACTAAATTATTGTTCTACCTAATAGATCTATCCAATCAAATCTGCACCATTGAATCAAGAAAAATCAAGCTTTGGCCCATGAAAATTTCTATAAGAAGAAAACCTAGTGTCTAAAGAGGACTCTAGATGTCATCTATTGTTCAAGGTGGTATACTGAAGATTGAGGCCGATAATTTTTTCATCAAGATCTTTGATTTGGGTCTTGAGGATGGAAATTTCATCCTCCATGTTTTTTGCTCCTATTTGGGTTACTCCCATGACCAGAAGAAGAGACTTTTGTTTTTCAATGGATAGGAAAACTCAAGTTAAGACATGTTTAGTAAGGAATTTTTTTAATTTGGGTGAAATCAGAAGGGGTAAATGTACTTTTAATAAATTTTGCATAGTGAGAGTATGATTGACGAAGGTGAGGGAAATTTTAGAAGGGAAAATGAAAAAACTAGAAAATTTATCATAAAGGGACAAAGGAGCAAAAAAAGGAGATGAAAACTATGGAAAATTTTTGAGGCAAACAGACAAAAATAGAAGTTATGGAAAAACCCATTTTCCCAAAAAAAAAGAAAATTGATATTTTAAAGAATTAGGAGTGGAATTGGGATGTGGAACATCAAAGAAGAAAATGTGGAGAATGTAATTTTAGGTGTCCAAATGAATTTTGAGGATCAACGAGGATACAAATGGAGAGATATGGTAAGAAATGGAAACAAATATTTTTTTTGTGTGGTTTTTAGGTTTTGTTTTCTATCAAATGTCTGGCCGAAAGTCCTCTGAGAGTCTTCTGATACTCTGCTAATAGTTTTCTAAAATTTATGGGATGAAAATTTTCTAGTTTTTTTCAACTATCTAAATGCAAGTCTCTTGAGAGTCTTTTGGTACTCTGTTGATTGATTTTTTAAGTGTTAGGAATAGTTTAAAACTAATAGAAATGGGCCCCAAGTTTCAATGGTTTCCTAAGGTTTTAAAGATATCTCTCTGGCCACCAATGTCATCTAAGCAATTACCACTCTCCAAAAAATTATGGCCATGAATTTATCCTTAGTAATAGCTCTTTTTTTTCCTCACAAATGGGAACTACTCAATCGGGAAGGGGTCATTTCCCATTTTGCTAGCAGAGTCTCTCAATAGGCTAGCTACTTTAGGGTTCTTATGGTACTCCTCATAATGAGTTTTAGGGCTTTCACCCAAGCACTTCCCACAGTTATGCAGACAAGTTTTTACCGTGATTCTAAATAGATTATTGTAATATAGAAAAATAGTTAAATGAATTATGTAGCAGAATAGAGTTTAGACTTTTTTAAAAAAATTGACCCTAGAAAGTGCTCTAATAGTAAATGAGAGGATCATATCTGAATAAGTTAGCAGATAATTGTAAATACATAAAATAAACTATAAAATATCAATATATTAACTTAAATAAGCAACACTAAATTAAAAAATCTAAATTGGATAATCATTGACCTCTTCAAGGTGGCAACCTCCTTTAAGCAAGCTCAATTTTAATATAATTTATTGATGCCTTCATTGACCTCAACACTTAATTATATAATAAGTCGAATCTAAGTAACTACTACTTCCCATGAATGTGGGATAAAACAAATGCTCAAAATATGACTTATAAAGCATATGCATCCATATCAACTAATATACTAACAAAGTAAAGAGAAAGGGTAGCATAGGTTCCTAAAAATCCATGTATTGTTAAATAGGTAAACTACTTTAGACACCCTTATTCTATATTTGAATTCATGATTGTTAATGATGGAAAATTGTCATGTAAAGGGAACTATTGGAAGTTGCATATCATGATAGGTGATTACACTCTTCACCCATATATGTTTTCCCTACACTTAAGAGGATGTGATGTTGTCTTAGGAGCATAGTGGCTCCACACATTGGGACCTATTATATAGAACTTCTTTGATCTTTGGACGTAGTTCATAGATAGTGACTAGAAGGACACCTTAAAAGGGTTATTGTTTGGATCTACTCAAATCATTATCCTCCATCACATGGAAAAGCTTCTAAAGGGTTATTGTTTTGATCTATAGTCACACATGGGTTGATCATCTCCAACATATTGACATGGCATTAAAACTTCTAGTAGACAATAAATTATGTGCCAAGTAGTCCAAATGTTCCTTTAAATAAGAGTATGTTGAATATCTAGGGCACATTGTTTCAATCAATGGGGTCTATGTGGATCTAGAAAAAATTAGTGCCATACAACATTGGCCTCGGCCAATAACTCTCAAAAGCCTTCATGGCTTCTTAAGCCTTACAGGATACTATCATAAGTTCATCTAGGATTATGAAAAGATCGCAACTCCCTTAACATCCTTATTGAAGAAGGATACAATCACATGGGATGTTGTAGCTAACCAAGCATTCATGGCACTCAAAAAAGTTATGCATAGCACACCAGTTTTGGCCATACCAAACTTCACCAAAACTTTCACCATCGAAAGTAATGCCTATAGAAATGGCCTACATATTTTTCTTCTCCAAGATATTTGTCCCAATATATTCACTATCAAAGCCATTTATGGATGAAATTTGGATTTGTTTACATATGAAAAAGAGATGATGGAAATTTTGCATACAGTACAAAAAGAGAGACCATACTTACTTGGGAATCATTTTTGCATAAAAACCAATCACCAAATTTTGAAATATTTCTTAAAAAAATAGGTCTCATCATTGGCACAATATAAATGGGTCAGCAAACTCATGGGCTATGATTATGTGATCACTTACAAGAAGGGTAAAGACAATGTCATGGTAGATGCTCTCTCACCTACATTCGAGGACCAGCCTTCCCTTTCTTACACCTCCATGCCCATTTTGAATTGGTTGATATCTATACACCAACAGTATGAAAATGGTCCCTCCTTACACCACCTCATTTAATAATTGGCCACTAACCCCTCTGTAGTACCATAATATTCATGGGATGGTACTTCTCTATGATACAAGGTCCATCTGGTACTTCCTCATAGGATAAACCTTCATCAATCCATATTCTATGAAATCTATGCTTCTCCATCAATAGGGCACTTAGGATTTCTCAAAACATATGAGTGGGCACATTAAAACTTCTTTTGTAAGGGGATGAAAGGGGAAATTAAATAGATAGTGGTCGAATGTAATACCTGTCAATGCAACAAAGGTGAAACAATAGTGATTCCTAGTTTGCTTAAGCTTTTGCCCATTCCTACTAAGATTTGGAAAGATATTTCTATGGTTTTCACTGAGGAGCTCCCTAAATTTGGATTACAAATAGTGATCCTGGTCATGGTAGACTACCTCTCTATATATAGTCATTTTTATGCCTTCAATCACCCCTTTACTACCTCCATAGTCACATAAGTTTTCTTGGATCAGATCTTCCATATTCATGGCATCCCTTCTTCAATAATTTTTTATCATGATGCAACTTTCACCAACCATTTTTGGATGAAGTTATTATGATGCATAGACACACAACTGAAAATGAGCTATGGATATCACCCCTAAACAAATAGCTAGATAGAAATTATCAACAAATGCTTGGAAACATTCATTCATTGCTTTGGTTTGAAACAACAACAACAAAAACAATGGACAAAGTGGCCTTCCCTCACAGAATGGTGTTACAATACCTCCTACCACACTTCTAAAAAAATGACTCCATATGAAGTAATTTATGATCAAGTGCCCCCAACACTTATCCCATATATATCTAGAAATTCACCAGTTCAAGTTATCGACACTACTCTCTGACATCAAGATCAGATTCTCAGCACCATGTGGGGAAATCTCCATCTAGCACAGAATTGAATGAAGTAGCAAGCTTATTAGCACCACTCCAAGCACACCTTTCAACTTGACAATATGGTTTTTCTTTGCCTATAGCCATTCAAGTAATCATCCCTAAAACTAAAAGGGTGTTATAATCTTGCTCTGAAGTTTTATGGGCCATATAAGGTTCTTCGATAGATTGGATCTATTGCTTACAAGTTAGAGCTTCCACCTTCCTCCTAAGTTCACCTAGTCTTTCATGTCTCCTATTTGAAGAAAGCTCTTGGAACCACTATCAAAGTGTAAATAGTTTTACAAAAATTCAATAATGAAGGATCCATCCTTCTCAAAATGGAAGCAATACTGAATAGGTGCACCTACCAACTTCGTTCCCACTCAATCACAAAAGTCTTAATTCAGTGGTACGACATGCAACCAGAAGATGGAACATAGGAACCACTATTCCAAATGCAACAATGATTCATGCATCTAAAGCTTTGAGTACAAATCTTTTTCTAAGGGGGAGGGGATGTTAGGAACCCATGTCCTACCCTTCTCTTTGCATTATTAGTGAATTAGTTTCTATGGACATATATGCTTTGTAATTCTTCCCTTGAGCATATTTGAATTATCCCACATACATGAGAAGTAGTAGTTGTTATAATAGATTTAGTATTTAAGTGTTGAATCCCAATGAAGGCATCTGTGAATATTATTGTATTGAGATTACTTAAAGAAGGTTTCCCCCTCAAAGTGGTATGTAATTTAAATATTATTTTGGGTTATTTTCCAAAGTTCATTTCAATTTTCATTTATTTTATATAGTTTGTAAATTTGTGCAGAAAGATCCTCACAATGTTTGCTTTGATTTGTATTTATATACCCTCAATTAGGTAATTCTCATGCCACCTACATGCTAGGTGAATGGACTGACCTAAGCAAATGATTTAGTTTTAAAAAATAGTCTTTACTAGGCAAAGGATGATAATATCAACATTATTGTATAAGTGTGATTTTATTGTTTGGGAGATAGAAATCAAATGTGGTATTATAGAAATCCCTGGGTAGAATATTTCATTGATTTAGCATAGACTAATGTTCTTGTAGGTGATTGATATCAACTTAATGTATCATGCTCATAACTAACATGCAAATATGTGGGAATGGGAAGTGAGTTATTTAGAGATGCACAAGTCATGTAAGATAAATGTAGGTCAAGATTGACATCGTCTAATGTCAAATACTAGATTTTAGTGACTACAATATCTAATACTCTAATGAGGGAAATAAAACTACATGTACTTCTTCCCTTTAAGTGAATGTGTGTAATCATGACTTACTCATATATATTCAATCTCTAATATAGTTGTTGAAACTTGACAATGGCAAACTTGGCTTAGCTTAGATGCTTCAGACTTGACTAGGGCCTATTCTTTGTCACTAATTTTTTATTTAGGAAGTTTAAGGAAATCCTTCTCAATATGAAAGCAATAGAATAGATTTGTTCGACTTAGCTTAGCTAGACCTATTGCATATAGAATAAAGGACTCTTTGAAAAACTTGTTATGCACCGATATGACTGTATGGACCGACCCATAGAGATATTTTGAATTTATAAAATTATCATTATTTGGCACATGGATAAGTCTAACAGAAGTGGATGGCTACATAAATTCAAAGTCATCTGAGTATGGTTGGAGGTGTCTGAAAAATAAGAATAGTGATTTGATGATTAGGAGACAATATAAATAAGATAATAAGTAGGTTAGACACAAATTAAAGAATCCTTGTACTTTACTGATAGCAAATTGAGAAAGTTGGGCCTATATAAAATATGTAGATAAAAGAAAAGTGTGTGAGCAAGAGCCATATATATATATATATATATATATATATATGTGGTAAGGATAGATCAAGACTGATAGTATTGAGTGTCTAATACCATATTTTACTGTCTGGAGATACAATAAGAAAATATTTGTATGCAAGACAATGGAAAAAACTTAAATTTGATTCACACTTCACATAAAAAGAATTAAAACATAGTTGATTAAATTATGTTCCACCCTATGTCTTTTGTGACCATGGATCATTTAATTTTGGCATGCCACCTTGTTGTGACAAGATTTAAGCACATCTTATATAATATTTGGAAATTCTAACAAGAAATTAAGGAGCATATTTTCAACATGAAGAAGGTAAATGAACACATCCAAAACTATGTTCACAATTATTATATTGTCTCTGTTAATGTTATATGTGGTTTTATGAGAATACAAAATTAGCTTCAAATTAATCAAATATTGTAAGTTCCCTTTCTAGACTTTAACAATATTGTAAGTTCCCTTTCTAGACTTTAACAACACATATAATTGTTGATACCTAAAACTCTAACTTCAGGTCTAACAACTTATATCGAAAGCTTTACAAATGTGGGACTAAGTGCGGTCTACAGAGTAACCTCTAGGATTTTAGAAGCTGCCTCTTCATTCTAATTTGGGGGGATGAAAAGGGATAGAATAAAAGAAACTAATAACATAAAAATCAAATATAGTCTAATGTGATACACCAAGAAGTTTGAAACATTTATCAATACTTGCATAAAATAACATAAACTTTTAGCACTATAGACCATAAAGGATCCCAGAGCATGAATTAAGATCTATAATGTGAGCAAAGATCTACACTATAGAAGCAAAAGAATAGAAATAACAGACAGAGATAATTTTCTAATCCAAATTAACACAGAACATCACATCATCTTCATTGATAGATGGGGAATAGAATACAAAAGGTCGCAATGGGCACATAAAAAGCATTCACTAACATATGTGAGGTATAACTGCTAAGGTTATAGAATAGAAAAATTCTAGCTAATACTATCCTAGTCTATTACAATGGCTATAAAAATGAGAATGTGAAAAACAACATGATCATCAGCCCTTTCCAATAGGAAAGAGATCTGAATAAATAGGCTAGGAGAATGTATGGAGAAGAGACCCCTAGAGATTCCCTCTCGTGCCCACAATGGAATTGTTTCAACTAAAAGGAAGTCTCGAGCTAATGAGTGCAGTTGGCCTCCATATCTTGGATATGGTGCAACTACATCATTCTATTATGACCACTATGCTTGGGAGAAGTAGGGTGGTGCCACGTGTATGCTCCTGGAGATGTACCACCTATGTTGTGCTTAATAGCTTTGGTTCTCTCAAAAATCAAAAGATTTTCTCAAAAAGGGGCCCCACACCATCATCTAATGACACTCCTTTGCACATTATCAAACCAACACTACTCTTGGGCTATCATAGAGGTGACACATGTCTGATTGGTGCTTCTTCGAAGAGGCTGGGGCCTTCTTTGATAAGGTTGAGCACAGGGGTGCCATGTGTTGAATAGATATTTCTCCAAAAAAATTTGGGCATTCCCCTACTCAAAATGAGTATGAGGGTGCCTATTAAATAACACATCACCCTTTAATAAACCATTTAGTGTATCCCATCCTTCTTTTTGTCAGCCAATAGAATTGTTTAGAGGCCTAACTCAAAATGAAAAATCTTTAGAGAGAGTGAGGCCACCATGTGTCGAGCTCACACTCTACCTAAGCAAAAAGAAAGTTTCCTCAAGTCAGATGAATGTCATGCTACTAAGTGTCAAAAGTGGATGAATGTTGGGACTTAGGTCAAGATGAAAAAGCTTTAGAGAGTGTGAGACAACCATGTGTCAAGCTCGCACTCCACCTAAGCAAAAATAAAGTCTCCTCAAGTCAGATGAATGTCATGTTGCTAAGTGTCAAAAGCGGATGAATGTTGGGACTTAGGCAAAATCAATAAAAGGGGCCCGAAGATAGAAGGATTGAAAGGGGATCCATCTAAAGGTGCCAAAGAATTGCATATCTACCAAATGAGCCCAAAGAAAGAGATGGACTACTCCTCAATATCAAATGTGGATTATTGATCCATAGTTCCTGGCAACTCACATGGGAAAACACCTATAGGAGAGAGAACCCAAAATATTTGGTTCTCAGACCAGTGGAAATAAAACTAAAAAAATAAAGGGGAGGAAGGTGCAGAAACCTACAACCTTTGGAGGGCTTCCTATAGGGGTGCCCATTCTTCCTCCTTTAGTTGGATCTTCTTGTTGAGAGCCTCGAAGGCTCTATCTAGATCAATTATCTCCTTGAAGGAGATATTTCCCAAGCCTTTAACCATCACCAGCATCTGGAACTCCAACTAGGCAAACGGATGCAAAACTTTCCCCACCTCAGAGACATTGGGCGATTGACTAAGAGTCGTGAAGATGGTCTGGTTGTTTTGCCTTTGCTCAAGCAGAACCTTGATTTGGTCCTCAAAGAGGATGTTATTATCAGCCAAGAAAGGGGATGGGAGTCCCAATTAGACTAATTATTCTATGCATCCCCACCTTTGTTAGACTACTTGCTCTAAGGCATTGAGGAATGCCTTGCATTTGTTTATTGTCTTATTGCAGCCTAGAAACTCATTCACCTTTACCACTACATGTCTACGATCGGTCAACCTTATATTAATGCTTTGGGAGAAGCATCGAAGAGATTTTAGATAAGGCTCTATGACTCCAAGACCTTTGGGGAGATGAAAGCAATCATCTGGTCAACAAACGTGCTTACTTGAGAGGACAGCTTCTGTGCACCTATGATGAAGGTTAATGTTGTCTTCAGTTTTGCCACTGTGATCTTAATATATTCCCAATATGACTTGTATAGCTGTTAGACTATGGGAAGGATTATGGTGGCTTGTGGGTGAGTGGTGAGGTTATTTTTCAACTTTTTAATCTCTTAGTCCTTGATCGAGGAGTCTTGTTATCCCTGGGATTGTAATAATTGATATGCCCAGTTTGCATCATGGAGCTTTTGGTATTTCTCATCCAGCTCCTTCTCCTTCTCTTCTAGTTTGAGCTTGGCAGCTAATCATAGGCCAGCTTCCACTTAGAATTTTTTATTTGTAATGTTGCCCTTGAGATCGGCCCATGCTTTGTTGAGGTTAGTGTCCTTTGCATTAACCTCAGCATTCAGGTGGTTGACCATAGCCTTCACTTTTGAGAGCTCTGACTTGGTCTTTTCCAGCTGACGGGCCACCTTAACATAGTCTGTAGTCATGGACTTTTGTATTTCTTCCATGAGCTCAACCTTGTTAGAGGGTCAAGCTTGACTGAGGTTAAGGCTGATAGCTTGGATAGAGTAGTCCCTCAACTACATATGTTCAAGGGGCTTGACCACTTGGGGGCTCAAGTGAGAAACTATGAGAGATTGTCTTATAGGGTCATAAAATGACCGCATGTGAGCCTGGGTGTTGGCCTTGGCTTGTTTTCCCCTTTTTTCTCCATTTGGGCCTTTTGGGTTTCCCTTGTTGCATCCACCTGTTGTTGAAATTGGTTTGGTGATTGAATGATTTATCTCACAAAGGGGATTCCCTACGGAAGTGTGAATGAAATAGATAATTATTGTTGTGAAGTAGAGGACCCTTCCCCTATGGAAGTGAATGAATGAATGGTAAGGGTTGACGGGGAAAAAGGTGGAGTCCACAGGGTGGGGAAAATGGAGACTACATCACAAGGGAGGATGAGGTGGATGACGAAGGAAGGGGAATTATGAAAGGCATACGGGAGGAAATGGGGATAGCAGAAGAGAAGGGGTCGGCCCCCATGTAATGTTGAGTGGATGAAGAGAAGATTGGAGACAGGGTGGTGTCAGGTTGAGCAGCAGGAGGTGTTGCAACTTGTAATGGGACCACCAAGGCAAGTGATGAAGTGACAAAAGGAGTTGAAGCACTTGGTTGGGTAGTATATGATGCCACAACTAGTAATAGGTCTATATAAGGGGATGAGGTAGTAAAAAAGGAAGCAGAGGTGGAAATAATGGGATCTACAAAGTGGATCTTCTAGGGAGGAGCTGGCAAAGGGCTGGAAATGGGTGCCTTGATGCACTTGAGTTGGGAGGAGCCAACTGTGAGGTGCCCAAAGGGATCCTATTGTTGTTGCAACATTAAGGAATAAGGAAACATGGGAGGCAGCCATGTTGAAGGTGCCTGAGTGGTCAAGGCCTCCACTTCTCTGAGGATGAGTCTCATGTCTCCTCTCTAGGAGTGTCTTCTTCTTTATCTCATCCCACTACAATTTTGAGAGTGGATTCCTCTTCAGAGACGACCTCTTCTAGGTGAAACTCATCCCAAAGCTTCTCAAACTTCTCATCTTGGTCTTCCTCATACAAGATTTTGGCTGACTTATTGATTTTAAACCTATATTTGGTGAAGGCAAATTTCTTCTCTGCACACTAATCCATTTGGGTGAGTTGTTCCTTCATCTTTTTTGATAATTTCTTCATCGAGTCGTAACTTTAGACCTTGGTATAAAATGACTCCTATGGTTTAAGGATGTCTTTTGACATTTGAATCAGGTCTACATAATTTTGAGTAACATCCTCTGTAGGTGACTTCCTTTCCTCCATGTGGGGCCAGGGATGATGCCTAATGGTTATGGTCTTGAGGTTGGCTATGTATCTTGTCAGATCATAGTCTCATCAGTCGATTATCAAATCAAGGTTGAGCTCTCTTAGCTTGGTCGTGAAGAGACATCTCTGGTGCCTTTTTTGCACTATGATACCATCTCTTGAGAAGGGACATTGTATACCCCCTTTTTCTTCTTGCCCACCCTGTAGACAGAGTCCATTGTATCAATTTGGCAAGCCAACTCTAGAGAAAGGATTCTATCAGTGAGTGTACGAGGAAGATAGAAGGGTTCTCCATCGAATCCATGCAATTGAATGAACAAAAAGTGAGCTCCCCAAAACTAGTCAATGGGAACTTTGTTACCTGAGAACTAGGCTTGTTGTCAATCTGTCATTCGAGAGGTGATAGACTTATGACTAAGGTTTGCAATAACTAGAGCCATGAACTACTCTGAGAACTCATAGTAATCCTCGGTCTTTGATAGGAAATGAGTCCATACAGTGATAGAGGATATTGTGTGGGGAAAAACCTATGTATTGGAGGTGTTGAGCTGGAGGTACCTAAAAAAGAACTAGGCATTCTAATATATTGTTAAATGTACGAGGAAGGATGGGTAACTAAAGGTACTCATCGATGAGTAATTCTCTAGCTTGATCCTCATGGTGGAGGCAATGGCTTTTATGAAGTCCATCTCAAACTCCTACCCCTTATCGGCTATGTCATCAGGTAGAGTGTGCCCAACTAGAAGTCATTGACATTGTCACCACCATTCATGCCCAGGATGAAAGCTAGCATGGATAGGGTGTCCTTCAACTACTACGTAGGGAAGGTCAACATGGGCAAGGGCAAAGGAGGCATCTCTACAACCTCTTATTTGAGGAGAGCTCTAAAGAAGCACACCTTACCATTCCCTAAGGAATCCCAAATGTTTTAGAGGCTCTTTATGTTGTAGACAGTGGCCTTTGCACTATATCTAAGCTGGAGCATTTCCTTGATGTGGTCTGCATCAATCCTCACCCTCAGATGAACATTGTTGATGATCACTCTAGTGTTGGCATCATGTCTCTCTATGGAGAGAGATAATCTCAAGGCATGGGTGTACATATGGCACCATGTATTGTTCTAAGGTATAGTCCCACATCTTGCATCTGAAAGAGCCATACTCCTTCTGGCTGATTCTATCTAATGCTTGGGCATGTACACCCTCCCTCAAATTCTTGGGATTTTGGGTCAACTCCAAGTCAAATATGTCATCCACAAATTTAGTTACCAAATCCTAGGATTTACATGGTCCCTTGGTTATCGGTCAGGTATTCAACCCTTCTCCCTTGCTTGTGCAGGGGCCAAAGCATAAGATTTGCTTATGGCATGTTTGGGGGGAGAATCTCCATCACTGCTTGAATTGTGAGCTCTCTACTTTGAGGAGTGCCTACCACTCTCGAATGAGGATGTAGAGGCCTCCATATATCTATCCACTCCAACGATCCTTGTCTATCTTTGCTTAGAAGATTGAACTGATGGTTATAACCTCGTTTGACCTACTAACTCTTTTTTCTCTTCTCATAATTGCGTAATGCTCTCTCCAAAATCACGAAGTGTCAAGTGTTTAGCTCAAGAGGAGAAGGGATAATTATGTGTTATTCCCACTAGGTGGGCACATCATGGAAATTCAAAAAATGAGCACCCCCATAAATGATAAGAGCGGCACACACACTCGAATAGCCATTAGTAAGAGATTTGTGACAATCATTGTCGGGAATTGTGTATAATGGATCATCTAACATTAATGGCAGGTAAGGTGGGTATATAACCATATTTCAGAGAATGTTTCAAAGATTTAGAATAATGGGGGGTAGGATGCATGGCGATTTGATCGGCCACGTTTGCCAATGGTACTTATTATTAAAAAAGGAAAAAACAAAGGGAAGGAGAAAACAAAGAAAAAATGGAAACACACAACGAGGAAAGGAAAACGCACAATGGAAGGGAAACTAACTAATTATGTATAAGGGGGGATATGGGCAAGTTAGTTGAAATGTTTTAAATTGATCCCATTGACGGGGATCCCCAATGCATTTCCCTCTTAGTCTTCTAATTCAAAAGTGTTTCCCTATCTGTCGTTGATAATGCAAAATGGCCCTCTCCAAAGGGAGTCAAACTTCGCATGTTGTCCTAGCTCCCTGGCTCGTTGGTCATATTTGAGAACTAAATCTCCTAGTTTAAATTTGGGGTTCGACAACCTTTTATCGAACCATCACTTCACCACTTGTTGTGGGATGATTTTTGCATTGCTTGTATGCTCCCTTGTCTCCTAGAGTTTGAACAATTTAATGAGCCAAACCTCCATCATTCCATTTTCTTCAATTTCAACCACCTTTAAGAGCTGTCACACAAGGATTTTTGATGATATTGGCATAATCACTTCCTTACTATACACAAGTTCATACAAATAAGTCTTCAGGGTCTATTTGGGAGTGATGCAATCAGCCCATAGAGCCATCTTTACATGCAAGTGCCACTCCCTCTGGTTCTCATCACTCATCCTCTTGATCAATTTGATCAAATTTTTGTTTGTAGACTCCACCAACCCATTCCCTTGTAGGTAATAATATGAGGAAGCCTTTAGGAATATACCATTTTGAAGCATAAATTCAGAGATTTTGGACCCAAGGCCTTCATGTTATCAGAGATGATGGTTTTAGGCAGGTCGAACCTCATGATGAGCTCTTCTAAGAAGTCAAGGATTACATTCTCAGTCGCCTCCCTTAGTGGGTTCACTTCAGTCCACCAAGTAAAGTAGTCAATGGCCATCAATATCCATTTATGGCTCACGCTAGAGACTGGGTTGATCATTCTGATAAATTCTAAGCCCCATTATGCAAAGGGCTCATCAGTCACAATTGCATTAAGAGGCATGGCTAAATTTTTCCTCTTCTCGGTCAATAATTGGCACTTTTGGCACTTCTTGACTGCTTGGTGGCAGTCCACGAACATGGTTGGCCAATAATATCCTATACGCATGATCTTTGTCATGGTGGTTTTGGCTGAGAAGTGACCGCTAGGGGGAGTGAGGTGCATATCTTGGAGAATTTTATCCGCTTGGGGCTTATCCACACATCAGAGGAGATCTCCATCAAAATTTCTTTTGAATAGAACCCCTTCGACAAGCTCGTAGCTAGATCCTTGCAGCCTATAGAAATACCTTTTGTATGCGGGGAGGCCATCGGGATACCTATCGGTTTACATGAAGTGGACTCTATCAATCACCCAAGACTCGTTTGCTTCGAATTGGTTCATTAGGATTGCTTCAAATGTATCTTGATTATCTATTGAGACATCTACACTCTAACCTAAGTACTCATAGATTCCCCTCTCTCTGATTATCTTTGTCAACCTAACTTCTACATCATATTCTAGGATCTTGGTGATCTAGTTGGCCCTTTTTTTTGTAATCTCTCCTTCCATGATGTACTCATGAACACTGGAGTGTGCCACGCACACCATTATCTTGTTTCCTGCCACCAGGTGCCTGAACTTCTTAAGGCCCTTGACGATGGCGAAGTCTTGTCTCTCTATGAAAGTTGTATTTGGTTTCGTACCCGTGTAATGTTCTAGAGTATATTGTGATTGGGTGCTCCTTTCTTCCTTCCTCTTCCTTTTGAGTTAGCACAGTTGCGAGGCTATTCTCACTCCCATAGACATACATAATAAAATATTTGGAAAAGTCAGGGTTAACAGGTATGGGTATGATGGATATTGCACTTTTGATCCCCTAAAATATTTCTCTCCCTTCATGTGTCTATTTGAAAACCTAATCTTTCTTCAACATCAGGATGATTGGTCTAACCAATCCAGCAAAGTCTGATATGAATCTGCTGATGAAATTGATCTTTCTGAGGAAGGATTGGATCACTTTTTTGTTTACTGGTAGAGCCAAGTCTCTAATAGCCTTTATCCTCTCTAGATCAATAGTGATCCCATATTTTGATACCATATATCCAAGTAGCTTCCCCTAGGGGACTCCAAAGACACACTTCTTGGGGTTTAAGGACACCTTGAACTCTTAGCACCTTTCAAAGACTTTTTCCAGGTGGTCAAAGTGATCTTTCTTCTTAGAAAATATAGTGAGATCATCTAGGTAGAGGAGGATGATCTCATTAATTAGCCCTTTGAAAGCTACATCTATTGCTCGTTGAAATGTTGCCCCGGCATTAGAAAGGTCAAAAGACATCTTTGCATATGCGAAGGTTCCCGACTTTATGTTGAAAGTGGTTTTGTGTTGATGATCTTCTTTCACCCATACTTGGTTATACCCGGAGAAACCATCTAGCAATGAAAACATCTTCGCTCCTACTACCGTTTCGAAGATTTGCTCCATTGACGGGAGAGGGTAATGGTCTTTCAAGGATGCCTTGTTAGGTCCCAAAAATCCACACGTAATCAGATTTCTCCTCTTTTATTTTACACAGGTACCAGGTTGGATACCCAAGTCAAATGCTTGATTGGGTATATGATCTTCAATTCAATCAGCTTCCTTAGTTCCTAGGCCAGTAGGGACTCTATCTTTGGGTTCATTGGCCTTTGTTTTTGCCTAACTAGCTTGACACTTTATGTCAAATCTATGGTATACTAAATGATCTCTTGATCATATCCTTTTAGGTCATCATAGGTCCATGCAACGACACCTTCGTATTTATCAAAAAAGGATACCAATCGCTCCTTGTCTCTTTGAGGAACCTCCTTTCCAACCTTCAATTTTCTTCCCCTCCCAACATTGAACTTGCAATAATCACCTGTATCCACAACAACCTTGTGTTTGTCCTTCCTTGCATCATTAGAATCTAAGAGATTATGTAAGGTGATGAGACCTTTTGGGAGCTTGTTGGTTTTCAACTGTATAATCTGGTCCCCATAGGCTTCCTCAGTTTTTGGTTGTAGATGTTTTGTGAACTCGCACAATTCCTGGAGGAACATCACAATATGAGCGTCATTTTCAAACACTTCCTAGCTTTGACCATTATCTAGGATAGTCGATCTGATGATTACTCACACCGCTTGCTCATTTATGGACAAGTCCGTTACCGGGTCGAATTGGGAGCCTACTGTTACCATCTTATCAGCGTCTACATTCACAGCTCTCAAGATAATCTGAATATCAAAGGCCTCGAAGGCCTTGATTATGTCCCATATGTGGTGGCAATAAGACCTCATATTAACATTCTTCACTGTCACTACCTATCTTACAACTAATTTGGAATCACCAAATACTCTTAGTTGCTTGATGCCCATTCGCTCGATGAGGCTGAGGCAATGGACCAAGGCCTCATATTTGGCCTCATTGCTTGTATAGGGAAATTGGAATTGAAAGGCCCAAAGGGTTTCTTTTCCTGGAGAGGACTTTAGTCAAATGCTAGCTCTGAAGCCAGTCTTGAATTTCGCACCATCGAAATGCAGAGTCCAAAATTTAGACTCATCTTCAATTTCTTCACTCTGATCTCCTTGTTTCTTTTCAACCTCAAGGATGACTTGGTCTTTGTCGTGGATAACATAAGTTCCAAGACCCATGGCATCGAAGTTCACAAATGGGTCATTCTCAATGAACTCGTTGATCTGGGCTTCTGTTGTCAGCTATCTTTTCTTCTTCAAGCACTTCGATGTAATGCGTCTTCGTCTTTGAGAAGGTGTGTGTTGATTCAATGTTCACCATTACTTCATCCACTATATGTTTCAAATGAAGAAGTTTAGAGAGCACCTTCAACTTTGACCCATACTTGGTCCTCAGAATCAAGTGAGACTAGTCTAATGATAGGTAACCGCCAATCTTGGCGGTAAAATCTCTTGATAGGCATAGCTCGAAAACAAGCAGGATGTCTATCACTACAATATATTGAGGCACGGTGATGCTCAGACAAGAATACAAAGTGAGAGGAAGGGCTCAGATGATCCCTAAAGTTTAGACCTTTTTCCCATCTAGCTACATCACCCCTTTATTTAAGGGCTCATATTTCAATTGCAGCACCTCAACTATTTGTTTGGGCATCATTGTGGTGTTCATGCCCAAGTCGATCATGGAATTATGTAGCAATCTCTTACCTGTCAGGATCTTGCTCCACCAATTAGAGCACATATGATTACCTCTTGTATTAGCAACTAAACACGAAATTTAACCAGAATGATAAGTAACTAGAAATATGAAACAACACAGGAATATGAGAGACAATACATAATTGTATTAATAATCACTCAGAAGAAAATACAATAAAGAAGATGCCACTTCTTCTTCCACCTCAAAGGCTCGCCACACCTCAAGACCTTCTTCCCTCTCTCTCTTGGTCACAACAATTAACTTCAATACAGAATTGATGTTCACCTCCACCAGTCAGTAACACGCTGCCAGTACACCAAGTACACAACCGTACTCCAAGTAGATATCATGCTCTCTAC
The DNA here is from genome assembly GCA_037957365.1 of Torreya grandis. NCBI lineage: Eukaryota > Viridiplantae > Streptophyta > Pinopsida > Cupressales > Taxaceae > Torreya > Torreya grandis. Next base: position 191,219 of record JARHVA010005210.1, read on the forward strand.
TGCTACCTGCAAATCACTAGACCTTACTCACCATTGTAGATCTCCAAAAGAAGCCATGCACACCTGCTGACCAAGATCATACATATATGAAGAACCCTTCTGATTCTCCAAACCAGCACGCACACTTGGTACTGTGGCACTAGGAGGAACACACAATTGCTCTCCTCTCTTTGAATGAGCTTATTTTGCTCTCTTACTCTCTAGCACTAACTTACAATACAGCGCATGAGTCTATTATATAGATCTCATGCATACAATAATCAGACTATCTTAATTACAATAATTAGATGCGCAACTCAAGACTATAACTAGCCTTTAACATGCAAACTAACAGTCCAAAAATAGACTCTCCGGAATCAACATGCAAACTACATGTTCACGCACAGGCTGCCGACGTCGGCTCCTCCCTGACCAATGTTAGCCGACTTATAACCGACGTCGGTTGCTTCTGCACTGCTATCTGACTGACATCGGTTGATTAGACTGACGTCGGTTGCCCTGCAATTCATTCTGCAACTCTCCGCAACCTCCGTAACTCCTCCTGTTTGCATCCTGGTGAAGCTTTTAGCTCCACAACCTAACATTACCCACAATCAAAGTTAAGTAGAATGGGGTGGGTTTTCTTTTGCTAGCCCCTTATTTAATGTTGACGAAGGTGGAAGGTACTTGGGGCTGTAAGACTATGTTGGTTTCTTTTCCTTTTGTCTACGCAGGTGTTGTAGTTGGTTTAGTTTGCACAGGCTTCTCCTTCTCCTCTAAAGCTTCCTTTAGTAGTCCTCTGTTCGGGGATAGATAGGACATCCCAAAGGGATATGTTAGCCAATGCTTTCTTCCGTTGCTCAACCACATTATATGACTTTGGAGAGGGACCTTGAGGTCTTTTGCCTTGCTCAATACTGCCTCACTCTGTCTCGAATAGACCATGGGTAGAGGTTGTGGCGTTGGAGTTTTTTTGAAGGTTACCTTGGGCCTCGCAGAAGCCTTGGGCCTTTTTTCTAGTCTTTTCTTCAAGCATTTATAGTAGTCTGATCACACCTATGGGACTCTATACACAGGCATTTTATTCGCAAATACCACATCCTCACCTTCCATCCAAGAGAAAAGTGCATGGTCTGAGACTATTTCTTCCTCTTACTCCAGGGACATACCCTGCATCTATGCCATTAGCATGACATCTTCAATTCTTGGGGACTAATATGTATAGGCTGAGTCCAGTGCATTCCCTTGTCACCTCTGCTCGATGATCTTCTGTTGTAAGTTGCCCCTTGGACAATTTTGAGGTCCATGGGGTTCATTGCAGGGGAAACACCATTGGTTGGAATCATCCACCAAGTTATTATGGTCGGCCACTAGTTCTATGTTTTCACTTGGCGACACTATGTGTAAGGGGTTGGGACTGCAACCATTTGATTGGTGGGTTGCATCTGATGGTTTGGCGCTTGGTGATTCAAATCCTAGTATTTTGGCCTTTGCCTTTCTTGGTATTAGTTTTGATGGTAAGCCAGCCTTCTTTCTTGATAATTGTTGTAAAGGGGCCTTAGAGGCGCAGCCTACTGCCTCTTGAGATTAATTATCTCATTGGAGAAATTCCTTAGAATGTTCTTCATAATGTTCATCTCGGTTGCCAACGACGACACAACAGAAGTACTTGTCTAAGTAGGTGGATATACGTACATAGAAGGAGGCGGGGTTCCTGAGGTGCTCGAGATCTCTTCTTGTAGGGGCATAGATATTTTAGAGAACATCGAAATCGACGGCTGAGGTAGTCTTCCTGCATCTATCAGGTTATTCTCAACCCTTACCGCGATGTCATATGTGTCTGACAATGTTTGACCTCCAAGTGACTGGATCATGACCGCAATGTCTGAATTGAGGGCTTTGAGATAGAAAAGAATTGCCATGCCCGTACGCGATCGAGCTTCCAATGGGATCCTTTGCCAGGGTTTTTCAAACCTGGTATTAAAATCGACCATGGCCTCTTGCAGGGCCTTCTTAATGGTTATCAATTGTTGTAGTAAGGACGATCGATCCACCTTCTTGTTGAAATGTTCAAAGAACTTACTACCCAAGTCATCCCAAGTTCTGATCGAGTTGGTCGATAAAGACCGGTACTAGTGAAGAGCCCAACCTTTGAAGGATGTTGCTAGTAGCCTTAAGGCTACATTCTATGTGTTGACATAGTGCATAGTGCACACATTAGCTACATCTTGGAGGTGTTCGGTCACCATCTTGAAATCTTCTCCCAAAAACTTGGGAAGCGCCTTCAGAGCATTTGTAGGGATTGGATCCCATATGACTGGGGGTGTCGAGGGTATAAGCGGGCTACCACTGTCCCATGACACAAAGTTCCTTGGTGGGTCTAGATGTGCCATTGGTTGTTGTTGTTGTGCAACGAGAAACCCTGAAGCTCTTTAGTGAGTAGGGGCTCCCAAAGGTGGTGTTAGCAAATTTGGATTATTTGCAGTTTGCGACCTTGTTATGGGTATATGGATCATAAACTTGTGCCTCTAGCCAATCAGACTAGTAAATTGAGGTCCCATCGGGCATCCCAGAAAAGAGAACTGTTGATACCTAAAACTCTCGCTTCAGGTCTAACAGCGTCTATGGGAAGCTTTACAAACATGGGACCAAGTGCGGTCTATAGAGTAGCCTCCAAGATTTTAGAAGCCGGCTCTTCATTCTAATTTGGGAGGATGAAAAGGGATAGAATAAAAGAAACTAATAATATGAAAAGCAAATCTAGTCTAAAGCAATACACCAAGAAGTTTGAAACATTTATCAATACTTGCATGAAATAACATAAACCTTTAACACTATAGACCATAAAGGAACCTGAAGCATGAACTAAGATCTATATTATGAGCAAAGATCTACACTATAGAAGCAGAAGAACAGAAATAGCAAACATAGACAATACTCTAAATTAACACAGAACACCGCATCCTCTTCATTGATAGATGGGGAACATAATACAAAACGCTGCAACGTGCACATACAAAGTGTTCACTAACATCTGTGAGGTGTACATGCTAAGGTTTCAGAATAGAAAACTGCTTGCTACTATTATCCTAATCTATTACAATGGCTATAAAATGAGAATGCGAAAAACATGATCTCTAGCCCCTTCCAACAGGGAAGAGCTTTGAATAAATAGGCTAGGCAAATGTCTGGAGAAGAGACACATGGAGATTCCCTCCCCTGCCCATGATGGTGTCGTTGCAACTAAAAGGAAGTATCGAGCTCATGAGTGCAATTGGCCTCTGAATCCCGAATATGGCACAACGTCATCGTTCTATTGTGACCACTATGCTTGGGAGAAGTGGGGTGGCACTACGTGTATCCTCTTGGAGACATCATGCCTATGCTGCGCTGAACAGCATTGGCTCTCTCAAAAATCAAAAGCTTTGCTCAAAAAGGGGGCACACAACATCGTCCAATGGCGCTTCTTTGCACATTGTCAAACCAACACTACTCCTAGGCGAGCGCAGAGGTGACACGCATCTAACTGGCACTTCTTCGAAGAGGCTAGGGCCTTCTTTGGTAAGGTTGAGCGCAAAGGTGCCACATGTCGAACAATGCATCACCCTTTTATAAACTGTTTAGTGGGGCCCATCCTTTTCATCGGCGAATGGCACTACTTAGAGCCCTGACTCAAAATGAGAAAGCTTTAGAGAGCACAGAGCCACCACATTTTGAGTTCGTGCTCCCCCTAAGCAAAAAGAAAGTCTTCTCGAGTCGAATGAGCATCGTACTACCAAGTGTCGAAAGCGAATGAAAGTTGGGACTTAAGCAAATTTGAGAAAAGGGGCCCGAAGAAAAAAGACCCGAAAAGGGATCCGTCGAAAGGTGCCAAAGAATTACATATCTACTGAGCGAGCCCAAAGAAAGAGATGAACTGCTCCTCAATATTAAATGTGGATTATTGATCCACAATAATCATAATCAATTTGCTCTTAAAAAGGGAAATAAATAAAAACCCAAAATAAATTAGTACAAATATTTTAAATACATTCATCTAAAGAAGCTTTTACCTTAGATTTTTTATTCTTTATAATTTATTTTCTTCACAATTTTTTTGATTGAATTTTCTTAGAAATATTTTTAAAAAAATGACAATGAAATGGACGTGTTAAATTTAAAATTGAAATTGGAAGTTAACACACACTACATTACAAATTAAAAGCGCACCATCCATGGATACCATTATAGAATGCCCACATCCAATAACAATCTTCCTTGATGTTATATTTTATTGATCGGAATTACTAAATGCAAGTACACAAATAAAAAAGGAATATTGCTGACTCGATGAGCCCTACAAAATGCAAGCACAAGCACACCTAACAAGCACCACGAGGTGTGAGTACAGAAATAACTAATTTCATGGCATCACATAGGTACGTAGTCACCCCTCTCCACTGCCTGCTAGTGATGGACTTATGTACGATGTACCCAATTGATTCATCACACTCCATTGAGCCACACAGCAATGTCTGTCCAAATCAGCCATGTTAAAATTCATTTCTGATTCAATTATTTTTGTGATTATAAATTCCGATATAAGAGATGGAAAGTCAATTTTGAAATCAAACAAGAACATTTTTAAGTATTGATTTAGTTAGTTTCACTTGCACACACTATGGTGCCAATGGTGTATTTGATTGAGCACCACAGTGTTCAAGTAAAACCGTACCTAACAAGCACCGCAAGGTATGACTACAGAGATAACCAGTTTTCATGGCATCATTAGTAGCTAGGTAGTTCACCCATCTCCACTACCTGCTAATAATGGAAGTCTGTACAAGGTACCCAATTGATTCATCACTCTCAATCAAACCACACAGCAATGTCTATCCAAAACAGCCATATTATAATTCATTTGTGATTCAATTATTCTTGTGGTTATAGATCTGGTAGAAGAGATGGAATGTCAATTTTGACATAAAACACTAACATTTTTAAATATCAATGTTAGTTTCACTTGCACATGTTATGGTGCCAATGGTGAGCATCATGTAACTGATAAGACATTAGTAAACTCGAGCCAACTGTGAATACCGTTTAATTGAAGAGAACCATTTTCCAAGGAAATACAGCACAGTTCAGCATCCAAAAAGAAAGATAATCCTCTCTCTTTTAGCTGTATGAAAATATACAACTGCTGAATTTGAAGTGGTGGTGTGTAGTATTTTTAAGCACACAATCCAAGGAATCACTTCTCGATTAGTCTGCAAATAGAAACATGAACCTATTAGATGCACAAAGAAATCTAAGAAAAAATAAATCAGCAAATAATATCATAAAAATAACACTGATCTAAACTTTACAAAGGCAGAACGGAGAAATCTATGGGAAATATCCGCCAAGCTCTGGAATACTATAATAGAATACAACAAAGATTCTGCTTTATTCTCAGTAAAGGCAAAGTATGCCTAAAATACACCCGACTTTCCATCAGTCTTACAGTCCAATTACATTACTACATACCGGAAATGGAGCCTTCAACAAAGGCATCTAGGATTATTATTGAGTACAAAATGGACAAATGCTTTGTAAATTCCATCCCCTACAAGACTTTACTTTTGATAGCATATTTCCTCTGGGAGAGAAAACCCCTCGTACTGTGTAAAATTCAATTGGATTATATATCTATAATGAAGAGCAAATCTTCTAATAGTCCCAATACAACTCAAATCATAACCTCCATGAGATTAAGAATTGAGAAAAGAGTTTATTCTATCAATAGATGAGACTTGAAAATAATCAAATACATCCGTCTTGACTAATGCTTCCTTGGCTGGCTTGATGATACATCCATACATTGCTTCCTTGGCTTGCTTGAGGATGCATCCATGCATAGCCGTATCGCTTGAAGACTGTTGCATCAAACAACTCAATAAACCGTTGATCTGATACTCTTGCTTTTGCTGCTGCAAAACGCTGATATTCATCAAAAACTGAAGACAGACACCAATTTTGGATTTTTCGCAAACAGCCTACCAGGCAACCAGTCCGATGCTGCATTGAACTAACAAAATTAGCACCCCTACAGTTATTAATAGACGAAGGAATAAAAGAACCTTGAGAAAAAAAAACAAAATAATTTTAAAAATGTTCAATTAAGTACTTCCATAAAAATGTATAAACTTTAACCCTCAAATCTCAATACGCATACCTTCCCTCTTTTACAATGGATTAGGACTGGATGATTCCTTGTGTCTGCATCACAATGTAAACAAGCCAGTGGGTGAGCTTTGTCAACTTAAAAATATGTTGAAGTACCATCTATTTCCTAATGAACCTCCTACCAAGTAAAACCTTCAATGCGTCACGAATAATATCCTCGGGTATGTTCACAAAAGGCTCCTGCAAAGACACGAGTTTCCATAATATGTAAAAGCTAAAAATGCATTAGAACTGGATTAGCAGAAAAAGAAATGCACCAAAGAATCAGAGCCCTTGAGATAGGACGCAACAAGATTCATAAGTCTCTCTCTCAATAACAAAAGATGTGACATGTGCATATATGCACATATATTTGAATCTACATATGCATGTTTCAAATTATATGGAAAATCTGAATAAGTTTCCTTTTCAATTGAGAGCCACACATGATCCATGTTATTTCTCAGTATAATTTTACACAATTTTGTAGCATTTATCTTTATGCAGAGCAAAATAACATTCATTTAGTTTTCAATTCAAAAGAATTTAGAGCAGGCTAACTAAAACTTCCCCCAGGGTCTTCACCTATAGTGCAATCTCACCCGGTCAAAACCTCCAACTAACCTGGAATAGGTCTATTAAAAGTAGGTGAGCTTAGTTTAGATATCTCCCATGTATACTTTGCCATAATCATTGCTTTCAAGCAATGAATCCGTTTCGAGTCATTGCTCACATGTACATATCCTTATGCTTCATCACATATCATTACGGAATGACTTACTTTCATAATGTTATGTTGATCTATCATACCCTTCAATTGTATACTGAAAATGCTTTAAATCCAAGGTTACATTTGGGTCAATACAAAAAGAAAGACTATAAAATAATATTCTGCTTTCCAAGGAGGAAAAAATGCTATGTACTCCATGAAAATACAAAAAGCCCATATAGTTGGTGTGCAATGCATTTCTGACAAACAACTCCACATGTATAACAATATACTTACAAATTATTGAACGTTAAAGAAGACTCTGTAATGACACCACCATGTAATGCATGCACTCTTTATGTACTTCATAAAAGAAATACAAACATCTACCCCACAATTTTTTTGAGCCGTCTCCATGACAAATAAATCAAACAAAGACACTAAAACACATCCAAACTGTTTACCTTTTCAATTTTATCTTTAGGATTCTTGCTTACTATAACTTTCTATTGCTAATGGTTGTATCCTCGAGTCCCATTGACCTACTTTTGGTCATCTTTGAACATTATTATAATTTCTTTCTTTCTTTCTTTCTAGATATGTTTGAACACATGAAAAGACATACAACAATCTGAGACTGCAACCTATGAGGCCTGCACCAAAGCCTTGAGCATGCAATTGCTGACTGACAATACCATGAGGGATAGACAAAGAAATAATAGACTAGAAGAGAGTGACTCAGTATGCCATATGGTGCAATTATAATATTGTCTAATATCACTTTAAATCACATAGGAAAAAAATTGAATGTCTGTAAATCCTAGTAGGGTTTCTGGGAAATAACATAGGCATTTTGATATAAAATGTGCAAGATGTATACCTCAAATAAGTAAAGACTAGCACATATATTTTAAACAAAAAGGGAGATGAAGATTCTGAGAACTACAGATATTTGTAGAAAAATATATATCAACATGTCTACACTTGGACATTAATGTTAACTTTTAGAACATTACCCTAACAAAAAAGGGCCACATTATAGCAATTAATAGCACACTAAAAATTGCAGTCACAAACTGGACAGTACTTCTACTAGACATAATAGAGGAAATAAAGCGTAGATTCTTCACACATGCAAGTATAACATACACGGAAGTTTAATGGTCAAGAAGCATAAAGGAGAGAATGAATCCATGGCATACCAACAAGGAGGAAAAGATTGTCAGTCCATATATGCATTGCTTTTGGACTTGCGACAGGGTTCCATCTTGTCTGTTAACAATTGGATTGTGGAATTTCAGTTACCTTGCAATAAGTGGCTATTTGCCAATGCCACGGGAAACTTTAAGTTCAATGGAAAACAAAGGGAATGCATATGATAAACACGTACAGCAATTTTTTTTAAAAATCAGCACCAAAAGAACAATCATTCGATTAAAAGGCAGTGAAAATGGCAGAGTATGGTAACGAAAAACAGCTAGAGAAGGGAAAATCAACGTACAAAGAGTGAGTTATGACCAATGACCATAATATAGAAATTTAGATGACCCAATACAAGACGTTTGCAAGGCTAACATTGGGTTACATGGTAACTAAGAGCCTTTAACTTTACAAATTTCAGCAAGCACGTTTTCCACTAGAAAATGATCGTAAAGCATACTAAGCATAAACACTGCATTCTCCATCCATTTTCCTCCCTATTTCATTGATTTTATTCATAAAATCAGGTTTTTGACACATCAGTGTTAACACTCCATTATTAATGAATTCATTTCTTAGTGTATTGCCATTTTTTGTCAAATAAGGACCTTATTTATCATTGTGAATAGGAAAATGGAATTGGGAAGGGGACGAAGGGACAAGGGGCCAGGGATGGAGATGCAACCCATTGAAAGTACCCTTGTGTGAATACATTTCTAAGAGAAGTCAAAATCATGAACAATCAAATAATTTACAGGAAATCATGAGCAATGATTTTGAGAAATAATCAAGTTGATTTTAGAGCTACGGTACCTCTAGGCTCTAAGGATGCTATTATTGTCCGCTTTTCCTTACACAAGCTCACACCTTAGTTGTGTCTTTCATTAGTTTGTTTATAAGTTAGTTTGTTTATACTTTCTAAGACAACAGATCAGATCAATTTATTGCACAGCCTGCCTACACAGGTTCAAAAGATTTTCCTGTAATAATAATTATTCCTTAATTCATCAAAATGCATTTGATTAGCATAGGCTATAGCATATTTAACTTACCTTGTGTCCTTCTATACCAAACTGAAAAAGTTGAATCCCAAATTTATGCAGAAACTCCGTACAGTCTTCAGGATAAGGCTCTGGACACAGGTATCTGGAGAAACAAATTTCAAGACGGAATTTCAGTCCCAACGCTTGTAGACATCAGCAATGACATATTGTAGAAATTAGCACCATAGCCCATAACTTAAGCACAAACTCACAGCATAAATGGAAATGCTAAATGCATATAAAATACAAATCCAAACCAAAAGAGAACAGAAGAATGCCACTGGATTAGATATACAAAAATGCATATCCAACATTCTCATATAGAAAATCCTTCCCACAAGTTTTGGTCTTGGTAAAGTGGAACATGCCATAAATGCAAAAGATAAACAAACAACTTAAATTGCTTTATAGGCTAAAGAGAATATTATTCCTGGATCATTGCTCTAAAAACACACTCGTTATATTCAGAAACTAAACAGTTTTGCAATAAGAAAAAGTGGGCCGCATGATACAGTCAAGAGTTGAACAACCTACATCTGGATTATACTGATTCATTACCTTCATGACAAAACGACACTAAAAGTAACCAGAATGAAAATATAAGCATGAAACAGTTAAATGATCAATAGACCTTTAGAAGCAATGACAGTGCATGTGGGTCCATCAGTGCTTTTAAGAAATTGAATCCCTTTTCACATATGCATACATGATGGCAAGAACAGAGTATAAGGGTGAAATATGGAGGAACTTTTGCTACACGTGATTCCTTAACCAAAGATGTAAGTGATAATGCAAGATGATAGAATGTTAAAAAAAGTTTCCTTTATCACATGAGTCAACTGTAAACCAACTGCTAAAACTCCAAACAATGAAAACAAAATCGACTTAGGTTCAGAGCACAAGTACTTCACGAAAAAATAATGAAGTTAAGGGTAAAAAAAAAGCAAGTAGGAGACTTCCAAGCAAAGCATTGCACCATCAATGCTCGAAAATGTATATTGAGCTCTGCATAACTTGAGAGACTGATTCAGACTGTATATTGAATGAAGCATAAAACCACTGAAATAAGGATTAAACCCTCAAAATCAAACACTAAGCCAATAAAAATCTTTGGATTGGTTGAGTTCAGAGATTGTGAAATCACCATCATTCACACAAAGAACGACAAATTCCTTGAGCATAATTAAAGTCTCTTGGAAATTGGGGCCCTTTCTAGGATGAGGCTGGCTTATGAGAACAGAAACCAAATACAAAAAATTATCCACAACTCGAAACAAGTCCACCACTGCTACAAAACTCCTTCACCATGTATTAAACAAATGTTTCATCGTTACAAAAATATTTTTTAAAGCATCACATTGTGGTGTTACAACTGGGGTAAGCAAAGTGATTGAAACTCATTCCAAGGTGGATTTCAAGAATCATAAAAATAAAGAAAGAACAAAACAGCTTTTAGTTTTAGAATCAACTCAACTTTAAATTTATGATTCGAAGGTCGAATGAATGATCTTTTAATTCAACATCGACAGACATAAAAATCAATTATCCCAAGACCAAATCCAAAGAATGTTCCTTATTTTTTTGGTTGGAAGAATAAATATCCCATTGGAATCAGGTGCACAAAGAATCAACCTTCTTCGGCTTAGAGCCAAGGACTGAGGGGTATCCATTCGGCCAAATTCGCTCACGACTCAAACCCGGCCTCGTACCTTATGGTGTTGGGTCTTTGCACTTTGCAAGAATTGACCCCTAGTGGGTTCTTTGTGAGCCAAGCAACTTCAACAATGGACCAACGACCTTTTGACAAATGTTCCTTATTTTTTAAATAAGCCCCACAGTTAAATACAACCAAAATTAGAACCAGGAATGAAATTGAAAATCAAATTGAGGTCAATTCTAGAAACCAAAAATAACAAATAGCATATAGCTGCCAATATTAGAACTCAAAGTTAATGATCCATGACTTTAAAGCTAACAGCCCTAAAAGCGTGCAACCCTCAGGTTTAACATAGACCTTAAATTGATTGAGAATCATTTCAAGGTGGATTCCAAAAACCAAAAAGGAAAAAAACAAAGAAAGCTGCCGATATCGTAATCAACTTAGCTTTATTGGTTATGATCCTGAGTTCGTTCAACTCAGCATGAAGGAGCTATTACTTTAAGAATAATAGTCCAAAAACCAAATGCAAAAAAAAATGTCCCTTATTTTAAACATAGTGTTTTCCAAGTGGAATGAACACAAAAATAGCTACAAATATTAGAATCAACTAAATGATACACGCAGTTGTATCCAGAAACTTCCACCAAGACGAATCTCTGCAAAACCTCGAAACTCAACTAAATTTTATTCATTGTGACCCAAAGATGATTCAGCTCCTCAAAAATGACCTATTACTTCAAAACTAACAGCCCTAAAATTGAATTCTCTGGAGACCAAATCCAAAGAATGGCCCATCTTTCTCACACAGGCCCTCAATCACATTCCAGCAAAAACAAAAACAAAACACTAAGGACAAAAACATATCTTAAAGAATGATCATGTAAACAGTAATTTTCAGATAGCCCATTTGGGTTCTAGTTATGATTAGAATTTTTTTTTAAACTACCTCTTAGGAATTTGGGATTTATAATTTCAAAGATAACCCATGTCCAGGTCCTGATTATGATTGACCTAAAAAAATAAAGAACTCCACAAAAATAAAAAGATAAAAAACAAAACTATTTATTGGGTATATGGGTTTTGTGATTTCCAGATAAACCATATGGGTTCTAATTCTTGTTAAAAAATTAAAAATTAAAAAAATTTGGGTAGTTGGCCTTCTGTATAGCATAGAATGATCTCGTTTTAAAATTTAAACTCAAACAATAAAGCGTTTTCATACTGCAGACATGATCCGAATCAAGAATAAAAACCAAAAAAAAAAATACATGGAAATTGAATGAAATACAGACTGAAGTTGATAACAAATCAATTACATGAATATGTTAATAAAACGCAAAAGATACAAACATTGGAAATTGAATGAAATAGAGTGAAGATGATAACAAACCAATTTGAAGAATATGTTAACTGCAAATTTTTATTAAAAAAAATCGAGTACATACATGATGGAACGAAGTTGCAGAGTCTCGAGAAAAGGAAAATTGATTGTATTGGGAAACCCAGACCTGTAAACACCCTTCTCAACCATTGAAAAATTGAGTGGAGGAACAAACAATCCATCTTCTTCTTCCTTTACAACGTAAACTTCCTCTTCATGTTTTCTTGGGATGAGTCCCATTTCTCCGCTTCAATCCCTATAACTAATTCCTTCCAAAATTTGTGCACTTTAGGATTCAGTTATCCAGGTCTTTAACCATATAGAGATTGAATATATAGACAGAGACATGGATACCCGCCTGGAATTTTAATCACAAGACCTTGGTCAAAAACAAATACTTCAAGTACCGAGATTGCCCAAACAAACTATGGTCCGGTTCCCCGCATATTTTCTATACAGGAAGATCCTTAGAATATGCCATTGAATCATTTCTCCATCTGAGAAATACCAACAAAAGTGTCAATGTATCAACGCCTAGCAAGATCCACCCCCGTTCTCCCCTCCATGACCCTACCTTTTTACAGTACATATATTCCTAGTTTTTAAAGGTCAAAATGCATCATGGTAAATCAAGGTATGTTTGCTTTGGTTTTCTTCTTAATTATTTGGGGGTTAGATATGTGGTCCATATGAATCTCTATCTCAGTTTAGCATTTATTTTCAGCATTTCTAACGTTGTAGCACATATACAATATGTAATTTTCAAGCTTGACGTGCTCTTTTTAATAGAAGGCGTACATCTTATTTATACTTTATATTATATTAAAAAAATCATTTAATTTAGAAATAGTGGTGATGTAATTAGCAACTACTCCTCAAAGGTATAATGGACACACTGATAGGGCAGCAAGGTATGCACAAGAGAAAGTTAAATAGAAAATAAAAGCAAGTGAATTGAAATATGATGAAGTGGAAAATAAAAAGTTTGAGAAAAATTATGAGTAATTTGATTAATTGAGAAAAACTTTAAAAAATTAAATTTAGTGATTATATATAATATTGTTATATTCTTTACATGTTATAAATAGAAGCTATGGAGAGGGTAACAAAGAGAGAAGTCAAGGTGAATTGAAGTGTGTCATTGAATGTAGTCTTGATTCTTATTTCTTTATGATGTGAACATAGGTATTGTCTTGTTTTTTGTGTATTCTTGGAAAGAAAAAATAAGTGAGATGTGAAGGTCTTGTAGTGATCGCATTTTTGAAGCCATCGTAAAAATTAGTCCTTGTCAATCAATATGAGTCTCTATCTCAGTTTAGCATTTATTTTCAGCATTTTTAATGTTGTGGCACATATATAATAGGTAATTGTCAAGCTTGACGTGCCCTTTTTAATAGAAGACGTACATCATATTAATACTATATATTATATTAAAAAAACCATTCAATTTAGAAATAGTGGTAATGTAATTATCAACTACTCGTCAAAGGTATAATGGACACACTGATAGGGCAGCAAGGTATGCACAAGAAAAAGTTAAATAGAAAATAAAAGTAATTGAATGGAAGTATGATGAAGTGGAAAATAAAAGCACTGAGAAAAATTATGAGCAATTTGATTAATTGAAGAAAATTTTAAAAAATTAAGTTTAGCGATTATATATAATATTATTATATTCTTTGCATGTTATAAATAGAAGTTGTGGAGAGGGTAATAAAGAGAGAAGTTAAGGTGAATGGAAGTGTGCTATGGAATGTAGTCTTTATTCTTATTTCTTTCTAATTTGAACATAGGTATTGTCTTGTTTTTTTGTGTATTCTTGGAAAGAAAAAGCAAGTGAGATGAGAAGGTCTTGTAGTGATTGCATTGTTGAAGCCATCGTAAAAGTTAGTCCTTGTCAATCAATATTGCCAATGTTGATTGTTGCCTTTTACAATGTCCGTGTTTATAATTTGTGTATTCTTAGAGACCAAGCCATTTTTAAGAGAATTTGACTGCGAATGCCATGGAAAACGGGTGAGGTTGGTACATGTTTCAAGTTATTTATATCCTTTGTTGGGTTTGTGTATTTTTTGAATTGGACTACCACAAACATTGGCAAATTAGGGTGATTTGTGCCAAGTTTATAAGCAATATCTTGTACCTGACCAAGAGTGCCATTCACCAACCCAACTTCCATCCACACATCACCTCTAATTGATCATCATGAGGTTTTACTGAGGTTTTTGCCTAGTATAATTTGCATTGCTATGTACAATTGGCATATTCAATGATTTGAACATTCCTTTATTATGCATTTCAACCTGACTATGTGTTGTGTATAAATGTGTTGAAGAATGAAAGATAGCACTTTCTTCTAGAGACAATGTTACATTAGTTTGAAACATGAGAAGCTCTTGATCCTCATTTTTTTGCTCCATATTTTTAATATGTAGTTAGAGGTTACGATAAGTCACCTAGCATGGGTCAGAACCTTGTTGGAAAAAAATTGAGTAATGTGATAGCAATGTTAAAACTTCCTCAAAGGGTTGAACCATATGATGTTCCAGTATACATTGGTATGCCCTTCACTGAAGGGAGTTGGTTGTGTATGCAAAGGGAAATGCAAGCAATCTATAAATCAATCCTAGCTCAAAAAAGATAAATCCTACTTACACTTATGATTGTTGATACATTAGATATTTGGGGTCATGACCAAGATGGATCCACTAGACCTAACCAAGGGATCTCTTACCATAATAACATCATTAGAGAGGGTTTCAAAGCCTCTAGCCAAGCAACCCTAAGTAAATGACAAGGACAATAAAATCTAATCTAGTGCTCACCAAAGCTTGTGGCACAAAGTGGGGATTAATAAACATAAAAAATAAATATGCATAGGAAAATCCTAATTAAGTTATGTATAGGTAAAACCCTAATGCATGGATAGCACAATATATTCAAAAGCTATTACTTATGCTACTTCTATCTACTAAAATAGACGAGTAAAGTTGGAGATACTTACCTTGAAGATGAAGCCGTCGAGACTCAATCTCTCCCTTGGATAAAGGTGCTTCGCAAGAGGTTGTTATGGTTTGTAAAGATCACTAAGAAAGGCCAAAGCATCCAAGACTTTTCCACAAGACAAAATTCTTCTCCAAGTATAAATCCTAAGCAATAACTCCTCAAGTAGAATGGTGGAAGAGTATATTGTAAAGAAGCACAAATGAATAATTAACTTTGTTCTCTCTAAGAAATGGTAAAATGAATGTGTATATATAGTTGAATCTAACTCTAAACCTTTTTGAAAGTTTAGTTGACAGGGTCAACCCAAATGAATCTGTATCACTTTTGATAAAAATAAATTAGGTCTTGGTCTAGGTCAGCTAGGGGCCGACCTAAACCCTTAACATGTTTTACCATTTTGATTACAATGTCGATGGGGCCGACAACGTAACATAAACTGTCAAAAAGGGTTTCAGGCTTAGGAAGGGGCTAATAAAGATGGTAAAAGCTTGGAGGAGTGTGCAAGAGAGGAGATAAGGCTTAGGGAAGTGTTTAGAATAAGGTTGGATTGATAATAAGTGGTTGTATAGAGGATAACAATCTTGCAAAGCACCAATGGTTTGTCCACCCCTTTCCCAGTGCACCTTTTAAGGTGTGCACTCAGAGAGATTGGGACTTGACAGGTTCCTACAAGATAGAAAGTATCAATAATCGATAAAGTTTGAAAATAGTATGTGTATACATATGCCCCACTTAAAGTTCATCACGTGTCACTCAGGTGTAACAGGCGATGGTGCTTCAAGAAAAAAATAAAACAACACACAATGTTAAAGTTAAATAAATTGTAGTATTTTAAAGCATAAAATAACAGAAAGTAAATGACTGAAAGGGAAATAACTTAAAAATAAAAATAATTTATACATACCTTGACTTACCTTTATCATTGGATAGTTGTCTATTGTGTTTGTAATTTTGACTGCGGAGTGCACAGAGACTGCTTTGGACAAACCCAAGGATACAAAACTAAAGAGTAAAAACAAATAAATGTAGAAAAGCTAAGATAATTGATGTTGTATAGACAAGACATATTTAGAAATTTGGGTAGCTGGGGTGATAAATGCCAAGTTAGGACCAAATAACCAAGTCAAAATTTAAAGTAAATTGGGTAACCAAAAATTCAAGGCTACTAAATGACCGAAAAACTCAAAAAAGTAAACCTTAAGTAAGAATGGAAAACTTACCAAGTCAAACCAAGGATACATGTCAAAAATGGTAATCAAATATCAATATGAAAGTAGTAACAATCCTGACTTAAACAAAGATGGGCAAATAAATGGTAAAACAACATTGATGAGTGAGCAGTAACAATCCTTACTCAATCATCAATGAAAAAGTGCATGAAAGGAAAAACAACATTGGTGAGTGAGAAGTAACAAGCCAACCACACTCAGCAATGAAAAAAGTACATGAAAATTAGAAATGGACACAATTATCTGAAAAAAGAGGTACAATAATGGAAAATAGTTAAAAAAACCAAGGCAATTCTAAAAGTGTAAAACAATGGTGTAAAGAAAGCAATCCATACTCGCTCAAGCATGTTACTTTCAAGGATAGATAAAGCTAAAACAAAGTAGTGCTAGCATGTTTTTAAGATGTGAAGAAGATAAAATATATAAGTGGGAAAATAGATTTAAAATCACACTTGCTTGTCAAGGGGGGAAATGAAATGGGTGGAGGGGAAAATGAGAGAAAAATAAAGGTAAAAAAACTCTATATCGAAGTCAAGATACTCAAATTAAGGTTTGTCAAAACAAGAGGACTTTCAACATTAAGGACTCTGAAGAACTTCTCCGAGCCACATAAATCTTAGGTCACCAAATGAAGTATGGATATCATCCCATGAAGGTTGTATGCATGAAAAGTAAAATGGACATACCTTCCCACAATGTGTTCCCCATTCCTTAGGACCCCTTATAGAGTCATAGATCTATTGTGAAGATTAGGTACTTACATGAAAAAGTAGGTAGCGCCATAAATTATTTTGAAATATCATATTCTAATCTATTGGCCTACCACACTCCAATAGACCTCAGCTCTATCATGAGGCCAACTGTGGAGTTTGAGCTTCGATTGGAGATAGGAAATGTGCTATTAATCACATCTTTTGTTGTGATTTTGACATTTGACTTTGTATGTTGTTATCTTTTGTATCATTTCCTTTTATTTCAAATGATTTGGCTTTTAAAATTTGATGGATTTTTCTATTCCTCTTCCATATGGATTCAAAAAGCCAAACATGGGTACTAAAAATGACTATCATTTGAAGACTTTGGACTTGGTTGCTAAGAAAGAGAACTTAGAGAACATGGTGTCTAAGAGTCTTGTTACTTCAGGTGAAATAAAAGTGTTATCTTGATTTCAACCTTGGTTTATTCAGAAGAAAAGAAATCAAGAGGAATAAAACATGAAACAATTTGAATTACTTCAAATCGCAAAACATTGTGACAAAGGTGAAAAGGTATATGATTTAACTATTTTGGAAATATTGAAGTCTTATTCCTAATTTAGTTAAAGGTCTAGAATAATATATTAGTAAATAATATTGCAATATTTAAGCTACTAATTTGTATAAATTAATTATAATTTTAACCTTTCTATAAATAGCAATAAATGTGAAGAAAATAAGACCTAGCTAGAAACTAATTGAGACAGTTGTTATAAGGTTTGAAATTCATTGTGCAGGACTAGGACACTATCACAAATCAAGATCTATCTTTCATTTTATGAAATGATAAGAGCACCAAAATAGGACACCCTAGGGTCCAATTCTATAGTCCTCCTCTACTTCTATTATTTAGGAGACCTAATTTTTTTGGGTTTTGTTCGTTATGTCTATGTGAGCATGCCTATGAAATTTTGACTGCTAGATGTCTGTAGAACTCCCTATAGAGCTGATTTAGTCTTCAAACCCTAGAATCCATTGTGTTTTGACAAACTTTAGAAAAGAGGGGGGGTTATTGTGTGTAATATTAATTAAACGTGTATCCACACCCCTTGTATGGGCACACTGCCTACATACCAATACTTCAAAGAGTGATCAAGCCATATGTAGTTCTCCCACTTGATGTGCTTTATACAATAGTGTATATGAATATGTCGAATGTTAAATTAGGTGTGCTTGAAGTGGCTAGGGACTGGTGTAAGGATTTGAATAAGATTTTAGTTATATTGGTTGGTTATATGTAGAAAATAGGGAAATATGCCTCAGTAGTCTTGCTTGTATTCTTGCTTGGTTTATGATATTTGTCAATCCTTTACAAATGAAATTTGAATGGATTTTTATATGGATCTATTGGTCATGGGCCAAATGTATTCGCATTAGGCCAACAAGAAGGAAGATAGGAACTGAGAGGAAATGACCGTTGGCAATAAAAATGCACTTAGATAGGAGTGTTAGAAATGGACACCCTAAGTTCCAGTGCTATATTCCAAGTTGGGTACTATTATGTTGAAGGAAGGAGACCCAAGGGGATGAAATCATCACTAGAAATGCTACTTGGCAGAGGTGGAGTCACTGTCTAGAAGGCTATGAATGACTAGGAATCAATGAAAAGATGCCTATGAGGGTCATGAGATCAAACAAGAGGGATCTATGGGTTGGGTGTCACAAGCCACACTCAAGTTACCAATTTTCACATTTTATATGATTACATTTTCCCCCCACCTTTTATTCTAGTGATGCAATAAAGCAAATTAAAAGGATAAAGGAAAAATAGAAAGTGTACCTGAACTTACCTGCAAGGGTGAAGCTCATGAAACTATGTGATGCTAGATGTGCATAGAGAGAGCATGCTATGAAGTGTAAATCTACAATAGAAAAAAAAAAGTAGATCAGTTCTTCTTAGATACACTATATCTAAAATGAGAATGAATAAAGCTGGGTAAAAGAGAGAGGAAGAAAAATAAATGAATACACCTCATTGATTACATGAACCGATACAAAACCTATTATGGTGTTGAACGATGTTGGATGATGTTGAGTAATACTAGGTATGTGTTATACCAAGAGTAAAATCATGAATGGAGCTGAGTGTTCAATTCCCTAAAAGTATCTCAAGAATGTAAAGGTTGGCCCTTTGGCTCCATCGTCACCCACTAAGTAAAGCTATGTAATCATGCATGTGTTAATTGATGTTTAGACTATGTGTCCAATCTCTGAGTAAGTGGCTCAAGAATACAAAGGCTAGTTATTCCTTTGGCTGCATCATTGTCCCATAAAGTGAAGTGATAAACTGATACTGGTATGAAATGCACATCATATGAGATGGCTCTTGAATCCCATGAATACTCTATAATATGATAATGTGGCATGGATAGCTAATTGTGTATTGAAAACTAGGTCAATCTTAGCCCAACTCAAAAAAAGGTGGAGATTAGGCTTATATGAAAGTCACTTAGAAATTGGGCAATAGGCTTATGTGGAAGCCACTCAAAAATATGGAGGTTAGGCTTGTATACAAGCCACTCCAGAATGATGCCAACCACTTACAGATAGAATAAGGCATGCAACTATTGAGAATATTTGGGTAATAACTGAACTTGAAAAGAAAATAAGTCAAATGTGTCATACACATTACCCCCAATCATTGGTGTCTGAAACATGGATTTTGATCTGGAAGTTATATCAACTATCTAATCTAAAATTGAAAGTGAGAGCCATCATGTCGTGCATGATGCCCCCTATATCTAGATTCTCTAAGAAAAATTGTGTTGAAACTATTGATTCTGAACTAGTCTACATGTGTAAAATTATAGTTGAGCTTACCTTTTTACCTATGTCTAAAAAAATCTATTTTTTTGTTTTTTAGATAGAAGCACCAAAAATGAACACCCTGCTATCTGACGCTGTAGTCCAATCTTGGTGTTATTGTCCTAGACTAATTCTGATGATTATTCTATAATTTTCACTATCTACCTAGTCTGTTCTACCTGGTTTGAATTTTGGTTGTTGTTATGGGTGTTCTAAAAGTTGTTTTTTTAATCATTAAGAGCTTTGATCTCTATGACAAAACCCCTATTTATCACCCCCTCTTCTAAGTGTAATAATAAAGACCTTGTAATGACAACCCTCAAAAGAAAGAGCCCTAAAAGTATGTTATGTTGCGAGAATACATGATATAGCAATGATAATTGACAAGATATCTCAAGATATAGCATGGTTTGTATAAGAGATTGTTAGATCAACAGGGGTATTCCTATATAGATATAAAAATGTAATAGAATGTGAAATATAATGAGCTGGAACTAGAAGTCTAGTTAATTATTAGTTTTTAGTTGTCAAGGAGGGATGGAGCATGATGTTCATCATGACATCTAAGAAAGAAAGATAATGCATGATGTGGATCATGGCATTGCAAATAATTGAAAAGAAATCAAGCAACAAACACACAAATCAAGAAGCAAGAAGCATACAAGAGTGGCCAAAGGGCTAATAAAATAAGGTACATGGGCACGTGTCACTCAAACTAGAAAGCAAGCATACAAGGCATGTTTAAATGCCACATACACATACAATTGGAAATAAATAATGTTGGTGTGAAATCCACAATCACATAGAAGAGTACAAGCAAAGGACATTGATAAATGTATTAAGGTACACACAAGAATAGAAGCAAAGGACATTGGTAAATGTCCTAAGGCACATACAGGAGATAAAATAGGAACTAAGAAATGCAATCACATCTAGCTACATAAAGAAAAAAAGGAAAGCAATGTAAATGCTAGAAATATGATCACATCTAACTAATCAAAGCAAGAAGTGAAAGTATGCAAGACATGTAATACAAGACTAGGTATATGCTAAGAAATACATAAGTGATATATACTAGTGAAATGTTGATAGAGTAATCTATGTAAGCTAGTAAGTAATGTACATCAACATGATAATTAGAGTATGTGGTATAGGAATGACATAACTTGGATGGTGTAGTCATGTAGAAGATGCCCCTAATGGGTAGGTATATCAATGTGTGTCTCTAACGTAGAAGTAGGATGCCCCCTCAATGGGTAGAGTGAAGCAATCAAGGATCTAGATGTCACTGCACACAGTCAAAGAAGATCAAGTGAAGCATGGTAATGTAGATAAATCGACAAATAATAGTATAGAATAACAAATGTAAGTCTAGCATGGTAGTAGAAATGTAAAGCATCGAAAATGCATATAATTGAATTTTTTTTGTATTTTAAAAGGTTATATTATTTTTAGTATTTTGACATATTTGAATGTTTTTGGATTTTTGATAATATTATATTATTTTTGTAATTTTGATCTAAGTTATGTACAATCAATCATAAAGAAACTATGTACAAGTAAGGATGAGAAGAGATGATACTAATCGATGAGTCTCATGGGAGACTCCCTATCATGATGTCTTGTATCAAGGAGAGGGACCGTGTGTGATTGTGAAGCACAATGGAAGGGCTAAAAATATGGCTCTGAAAGTTGTGTATGCTATAAATTCCCTAAAATAGAAATTGATTGTGGGGTCCCCCTATAACTCTGAGAAGTGGATGCAACTGTAGGGCTCTTAGGGACCCATCTAGTAGTAGGAAAGCTCTCTAAACATGTGTTATGTGTGTAGAGGCATGAGACCATAATGAGACTGTTGTGGGTGTGAACACTGTAGCTAAAAGTTGTTTTAAATTCTAAAATTTTAGTTGCTTTAAAAGAGACCTCTATGGAAGTGTATGAACTCTCTATGCTAGTGATAGAGGCCTTAACTATGTCTAAATTTGAACTAGTAGAAGAACTGAAACTGGTGGAGAAATTAAAACTGGTGATAGAACTAAAATTGGTGATTGAAAAATAGTAGATGGCTCTAAAGTAAGGAGTGGTAACTCATATGGAACTCTACAAACTATAAAAACTTGATTAGCATAAATGAATTTCATGTATTTGTGAACTGTAGAAGGTACTGCTCAAAGTTTCTAAATCCACGGTCGACCAAATAACATATCAAAAACTCCTACACTGGGAATAATAGTAAATGGTGTGGCCATATGTGTTGGACCAACTTGTAGAGGAAGTATAATCTCACCCAATGAACTCTGTATGTGCCCACCGAATCCACTAATAATTGTGTTTGTTAGGATAATATCCTGCTTTGAATATCCCAAATGTTGAAATATTGTCATAGTGCACATGTTCACACTAGATCCATTGTCTACGAGAACACTATTAATAGGATGATTATGAATGTAAGCTCTGATAAAGAGTGCATGATAATTTAAATCATCCTCAACTATCCCCTACTCTAAGAAGGAGATCAAAAGTCTAGTTGAAACTCTAGAGTTATACACACCAATCATATTGCTCAAAGGATGTGATTCAAATGAAGGTGCCCTGTATGTAGCTACTGGAGGATGTGCATGATATGCATGGTGAACACCTTATGTATCCCTTGTCTCTTATTTAGAATATTATGGAAAAGGATCTAAGAAGATTTTCAAAGCTTTATCTTATGTTTGATTTGCATGAGGAGGCTCAACTGAAGTGCCAATATCAATAACGTTGCCATCTATCAAGTCCTATATCTTGTGTTTCAAACTAGTACATATGTTTGTTGTGTGTCTTGGTGCCCTGTAAAAATTAGAAAATGCATTCTTATCATATCCCCATAGAAAAGGCTTTGTTGGACCAACTTCTTGAATAGGAGGGAGAGATATGATATTACATTCCAAAGGCTACTATAAAATTTTGGTTGGAGATACTGGTAGATTGAAAAAAAATTACCGAAAAGGTTTTGATAAAACCACTCACTGAGGGAGCTTTGAAGCCGCATTGACTGTTGGTTGATTCTGACTCTTGTTATCATTGACCTTTACTTTGTATGGGACTTTGTTGTTACTCTTGTTTATTGTTTTTGACATGCTTGTGTACTTGAGTTTGCCCATTAAAATTAATTTGACTTCCCTTTCCTTTAGTATATGACATAACTTAGTGAAGGAAAAGAACCTTTTGAACATTATTGATTCATGTAGAACTGGAAGAAGATTTTGTTTGAAGATATCTTGTAACTCTTGATCAGCCATGGGGCTAGTCATCTTAGCCAAGATAGTCTTATATCAAAGAACATAATCTATGAGATGTTCATTTTACCTTTGTTTATGTTGTGCAACTTGAGAATAATTTTTTTATCACCAATATTAATGCTAAAATGAGCTAGGAACATGTTAGCTAAAGGATTGAATGCATTGATTGACTGATTCAGTAGAATATAAAACCATTTTAAAACATAATCCTTTAGACTCTGTAGAAATAGCTTGGTTAGTAACTAGCCATTTGACACATAATCCAAACATGCTACATGAAAATATCTCAAGTGTGTCTCTAGATCACCCTTTCCATCAATAGAGTGAGCTTGGGTTGAACAAAACCTTGTGTCAAGGGTGTAGAAGCAATATGACATGCCAATGGTGTATGAAGTAGAGCAAAAGAATCCAAGGCCTGTGTAGGTCTAGAGGCACCTTGCTCAATATGTAGCACCTTGAATTGAAGATATTTTATCTCTAGCATAAGGGCTACCACATCAGGAGATAAAAATGTACTAGCTGTAATTGGTGGTGGCATAGAGGTAGGTTGGGCTACTATAGGGGGTTGTTGAGACATAATTGCCCTTGTAGTGTCATTTACAATTGGTTACTCTATGGTTTGAGAAGATTGACCATTGTTCACTTTTTATTATTCCTCTTGTAGTATTCTAAACATGTTATATTGCATGTCATGGTGTTTAGTTAAAAGATCTTGAAGTTACCTCTTATCAGTTTCATCAAAATTGGTATATTGGGCCATTATTAACGTAGAAAAACAAATTAAAAATGGATTGAATTTTTTGTAATAAACAAAGTGCAATGGAAATAAAGTACTGAATAAAAGAAATGTAAAGTCCTAAAAACAACAAACTGGAATATGCATAAAAAGGATATGAAGCTCTCAAACATGTAAGGTGATACCTCAAAAGCAATGAGACCTAGTATATGTAACTAGGGTTTTTGAAAACTAATATTTTTAAAAATTTACTAAGGAATTTTAAAATTTGAAGTGAATTTCTGATTTTAAATATGCATGTAAAAAATTAGAAAATTATTGGAAAATTCTTGATTTGGAAGGACCTAGTGTATGCAACTAGGGTTTGGAGGAAAAATAAATTTTTGAAATTACTATGGAATTTTAAAATTTGAATTGAATTTATGATTTAAATATGCAAATCAAAAGTCAAAAAATTAGTGGAAAATTCTTGATTTGAAAAGACCTAGTGGATGCAACTAGGGTTTTACAGAAAATATATTTTTTAAAAATTACTTTGGAACTTTTAAAATTTAAGGTGAATTTTTTATTTAAATATCCTAATAAAAAATTAAAAAATATTTTGAAAATCAGCAAGGAATTTACCCTAGATTTTTTAGGGTTTTTATGCGTAAATGAAGTAAGTCAAGTTCACCAAATGATTTAACTATTTTAGGAATATTAGAATCTGAAATAGGAAATTAGTAAATAATATTGCAATATTTAAGCTACTAATTTGTAGAAATTAATTGTAATTTTAACCTTTTTATAGATAGCAATAAATGTGAAGAGAATAAGACTTAGCTAGAAATTGATTGAGATGGTTGTTGCAGGGTCTAAAATTCACAGTGCAGGACTGGGACACTATCACAACTCAAGATTTGGCCTTCATTTTATGAAAGGATAGGAGCACCAAAATATGACACCCTAGGGTCTAGCACTATATTCCTATCATGTTTCTATTTTCTAGGAGACCTGAGCTTTTTGGGCTTTGTTCATTGTGTCTATGTGAGCCTACTATGAAATTTTGACTACTAAATATCTGTGGAACTCCTTATAGAACTAATTTAGTCTTCAAAGCCTAGACTTCATTATGCTTTAACAAACTTTGGGGAAAATAGGGGATTAATGTGTGTAAGATGCATTGAACATGTATCCACACCCCTTATGTGGGCACGTTACCTACATACCAATACTTTGAAGAGCGATCAAGCCATATGTAGTTCTCTCAATTGATGTGCTTTGTGCAATATTGTATATGAAGATGTTGAATGTTAAATTTGATATGATTGAGGTGGCTAGGGAATGGTGTAAGGATTTGAATAAACTTTTAGTTATATTGGTTGGTTGTATGTAAAGAATAGGGGAAAATGCCTGAGTAGTCTTGCTTGTATTTTTGCTTGCTTTGTGATATTTTCCAACCCTTTCTAAATGAACTTTGAATGGATTTTTATAGGGATCTGTTGGTCTTGGGTCAAATGTATTCATGTTAGGCTGACAAAAAGGAGAATAGGAATCAAGATGAAATGACCATTGGCAGTAAAAATGCACTTAAACAAGAGTGCCAATAATAGACACCCTAGGGTCCGACACTATAGTCTAAGTTGGGCACTATTGTCTTAAAGGAATGGGACCCAAGGGGATGGAATCATCACTATAAATGCTTCTTGGAGGAGGTGGAATCACTATCTGGAAGGTTATGAATGACTAGGAATCAGTTTAAAGATGCATATGAGCGTCATGAGAGCAAACAAGAGGGACCTATGGGTTGGGTGTCATAAGCCACACTCAAGTTACCAATTTTCACATTTTATATGACTACAGGGTATAATGATAGTGAAGTGTGATTTCTTATCATAAGAATGTTGGGGGTGTATTAAAACATGCTAACATAGTTTATTGTACAAGGTTTATATACAAAAGGAGAAAAAGCTAAAGTTGAGAACAAGGGATCATAAACTTGTAACCATTACTTGATAGTCTAGAAAAGGAGAATTCAATTAATTAAAGATGGTGATTTTATGAGGAAATCCTGGTCTTATCCATGGTCATACACTAAAAATCATAAAATAGAAACCCAAGAGGGTGCACAAAGCATGTGAAAAATAAAGGAAATGAGAAAGATGATATTTGTGAGGAAGGCCTAGTCTTATCCATTGTCTTACACTGAAACTTACAAAATAAAAAACCAAGGGGTGAAAAAATAATTAGAAAGTAAGCAAATCATTAAAATAAAAAAAAATCATGAAGAAGATTGGGTCATATCCATGGTTTTACAATACAACTCATGAGAAAAAAATTAAACCAGAGGACCAAGAGAAGGAACTAGCATTTGTGGAATGAAAAGCATTATAGGGATGAGACCTGTATAGATATCCTACTGAAAGTGTTAGGAGGATAACATATAAAAATCAAGATAATAAGGGAAATATATAAGCAAAGTAGTTCTTTAAAAATTATGCATTGGTGGGTTCTTTGAAAATATGGCCTTCATTAGTTTGAAGGTGATAAGTGTTATGACCAAGTATATCTCTTACTAAATAAGGGCCCCTCCATTTTTGGGATTATTTACCTTATTTATCACGAGTGAAATCTAATTTAGGGACAAGATCACTAACATTGAAATTATAGACTTTAACCTTTTTGTTATGTTGTTTGGAGATGTGAGCCTTGTATCAACGATTATGTTATAGAGTGGATAGATGGTGTTTATCAAGAAGATCAAGAGCATGAAGGTGATATTCACATAATTACTCATCAAGTATTATACCATGAAGAGATATATATAGAGGTAATCTCAACTTCTAATGGGAAGATAGATTCAGAACCATAGAGTAATGAGAATGGTGTTGCCTCAGTGGCAGTGCGTATGCTAGTGTGATAGGCCCAAAGAGTGGGATATAGATGAAGATGCAAATTTATGCAAGTTTCATAGATTTTCTTTTGGAGAATATTATTAAGTATTTCTTTAGTGGCCTCAGCTTGGACATTAAAATCTAGATGGTAGGGTGTGGAAAATTTGTGAGAGATTTTGAATTTAGTACAGAGCTATTTGACGTCTTTATTTTTGAAATTACTGCCATTATCAAAAAAGACATGATTTGATTGAGGATGAATTTATAAATAATTATTTTCAAGACATTGATAAGAGGCATGGATTTGACCCATTTGGTAAAATACTTAGTAGCAATGATGATAAATACATGTGCATCCTATGATCTAGGTAGTTTGCCTATGAGATTTAATCCCCACATTGAGAATGGCCAAGGAAACTCCACATTTTAGAGCTCAACTAGTGGTGAATGGATATGATCATCATGAAGTTGGCAAGGACTACACTTTTTAGTGAATTTAATAGCATCCTTTTCAAGAGTAGGCCAAAAGTATCCCATACGTATGCATTTGGATATTATAGAATGTTCGCTATAACAACCACCATAAATGCCCCCATGTGATTGTTTAAGGACAGGAGGAACCTCTCTTTTCATTACACAGTAGATCTGAGTACCTTCAACATTGTGATAATAGAGGATGTTATATCAAAAGACATATTTGAAAGCTTGTTTATGAATTTTAGTCTTTTCATATGAATCCATGTTCAGAGGATAGGTTTGATGCTCAAGGAATTGAATGATGTCTTTGTACCACAGGGTTTATCGAAGGGTGAAAGCCTTAATAAATAAGTAAATCCTATGGTTGAATGAGATATGGGGACTTTCTTATTTGAATAATAAAGGTAAAATCAATAAGAACTTGGTACAAATGAAATATAGATGCTGAAAAAGCAAGTGAATCATCAATAGAGTTTTGATATCAAGGGATAGGCTCAATGGTAAAAGAAGTGAATTCTTTGGCAAGGGTAGTGGATATTTGATGATAAAAACGATATTTTTTTTTTTACATTGATAGTCACCATTAACCTAATGGTAGATGAGTTGGGAGTCACCTAAAACATGCAGATATGTAATGTCTAAATCAAGTGTTGCTCACATGCCTAAGATTAATGTTTCATATTCTACCATGTTGTTAGTGACATCAAATGTAATTCAAAATGCCAAGGGAATAATTTTACCAAGAGGTCTAGTTAGTATACAACCTGCCTCGACTCCTTGAAGGCATTTGGTTCCATCAAAATGAATGGTCCAAGTGTCTTTATTTAAATTGACATTGATTTTAGGAAGTTCTCCAATGACTACTTTAGGCTGAGTAGTATCAATAAGGATAGAAGAATCTTCTTGATTACTAGCTTCTAGATTGGTAGTGAAATTATGGAAGTAATCTTTAAGAGATATAGCTTGATTAAGACCTTTAATATAGAAGATATTATCATCAAGGAGACTATCTTGAATGTGATCGATAGCAGGTATATATAGCTGATGTGATTTAGTCAGTGATGATTTGTCCTTTGACAATTTTTTATGTGATAATGCAGAGATCAAATTCCATTAAAAGGACCATCCACTTGCCAATTCTGTCTCTAGGGAGAAATACTTTAGATAAAAAGTGATGAAATGGATTTGAATGAACTATAACATAAGTTATTTGGTAAAACATATAATGATATAGATTTTTAGCTATAAAATATAAGTGAGGTAATCGTGTTCTACTTTAGTATATCATTTTTCATAAACAATTAGACCTCGAATGATATAATAGATGGCATACTCTCTTCTAATTTCATCTTGTTGGGAAAGCATTGCCCCAATTGATATGGCTGTGGAAGAAGTGTGTATAAGATTAAAGGATGGTAATTGGAGGTTGGATGAAGGGTGGGTGGATGAAGTAATGATTATTTCATATTATCAAATGCTTTTTGACAAGGATATATTTATTTGAGAGCATTAACTTTTTTTAAATGGAATTAATAGAATAGATGTGATATGCCATTTTGGGGATAAATCATCATATTACCCCAAGCTTACCAAGGTAAGTGTGAATATTTGGAATGTAATGAGAAATAGTCATGTTGACAATAACATTGATCTTAGTAGGATCAACATCAATACTATGAAGAGAGACTAAGAACCCTAATAATTTTATAGAGGTGATGTCAAAGACACATTTAGGGGGTTGTGTTCAGCTTTATATTTGATGAGGTGATCACAGATGATAAAAAGATCAAAAAGATGAATTGTGTAGATTTTAGACTGGGCAATGATATCATCCATATAGGTTTCCACAATCTTATGGATAAGGTCATGGAAAATATGGGTCATATCCCGTTAGTAAGTATCTCTAATATTTTTGAGGCTGAAGGGCATTTTAACATAGTAATAGGTACCCCATTTTATGGTGAAAGTTGTCTTATGTTGATCTATGAGGGTGATATGAATTTGATTATATCTCAAAAAACCATCCATGAGGGATAACATTTCATAGCCAACAACAGAATCAATGATGGAATCTATCAAAGGTAAAGCAAAGTTATCCTTGGGACAAGTAATATTGAGGTTACAAAAATCAATGCAAATGTGAATGCTCATGGTAAATTTTTTGCAAATAGGGATAATGTTTGATACCCATTAAAAATATTCCACATGCTTGATAAATTTGGCATCTAAAAGTTTAATGATTTCTTTATGGCATAAATTGTAAACCTTAAGGGCGAATTTCCATTATTTTTGTCAAATAGGCTTGGCATCAAGATAGGTGATGATGTTGTGTACCATGATATTAGGATCAATGTTAGGGATGTCCTTGTATGACCAAACAAAAGTATCATAATATTTTTCAAAAAATAAGCTAAATTTATCATGTTTAGTTGGTGTAAGTTCTCTAGAGACTATTATAGGTCGAGGGCATGAGGGGGTGCCATATTCGATTCTTGTAGTTTCCTCAATAAGCATAACATTTTCATCTTGGAAATGATATGGTGTGTTAGGCAGAGGGGAAATTGGGTTTGTTTTAGGATCAATGCTATAAATGAAGTTGTTAAAATGAGGATTTTTTTGCTTTTAATTCCCAAGTTTATGATTTTGATGAGGAATTTGAGGTTCTTGAACATGGAGCAATTCAAGTATGGCTTCATTGCTAGGAAACTTAGGAAGAGGGCCATAATATTCCATATCTACTTCAAGATCAATAATTTTTTTACCATGGCAGTCATATTCAAAATGTATTTGATGTACATATGTGGCCTTAGCATCAAGGGTGATCTCAAGAGTAGATAGAACTATAGAGGAAAGTTGGTCAAAATCAATTGGTCTATCGTTAGCATTATTGATGGGGATAGGATCGTATAAAATGACTAGGTTGATAAGACATATAGAATATGTTGTAATTTCTAGAGGTACGAGAGGGAAGATTAATTCCACCACCCAAGGAGTATTGAGAAGTGGAGAATTAGTAGGAGGTACATGATCATTAGGTGCTAACTCAAAATCTGTGGAAATGGTATGAATATCATGATTAAAAGCATGTATTTGAGATAACGTTTTTTGATAATGTTGAACATCCAAGTCTTGTGATTGAGCTTGGGTCATGATGTATTTATCATCATAAGTTGAAGAAATTTTACATGCTTGTGACTCAAGAGGGACTTCAAAAGGTGAGATGCCTAAACTATTGAATTTACATGGAGACATGATTAAAAGATCTTGAAATAATTTAGCCACTCCATAATCATTACATGTGAATTCATAATCTATGTAAGATGATTCATGAGCATTGCATGGAGGGGTAAAATTAGTGATCCCATCAATGATAGGGATGGTACGATCATGAGGTAATAAGAAGGGAGGTATCCACATCGAGATATAAGGAGGTAGCTTAGTAGTATTGCATATATTTTTCAATTCATTAGGCTCATCGTCATCATAGCAAGAGTGGCATGTAAATAGGGATTCTTATTGATGAATTTGGGTAAAGGGGTGCTATTGATCTTTGAAATAGTGGGAATCCAGTATTAAGATTTGGGATTTGGATGTTGAATATTCCGTGGGTTATGATTGGCCTCATGTTTATACCTTTTTCCATTATGAAGGAATTTAATACATTAATTGCCAGAAGAGGTGATATCCCTCATTTGATGAGTCCATGGGAATCCTAGGAGTATATTTTAAGATAAGGGTATATTGATGACCATAAGTTTAATTTGTATAGTCTTAGGTCTAATAGTAAGAGGGAGCCAAATACAACCAAGTGGATTTTGATTAGTTGTGTCAAATCCATGACATGTCAAATAAGTTTGTTTGAGATGGTCTTTATTATAGCCAAGTTGTTATATGATCCAAAGAGATGTCACATTAATATCAAACCCTTCTACTACTAATACTTTATGAATAATGGTGGTATTAATTATTATTTTAATGAAGAGGGGTAGATCATCAGCTTGAAAGATGATCTCATCATTGATCATGTCTTCTTGGAGGAACTATAAGGAGGCTTTTGAAGAAGGTAAAATGGATTTGACGGTATGCACTTTTGTTGGTTGAGGTTAATGATAAGATGGTTCTTCTTCTGAAGGAGATGACTCTTCAATTTCTTAAAGTTGTTGCATGAGGAACTTACGATGATAAGGAGAGGTACAAACTAACTCCATGAGAGGAATTTTGTAGGGCATAGAGTTGAGTTATTCTAATAAGTTCCAATGGGTTTTGGAATAAGAAGAACCAATATGAGGCTTAGAAGGTAAAATAGGTTTTATAAGAAAATAATTAGTTGGAGGTTTGGAAGGAGGAGATGGTTCCTTATTAGTTTTTGCAGCTAAGTGAGCAGTAGTAGTATCTTTGAGAAGTTGCTCTTCCAAATATGATTTCTTAGGTTTGGTGATGATATCTTTGTGGATTGGTTTAAATTGATAATTGACCTTATCCACATTTATGTATTGGGAATTAGTGCAATATTGGTCATAATCAATATTAATCATGGTAATATCCTTGTTTGCTTGTTGAGCGTTAGATGTAAAGAAATATTTTGGGTTATTAGAAGAAGAATATTTAGAATCTTGTTTAATTTTATAATCATTAATGTAATCTTGATGATGGATTTGAATCATGGCTTCATGATTGAATGAATCACCAAGCATAAATGAAATAACAAATTTTGTAAGCCCTCCACATGTTTCATGGGAATGACCTATATTGGCATGGAACAATCAAAATTGATTAGGGTCATATCATTTCAGGGATTCTTGGGGTGAGTCAATGACTTTAGATGGCACTAAAAATTGTTTCATTTACTACATAATTAATGGCATATGAGAAGGTTGGGGATTGTCAAATTTGACTACTCCTGGTTTAGGTTGAAGAGGATTATTGATTATTGCATTAGTGAAATGTTGAAAATATCCTTTAATGATGTTGGTATTAGGTTCAAACTATTTCATTAAGAAGTATTGGTGCTTAGCTTGGTCAAGAGCTTCATTTAACACTCGGAGAACAAAATATCAAACCTTGTATTGGAGTGAAGGTGTTAATGTTTTTTTTAGCTTGATATTAGGGTAAAATGGGTCCCCTACCCATAAAACATATAATTTCATAAAATAAAGTAGCCCAGCTTAGTGATTTTACCCATCAAGGCATCTGACCAACCTATTACAATTAAAACAAATTAACTGAAAGTAATAAAATTACTTTAGCTACAAATAAACAAAATTTAATCAAACAAAAAACCCAAAATTACTAATTTTCCTTCTTTGTTTTGCAATGAATACTTAAAGTCCTGGGAGGAGAGATAGGAATGAGAAAAGATTTTTTTGTACTTCTAACAACCTTCCATTCTTCTTGATTACTTAATTTATCTAAATCCAAACTTAAAAAATAGTTCCCATCCTTGAGTTTACCTCTATACGCTTTATTTTTACGAACCAAATCTGCAACACTTTTTCCACTAAATCCATCAAATTTACAATTTTGAGTTGGAAACATCGATGGTACTACACTTTTCAAATTCTTTTCCCTTAAATTCTCTGAAATAGCTCCTGAAGGCAAAATTGGCTCGCTTTCTGAAAAAACTGTAAGAATCTCCTCACTTGCCTCCTTACCCCATGTAAAATCTATTTTTCACTTGGATTTTTTACAGGAGGTAGACATGTGACCAATTTAAAAACAATTATGGCATTTGAATGGGATCCCCTCATAATCAATGGTTTGAGACCAACACCTATATTTCACTTTTAACTCAATATTTTTAGGGAGATCTTGAGTAATGTCTAAACAAACAAGAACCTTGACAAAAGTTATTCAAGAATAATTCAACGAGGAAGCATAAATTTCCAATAATTCATCCAACACACATCCAATAATCAAAAGACTAGATTTAGACTAGAACTAGAGTGGAAGATATGGCAACCTCACCTAGATGGGTTGAAGAGAAAGATTTTTTGTTAAAGGGTTAAAATCAGGAGATCAGGGTTTCATGAAAAGAAAGTGATTATTATAGCTCCAAGATTTTGCTTGAAATTTTTTATTACAATCAACCAAATTATCAAACACCACAACAAAATAATATTTGGCATAGGGTTAAATTTCCATATTGTCTATCAACATCAACTACCTATATTCTGAAAGCCATCGATGAAGAATAGGAAGGGAAGGCCAAACCATGTCAAAGTGGCATATAAGGCCTATCTCCACATACCAACCTTCACCTTCCAGAACCTCCTCCAAATATTTAACTTCAAAATTAACAACTAAAGTTATTTTTTCCACACTCAAAACCTTAGACTGATCCAAATAGGAGATCAAAAAATTTAGTGATGCCCTAAATGCTTGGTTTTCTATTTTTGTTGGGGTAGATGGTTGCCCTGTGTCCCCCACTCTCTCACTCAATTCACTCGATCCAAATGACACCATGCCTACTTGAGGCATAGCCTTCAACCTCCTTCCCTCACCCTCTACCACTTTTGACCTATACTTCCCATGTCGTGTCATGTCTTATGGCTCCTTAAAACCTACATTATTTATGCCCTCCTTAAACTTAGATTCTTGTGATTTAGTCATTGCATAGTACCAGGAGTAGTCAGTTATCATACGTTGTCTTTTTAAAATTAATTAATCTTCTATGTGAAAGTGTTAATGTTATTATAAAGAGTTTAAACAAGTTGTCATCAGTCATGTTGTGATTAGCCTTGTGAGCCAAAGATTTTGATCATTTGATAAAGTCATGAGTTGATTTGGTGGGAGATTGCTTAGCATTGATGAAATGGCTAAGGCAATTTTTTAGAATATCATTGTGTTGAAACTCTTTAACTAGAGTATTGAATAAATCCTCTAGTTGTCATATAGAATGTTGGGTAAGTTGGTTGTATCATTCTAATACATCATCAGTTAAAGTTTTAATTAAAAGTTTGGTTATGGTGAAAGTACTAGTTTGGATCCACTCCTTATAAATATTGTCAAATGCCTTAAGAAAAGATGTAGGGTCTTTAGTCCCATCATATTTAATAGTTGGAGATATATTACCAATATCAATAGAAATAATGAAAGGGGCTAAAGGCTCATTTTGGATGTGTTGAAGTATCTTATTGTGCATGATAGGTTAGGGGATGACATTCCCTAAAACATCTCTAAGAGGTGTAGGAATAAGGTTTTAATTATTTTAAAGGAGAAGAACATGAAGTTGATTAGCCATGTTGATCAAATGATGTTGTAGTTTCATCATTTGGGAGGTATTAGATGTTTGCATTATGTTCATTTGTTGCACTATCTATGTAAAAATGTGAGTGGCATTAATTGGTGGGTTAGTGTTTGTAGAAGGATTCCCCAAATTGGTATTAGGGGGAGGGTTTCTAGGTGGTATATTCCTTATGGGGTTATTGGATAGACTTGTGTCAATTTATGTCACATTATGGTGATATGTTTGAAGATGATAATTATCTTGATAAGTATGTAAAGGATTCGATCCGGTCTCATTGGTTAGATTGATTTAAACCATGTTATAGTCAAAAGATGAGGGAGGAAAAGAGGTACTCCAAGAGTGAGGATTCTCTTTGGAAGTAAAGATAGGAGAAAAGAGCACCTTATATAGTGTCTAAATGGATTTAGATTGTCCAAAAAGATTCTGATAGGGGATTTCATGATTCTTGAAGAAAGAATATGAGATTAGGAAACAAGAATGAAAAATAGGGATAAATTCAACTAGACAGAATAATGTTGGCCAATAGGTACACAGTCGATTCGGTTGATAGAGCATGTGAAGAAAATTCATAGAATAGGAAAATCTAACTTGACTGTGTGCTATAAGAGATGAAATTAAAATAGGCTAAAGATAATACACATTCGTATGGGTTGGTAGCGTGCTATTGAACATGGCACATGCCAAGAAATAAGAAAAGATAGTCGGATAGGTTGACTATGTATTGCTTAGACAAGCGCTGAATAGGAAGACAAGGAGACACAGTCAGATAGGTAGACTATGTACTACAAATAGAGATTATAAACAACCTAAAAGAGACTGTTGATAAAAATGACAATGTTCTAAAATAGAGAAAGGTTTTGCAAGAAAAATTTGAAGCAAAATGAAATTAAGCACATAAATAATTGGATCAATGTGGTTGATCCAATTAGAGCACATAACATAAACCTTGAACCAACGATGACTAATGCAAGTTTTTCAATATAACATGCAATGATGAAAGAGCAAACAACAACTTAAAAGTAAATGTGAACTAGTTGGTCATCCTAAATGTGAACTTAAAATTTTATATGATAGGGATTTGGTTATAATGAGGAGCTAGAAAATAATCTAAGGTTAGTTTTAGGAAGTTTAGGCTGAAAGAGATCTATATTAGTGATGGTACTAGCTTGGTACCCTAACTCAATTCAAAATATCATAGAGATAAGGGTGTCAAGTGCTTTTCCAATATATACCATCAACCACATATTTATACTTGGCCAGAAAACCAAGTCATCTTCCCCCTTGGTGATGAAATCCAAGTAGATAGACCTTAAGAAGACAAATGTTTAATGATTTTTGAATTTAAAAATGATTTAGAAGTGAGTGAGAAAGATAAAAATAGTGTGACTAAAATGGTAATTTGAAAATCCACCTATTTAATCTATGTTTGCTACTCTAAGCATGTAAATAAATAAAAATAAAGGTGAATTAATTACTAGTAAAAGAGGTTAATTCTTTGATTGTGAAAAGTACAGAGTCATTTCAGGTGACACTATATACAAACAATGCAGAATTGAGTTGAATGGGTCAATACTATTCTATAGAAGCAAAATCTGGAAGAGCACAATCAAACATGTCAACTATGTCTTCTAAATAGAAGACATGCTACAAAACTATGTCAAATAAGTCAACCCAATTGGTTATAGGGTTGTAGTTGTATAGACTATAAAATTGTGAAAAATAGCATTGAAAAGGAAAAGCTGAAATGATAGAGAGAAATAATGAACCTTGATGGGCTTGAAGATGCTTAGATTACAAAATTTTATGTTGTGATATTCAAATGTTGATTCAAAAATTATGCTAATTGAGTCGACTGATTTGATGAAGTTTGCAAAACCTATATGTTGAAGAGAAGTTGAAAATAGAGTCGATTGACTTGATTATGTTTACATACCTATATGCTGAAAGAAGAGAATTTTAAACAAAGTTAAATGGTTCAACTATGTATGCAAATTTGGAATTAAAAAAGAATACTGTACTAAATTGATTGATCTAGTAACCTATATTTGGAGAAGATCTTTAGAGACAAAACATAGTTGTTTTGGAGTAATTATGTGTTAAACCTACATATAGACTATTAGAACTATACTGACTTACTCGATATAATACTACACAAATAGAAAAATATAATATGATGATAAAATGAAAGTGCAAAAAAAAACCTACAAGGGTTTGCGTCACATCAAGTTTACTAGATTGTATGCAAATGGAAATATAACTAATCTATAAATTAATCCTAGCTCAAAGAAGATAAATCCTACTTACACTTCCAATCATTGATACATTATATATTTGAGGTCATGACCAAGATGGATTCGCTAGACCTCTAAGGGATCTCTTACCACAATTACATCATTAGAGAGGGTTACAAAGCCTTTAGTCAATCAACACTATGCAATAACCCTAGCTAGGTCATATGTTTTCATATTCACTAAGTAAATGACAAGGAAAGTAAAATCTAATCTAGTGATCACCAAAGCTTTTGGCACAAAGTGGGGGTCAGTAAACATGCATAGAAGAATCATAAATAAGTTATGTTTAGTTAAAACCCTAATGCATGGATAGACAAATATACTCAAAAGCCATTGCTTATGCTATTTATATCTACTAAAATAGAGGAGTAAAGTTAGATATACTTACCTTGAAGATGAATCCATTGAGATTCAATCTGTCCCTTGGACAAAGGTGTTTTGCAAGAGGTTTTTGTGGTTTGTAAGGATCACTAAGAAAGGCCAAAGCATCCAAGACTTTTCCACAAGACAATATTCTCCTCCAAATATAAACCCTAAGCAATAACTCCTCAAGTAGATTGGTGGAAGAACAAATTATAAAGAAGGGCAAATGAATAATTAACTATGTTCTCTCTAATAAATGGCAAAATTAATGTGTATATATAGCTAGATCTAACCCTAATTTTTTTTGAAAGTTTAGTCGACAGGGTCAACCCAATCAACTTTGTATTGATTTGGATAAAAATAAATTAGGTATTGGTCTAGGTCGGTTAGGCACTGACCTAGACCCTTAACATGTTTTACCAATTTGAGTACAGGGTTAATGGGGCTGACAGTGTAATGTAAACTATAAAAAAGGGTTTTAGGCTTAGGAAGAGGCTAATGAAGGTGGTAAAATCTTGAAGTAGTGTGAAAGAGAGGAGATAAGGCTTAGGGAATTATTTAGGATAAGGTTGGTTTGATAACAAGTGGTGGTATAGGGGACATCATTCCTACGAAGCACCAATGGTCTGCCTACCCCTTTCTTGATACACCCTTTGAGGCGTGCATTTAGAGAAATTGAGACTCGATAGGTTCCTATAAGAGAAATACATCAGTAATTGATAAAGTTTAAAAATATTATCTGTATACAGACTGGATCAAATTAAATATCATACACATTTACACATCAACATGTCCACAGTTGATGCACATTGACACATAAAATTGTGTCCAATGTGATAACATTGTTAAAGATTTGCCAAAGGGTTGAACCATGTGATGTTCTTATGTATATTGGTATGTTGGATCGACTTAAATATCATGCATGTTTGAAAATTGACATGTCCTTAATTGATGCATGTCAACCTAAAAAATTATATTCAATGTGATAATGATGTTAAAGCTTTGCCAAATAGTTGAACCATATGATGTTCCTACATACATTGGTATGCCCTTCACTAGAGGGAGTTGGCTAGATTGTCTTAAATAGTATTTTCAAATCAACCTACCTATAATCAATGCATGTCGACCAAAAATTCATAGCTAAAACATGCTTCCATTCTAGATGAGAATCAACCTCTCAACCTACCCTACACTAGCCCATTGACCTCATCATATATGTTGAACATGAAATTTACAAAAAAATGTCGATAATTATATTTATTTTTGACTGCTACTTGGTATGTAGTAATGAGACATTGATAATTAATCTAATGTGTGTGATTTTTACTCTCTTTCAAATTGGCTTAAGT
The DNA here is from genome assembly GCA_037957365.1 of Torreya grandis. Lineage (NCBI taxonomy): Eukaryota > Viridiplantae > Streptophyta > Pinopsida > Cupressales > Taxaceae > Torreya > Torreya grandis. Next base: position 229,788 of record JARHVA010005210.1, read on the forward strand.
CATCAATAAAAATGATCAATCTCCTAGAAAAAGGCATTGAACTGTGATGGGAACAATTATTATACAAACATTGGTCAATAGGAGATAACAACTTTGGCTTATGAATCTCTTTCTGTCAATGAGAATGTAGTGGATATGCTTCAAAGATTCTTGGAAAGTTACAACCATGAACATTTACATCCACAAAAAAATCATTTTCAATAAACACATGACATATTAAAATACAATATGACATATTCTTCAGTAAGGAAAATGAAAGGTGAATGCAATCCAACACTTTGGGCTTCTCACCCTCTATCTTCTTTCTCCATTGAAATTATTTTTAGAGCATGTAATGCCTTATAAATCACGTGTCTCAAAAAAAAATCCAATGTGAGATTAACCCCATTACAAACCATTAAAAAAAATTGTATTAAGCAATTTAAGGATTTTATGAGTAATTTAATAAGATTATATTATTTTTTTGGGGCATATTTAACTTATGTGTACCTAAATTTCAAGATAACCTCCACAAATAGTCATTACATTAATAAATTTTTTATTTGTATTTTTGGTAATAATCACAAAGTAAGGGGGACCACCTTAGTAAAATCCTATAAGGAAAGATGTTATAATGTGAGAATCCCAAAGCACTGAATTAAATTTTTTGTTTCTCTCACTATTAATAAATTTAATAGGGTGCATATGTGCTGAAATCATATACTCTCCTCATGTAAATGATAGGTTGTATACATGCAAGGAAGTGTAAGGTAGTGACGAACACCTTACCTTGATAATGAGGAAGTATAAGAAGTGGACACAGTGGTTGATATAAGATAGATAATAGTGAAAGGTGAAAAATTAAAGCCCTTGTATTATTCAAGGATGTGGAAAAATTATGATTGCAAATAAAATATTTAAAATAGAATTAGTTATCTACATACTAATATAAACATATTAGAAGTTGGCCTATACATTCTTATCTAGAATTATTTACATTTGATTATATAGATATTAAGACGTGATGCTTCAAGTATAAATCATGTGATAATGTTTAAATCAACATTTCATATCACACTCCGTGATCATTCCATTTTCTCTCATCTTGATGATCGTTCATGGAACATGATCTGAAACATTGAGTTAAAAATTATCACACGATTTATACTAAAAACATCTACATCTTACTTCATAGATTGTAGAAATACACACACTCTCTCATTTATAAATATTGTGAAGAAATGTAATGCCACCACATCAAAATTACACTTGGGCAATCAGTTATCCTATAAACTTCTACAAATCCAGACTCTTATTAACATAAATATACTATTTTATTATTAAAATTAAGAATGCCCATAAAATATATACATACTAAACAAATTAGACTTAAATTTAAAAAATAAACACAAATAAAATTAAAATCAATTAAATGTCAAAAAAAATAAATGTGTCTTTTTCCTATCATCAAATTTTTCAATCTCATAATATAATTGATTAACTTGGTTTATGATATGGAGGGGATAAAGCATCCAAAGTAAACATACATATCTCTTACTACACTAACGTGGATGTTTGAATATTTTAACTTTTCTTTTCGTAATAAGGGAGAGGGCTTATTAGTTGAGCTGGGTCCAATACATGAAAGGGTATATGAGAGCAAAAGAGTCAATATTTATTGTAAAAAGAGTTAAAAATAGGTGTATAATTTACATGTAATTGTACAACTTTGACCAATTATAATACACAACAACCAATGGTATGATGACACATCACCCTCATAAGTGTAAGATATTCAATGCACATATATTGATCATGCTTTTTTTCTAGTGTATTTCAAATTCCTCATTTTAAATCAATTCAAAATGTGACCTTCCCTCCAGTTAAACACGCCAAACAAAAAATGTAATTTTTTCATCACTTGAACTTTCAAATTAGCATTAATCATACATTAATTGGTATATGTATGACATACTTATTAAGTGGAAAAGTTAAAGTGTACCATTGTTGGTGCCTCTCCCTTAATTATCCCCATTAAAATTTGGTTGTGAAACTTCATTATGAAATAAAGGGAAACATTATTTCTTAAAAAAATGCCAAGGAAAGGAAATTCAAATTCATCACATGAGAGAAAAGGGATTACAAGAAGAGGATTAAAAGAGCATCTGGACTTGCCTACATTGTGTCGAGGTTTGATGATTTGGACGATCAACAAGACAGTGAGGAGGAAGAGCCAAATGAATTTATTTTGGCTTTAGTGACCAAAGTTTGTGTTGCTACAGAGAAGGACAAAAAGCTCCTTGTTGGCTGTGACAAGGGTCTATGAAGGGGCTTTTTGACCCAGTCAAAGCTTTCACTTTCCTTCACACATATATCCCGCAAGCATCCTATTATCAAACTGGTTGGGATTCAAAATGAATATGTATATAGGGATCAATGGGTGTATCTGGACTGACAGAATTTTGTGAATCAATTTCATTCTTGCTTGACATTTTATTTGTACTCACTCTCATCATCGTCCCTTTCTATTCCATCTTTGGTTCAAGTAAACATTTCCCAGAATGTACCTATGCCTTCTTCAAAAGATAGGGCTCATCCAAAAGGGGCTTCTTTTTAGGGGCAAACTTGATTTAGTGAAACCTCCTTTTTGGTGGGTGGCATCCCTATTTCTATCTCAGACGGTTCCCGCATTTTTGATCTCTTTGATTTAGATAACTTGAGTATGGACTAGACATTGGCAAGAAGTCATTGTTTGGAAAATGTTTGGGCCTCTCTCTGCCAAAGGCAAAGCATTCTAGATGGGCTTCTTTTGAGTGGAGTTTAATCTTTGTTCTGACCTTCTCATTGCTTGGAAAGGGCTTCTTTTAGGTAACCTTCAGTAGCTATGATGATTGTGAATATGTTAAGACCATTGGTCCATGGCTTTGGGGTAATCATGGGTTCTTTTGTCACCCTTGGTCCCCCTTCTTCGAAGTAGAAAAGATGATGATTTTAGATGCTCATTGTTAGCTCATATTTTATAGCTTTATGCATGTTTTATGCAATGAGGACCATCTTAAACAACTTACTATCTTGGTGGGCTCTTTCATTAAGACATACGAGAGATTTAGGGGAAATAGGTCAACAAGGGTGTGTGCTATCATCAACTTATCTAAACTTATGTTTCATTATGTCAAGGTGTAATCTTATCGAGGTTCGTGGGTTGAATTCATCAACTATGAAAGCTTCCTCTTTAAGGGTTTTTGTTGTAATCATATTGGACATTGTGTTGTTGCTTTTTCTTCTTAAGCTTCTTTGGGTCATTATAGGTGTTGGATGAAGGAGGGCCAATTTGATGCCTCGATTTTCTCCAGAACAATCATGGTGTGTTCTTTGTATAGTGTGGGAATCCTCCCTCTCTTGTTTATTTCAATCACCTAGATTTTTCTCATTAGAAGGTGATGGCAGAGAAGATTTTTTTCACCTTGAGGGGGAGTTAGCTCCTCATCCTTCGGTTCTTGGTGGTTGTATTGATGGGAAGTTGGTTGATGGTTCTTTGAAGGATCAACAGGGACCTCTAAGGTTCCATAACCAATCCCCCTCTTGCTCTAGGGGTATGAGAGCAAATGCTAATGTGGGTGTGTCGGCTAAACATAGAGGGTGAAGCTCTAAGGCAGAAATATTGAGGGAGGAAGCTAAAGAATTAATTTGAGATGCTGGTAGATGCACAAGTTGATACAGGTGCTTCACTATCCTTTGCCAAATCACAAATCACCCAAGACTGGGAGAAATTGGATGGTTCTCTTGCTTATAAGAGCATAGATGTACAGGGGAATAGTTTTGTCTGCAACATGTATAAACACCAACAACCCCTTAGAATCCATGGTTGTCAGAGGACGTTGGAGGAATTCCCTTTTATGAGAAGACTAATTCCCACTTGTGGATGATCGCTTTCTTATTGTTTGTGGATGATCACTTTCTTATTGTTGATTCTTCTAAGAATTATCATTTCATGCTTTTAGTTTTTTAATGTCCTTCTGTTTAGATGTTTTAGGAGTGCCCCTTAGTCAGTTGTTTCTACGTTTTCTTATTATCGCCCATTTGCAGCGTTTTTGTTGTTTAGTTTACTTTATATTTGGAGTTGTTAGGCCTTTTATATCTTTGGATCTTTCTAGTTGGTCTATCATTTTGCCTTTGTATTTGAACAGGTTTTGGTTGGTGTAATGTTTCGGGGACTAGGCCCCTTATTATGTCCTAACACTGGTTTTGGAGCTTTGATCTTTACAAAAGTTCCTTTGTTAGAGTTCATAGTTCCATTTAAAAATGTTAATCTTTATCTAAATAAATAATATAAAAATAACACATCACAAACCAAAATATCTTTTTTTAGTTGTACATTTCAACGACTAAAAAGATGCGAAAATAATTGTGCACTTTTTGAAAATAAAGAAATTCCTCTATTTCAAATATATGGAATAGATTCGTATATGTAATTTTATTACTAATTCGAGATGATTATTGTGTACATGTAAAAATTGATCTTAGTTCCGACTGGTCATAATTATGATACTTGATTGCATATGAGAATAAAAAGGACTGATATTTGGATGGGTGATGGGGGAGCATTTACACTCGGACACAATTAATATAAAGAGTTAGTGTTAAGGCTTTTTCATTTGCTCTTATCCGATGACCCACTGAATGTTGTTTACATTTGATGGTCTCACTTCAACGATAAAAATGAAAGTTAAATTTATCCCAATAATTTCACATGGTGTGGATATGCCGCTTCAAAGAAAGAAAGTCAAAGGAATGACATCGAGAGTGCTTTGTGTTGGGTTGAACATCACTAGACTCTACAGAGGAGAAGAGAAGAGAAGAGAAGAGAAGAGAAGTATTGGATGGTTTATCATCCTTTACCAAAACAATGAGGGGAGGGGCAAGGGAGGGACTACACATGGAATTAAAGGAATGAAAGTGGTGTTTGTTGGACGTCAATCATGTACCTCATTCATTACTTTTAAATGCTATTGCATTTCTTTTCTTTACACTCATTATTAAGTCTATGATTTATTATAATATAGTTTTATTTTGTTGGTATTTTCATAATTAAAAAATATAAAGTAGTTCCATATGAAATTTGTTAAACCCTACTTTCAAGCTAGTATGCATTTGAAGAGAGTATCCGTGGGGAAAAGGGCATCTATGAGTACATTGGAGAAATCAAGAGCATTAAGTTTATTATGTATTTTTTGTTGGAGTTTTCTTTTCTTTTAGTGTTTTGTCAATAGAATTGCGTCACATGCACCCAATAAAAAACATTAATTTATTACATCGTTCTATCATTCAAAAATTATTCAAACGTTCACTTGAGATTACTAGGGGACATTGATTTAGATGACAAAAGTGGTCACTAAATGGCACTTATTAATGAGCATACAAAACATTATTGATAATATTTGATACAAATTATTTTGAAACAAAAGTTATCATATATGTATGTAGATCATCATTAGTGAGTAAAATAGTAATATACTTCTATTCATTTATTATAATGGTTTAAAATATATTAGTGTGTAAGATTACTACAATTTCATTTAAGTTTTAACAATAATAATACTGTTAATAATAATAATTTCAATCATTCAATATAAGCTTTCAAATATTAATTTTATTATCGAATTTATTTCATATGGAAAGATAATTTTTTTATAGATACAAGGTCTATTTTGAGATGTCATTTACAACTCATTCCCAAAACATCTTAGGAAGTGGTTCCATGGGAAGGGGGCTCCTAAATTTTCTTAAGGGATAGTGTAGAGGAAATTTAGGAGCATATATAGCAAAAATGGTCTCATGGAATAAAAATTCTAAGTATATGCTACTATTTTATAAGAGATAATATTTAAAATTATTATATTTTTATTTATAATTAAAGTTTACATAAATTTTGTCCTCTCATATATTTACAATTCATAGAATATCTTCCTACAAAATAGAAGCATATATGGAGAACTCCCAGTGCCCCTTTTTTCACCCCCTTAAACTTCTTCCCTAAAAAATAGTTAGCGCCTCACTTTTAGGAAAATATTCTAAAATTTCCTTATACCATGTTTTTCATTTTTCATGGGGCTCCCTGCTCATTAAAAATAGGAGTAACAACGCCCTCCATGGAATCCCTGCATAGCAATTTTTCTTGAATAACTCACACTTTATGGTGACTATCTCAATGTTTGACACCAACTTTCCTTTTGCTTCCATGCCTATGTGCTTTATGCAATTGACTCCCCTATTCATGTGCTTTTGGGGTTTGCACTAATTACCTTTCCTATTTGAATATCCCTATATCATATGATCACTTATCCTCCACTTTACATATCTCTATAGATCTTGACAACTAACTCTCCACTTAATACACTCGCTGAATATCTCTAGTCTATATTTTGTTTTACTTACATGTAATCCTTTGTTAAAATGCACTACCAAACTTAACTAAAACTATTAAAACTTTTTATATTCTCTTATACACATGCATATATATACACATCTTTCTAATATAACTTTATACACATTATTTATCAAATGCATACTTTCGGGTACAACTTAACAAAAACGGGACTTCTTCTCTCATGGTCTCCTCATCTAATATTGTACAAATCTATTATTAATGAATGGTCTTGCTCAACTTGCAAAACTAACTACCAAATAAATGATAATGTACCATGTACTAGAAACGAATATGATGGATGGTGTTGGTTATGTATTATGTAATCTTGTCCCCGTAATGGAGGTAGAGGGGGGACATAGGTTCCGGCATTAAAGCTTACAAAAGTACTTACAATTAAGTTAAAAGGTACGTATACAATCTTTAGTTAAAGCCTGCAAAGAGAAAGGGATAAAGCTAGGATCCACACTTAAAGTTTTATGTGGCTCCCACCATAAAATTGATAGATAAAGTTTATGAAAATTAAATATGGACAGAAAATTTAAAATTTAAAGATTACAAGGTACCTTACAATAGAAGTCAATGGAATTAAAGAGAGAATAGACATAAAACACGACTCCACATATCGCACCTTATAAAATGTAGTTAGGTTTCACTTTATTTATTTATTTATAAATTTTATCCACTTCGGGATCATATTAAAATTAAAAATTAAAGATGTGTAACTTAAATTATGATGAAGATGTAGACTCATTATGGGGATTGACATTTAAAAATACCAATAAATAATGAAAAGTGTATTAACACAAACTAAGGTGACCACTTTGTCTTTTCTTTCTTTTTAAAGAAATGTTCTCCATTCATCCCCTCCCCTCCTTTTGCTCTCCACTCAAATATTTTTGGTGGGCCAAAATTTAAAATCTTTGCGGCCGCCTTGTGCATTTTTTAATGATTGAAAGCATGAAAGGATATTCATGTGTATGATTGAAAGCGTGAAAGCATGCACTATTATTTTTTAAAAGAAAAATAATATTATATTTTTTTATTAAAAACGTAAGTGGCATGAAATTATATCGATTACAAAGTATAATAAAATTATAATAGGATTAATTTTGAAATCATAACAAAATTAAGGTATTGGATCTATAAATTATATCATTATAAATTTACAAGACACATATAAAAAGAAAATAGATATTATAAATTTTAAGTATAAATTATAAAGTTAGGTTATTCGTGCAACCAAATCTATTGAAGGAGGAGGAGGTCATTAACTATTCACTTTACCCCAAACACCGCCATCGGTGTGCACATTATCCGATACGAGCTCTCAACCCTCTTGTTCTACATTTTCTTCTTTAGTTTACTAATGAGGAGACAAAATAGCCAAAGATAACTAGGACATTTTACCTTATCCATACAAACCAAAAGGCACAAACTTAAAGGGTCCATATCTAATCTGAGATGAAGGCCATCCCCCACCCCCCAGAGTGTGAGAACCTTTAGCAATGAGGGGGAGGAGTAGTGAACATAGAATGACTATGCAATTTATGATCCATATAGGGCTTTCCCTTCACCCTTAGTCCTTTCCTAAAGAGCCTTGTTGAGAATGATCTGGTGGCACTCTACTAATAGTACAAGGGGCATCACCCAAGTGGCTAATAAGTGTATGAATGTTATCTACCTCTAGCACCATTTTTTCTACTTGCACCTAGATCTACAACATGACATTTGATAAAATATTCATTCTATTAGTAGTAGAAAGTTTGTGTCTAAATGCTCCTTGTTAAAATTTTTTATATCTTTCCAAAGTTGAAAGAGAATATCAATGTGAAAAATATCTTGATTTGCTTGAATTTTACAAGATGTTGTAAATACTAAAATTGAATATTTATAGTATTTCAGTCTTGTATATTTGACAAATATCAATCACAACCCTACCATTCAGTTCTAGACCTCCTTGCTCCTAAAAGGCTTACATTCACCATCTCACTATGCCTAAATGCTTATCTCTTAGTCTGATCCATATCATTATGATGACCTAGGTATTTACAGTGCACAAAAAGCTAAAAACTTGATAAATATTATTAACTGTCAATTTTTGATGCATAATTATTTTCTAAGCTTCTGGACACTACCAACCACATAGAGATGCTACCACCGACGATTGTGTCCAAACCCTTATCTAGTGTGCAATTTCCAAAATTCTTCCAGATTGAAAATGATTCGAAGCCTATGGGTCAACCTATTTGTCTTATTGAACCCTATCATGGGATATTTTCAAAAGGTGTGGTACAAATACAAGTCTAAGCCTTCTTATTTCTCATCTAGCAAATACTAAGTAAACACCTACTAAAGTTAAATCAATCAACTACACAAGCACTCTACTCTGCCCTATTCATCTATATTTTTATATCAAGCATATAAACATTCATATTACAGGTCTAAAGCATTCAAAGAGCATCCCATGAGCAATATTTTTCAAATTACAAGCTAGATCACTACATGCATCTTCATACAGTACATTCCACCCTTGTGCACACACTTTTCCACACAGAAAAAAATTACATAAGTTCAAGGCCCTCTTTAGAGTATTGGCTATGTAAGAAATGTCTATTGATAGAGGAGTCTTTGTGGAAAACTCGATACCATGAACCCACTAATCTATTTTTCATCAAACTCATTCCAAAGGTGCAGAAGGGTAGAGAGCTAGGGTTTGATCAATTAACAGAGAGAGACAACTTTTACCCAAAATTTGAATACATTAGTATAAAGGCAATAAAAAACCCATAACAATGAAGTTGATTGCATCTAAATCTAATCATTATTTCATATTGGACACCTACAACACAATCACACACTAGCATCGAAGGTATTGTCCCCGACCATAAAAGAGTAATTTATAAAATCTGATCACTGGTCTAGAATACTACTCTTGCATACATTATACATGTTTTTAGTCCAGATATTTCTGCGTATAATATATCATCTAAGTACCATTATTTTTTATTTATTATAATATCTTTCAATAGTTGTACTTTATTATTTTTAGTAATTTCAGTTGTATAAACTCAAAATATTATTTATATGAGTTTCTATTAATTAGCCTGCTATAGATTAGTTTATCACCCTTGTGTTATAACTAATTTTATATTTACTAACCCTAGATCATCCACACATCTAAATTTAGGGTTAAACTAAATCATAACAAAATATCCTAGCAAGGCCATGTGCCATGAAAAGGGTTTTGGTATAAAGGGATGAAAGGAGTGAATCCATTTCTAAGCTTACCAAGTGCTTTATATATTTTTAGATTTAGGCGATTTAAACAACATAAAACTATTAAAATTTAGATTGTATAAGATAGACACACACTATATAGATCTAAATGTAATAAAGAGATTGATTACACTTACTAGATATATAAATGACCAAGAAAAGAGGGGAAAAAAGGAACTTAGTTAATATCTATTTATGTATTGCTCACTACATATGTCACAGTTCTAAAAAAAACTCTGTAACTACTTGGCTCAAAAAATAGATTGTCAAAACTTATGCAGATGTTGTTAGTGAAGCCTAGATACATGTGGCAATAAGTGTTATCCATTATTTATTAATATTGTCTATATTGATTTTTCTAATTTGGTCTACCATAAATCATTACACCTAAAATTTTTGATGATTTTTGGATGTTTATTTACCCTTGATCCTATGTGTAAATCTTGATTTTGTTTCTATTTTCCCATTAACCCTATCTTCACTTTTGACACCAAATTGACTTGAAATAAGGGGGTAAAAGATGGGTTGGACAACCCCAACCACTCCTTGCTGAGTGGTTAAATGTTGTCTACATTACAATACTCTGAAGAAGGCTAAAAAGCACATAGTTCTCCCACTTATGATGTGTGTGTGCTCAATAGTGATCCACCAGAATGCAATGCAATCTTTTAGCTTTTGACACTTAACAATATGCAACTTTGATCTTGTGCTTTGTAATCATACTTGGATTTGGGAATATTCATTTTAGGGTGTTTATATTTGGATCCTTTTGAATAATGTCTCAAGGAAGTGTAAATATGTTTTTCAATGTTCAAGTGGTTCTCAATGTAATTTCCAAGTTAGCCCATATGAATGTTAGGTGAGTATGACCTTAGGATTAATTTGTATTTATAGAAGAACCTTTGATATCTCCCCCCATAATTGACTTTGGAAACATGTTTAAGCTAACCCAATGGAGATATTTGATTTTGAAAAGTAACTATTAGAGGCTCATAAATGCTACCAATAGAGACATACAACTACACTAACTACAACTATTTGATTGTTGCCAAAACTATCTATAGGGGAAATTAGGGATGCGGAATATGGTGATGATCTATTTAGGATTATATAGTGTTCTTGCATATATTAAGGAGATATTGAATATTAATGATAGAAAACTAGATTGACAAAGTCAATAGATAGGTAAATGAATATGGGAAACTGTGCATAAAATTTAAATGTGTAGACACAAGTCATGTATGTTAAAGATACATCAGAACTTATGTTTTCAAGTGTTTCAAGTGTCTAATACCAAATTGATGTGTCAAAAAATGCCCCCCTTTTAGTCTACTATTGACAATGGTAGATTAAAATGATGATAGAAATAAATTTGGTACATGTGTGTAACCACACTTGGTGTTGACATGATGCCCCAAATATCCAACTTGATCCATGTAAAACCTACAAGTAAACATGTAGAAATCAATATCCACTCATGATAGAAAATATAAAACAATATATATTTGTTAGGATCCCTCATCCTAACTATTTTCCTTTTAATAATTGTTATTAATAAAAGATACGAATGCATATATTTTGTAAGTCATCCCTTGACCTATTTAGAATAATCCCACATGCATGGGAGTTAGTAGTTGGATAACATATAAATAGTATAAATTATGAGTATAGGCTAGTGGAAAGGCATCCACAAATTATATTATATAGAGTTTTCTCAAAGGAGTTAAATTAAGATGGTTATGATGCCATATTATAAATGAGGATGAAGGCCCAAGAAAACTCCACAATACAATTTCCCACACATGTGTCATGTCCCCTTTTTTAGTGGACATCGTCAGACTTGATGATCAGCCTATTATGCAACCCTCGTAGGCTAAGAGGATGGATAGAGGGTCTTGATGGAGCTTGGCATGCCTTCGATTAGCAGAATCTCTACAGTTGGCTTTCATTCAGGCTCTTTCAAACATATTTGCCTGAGCTCCTATTATTTAGGGATATTTGACATGTAGCAGAGCACCTTTGTTTTGATATGGTCATGTGCAGAATAACTCCCTGGTTCACCAGCTTCAGATGGTTCGAGGATCCAACATGTATTGAGGGAGATATTAATATTTGATTGATTTAATCAAATATTAATTATTTGGTCTAATTTTAAATTAGATATTAATTAATTAATTATTTGGTCTAATTTTAAATTAGATATTAATTAATTATTAATTATTAATTATTTGGTCTAATTTTAAGACCCCAATTCTAATTTAAGAAGCCCGAGTTCTAATTTGAGGAATTCTAATTTAAGAACCCCAAGTTCTAATTTGAGGAAATCTAATTTTAGCAAGCACACCTTTGGAGGGTATAAGGGTTTCTCATGGGGGAGAGTTTGTAGATATGAATTGATTATTGATTTGAAGACAGATTTTGCTAAGGGTTTTCCCTGAGAAGACTGAGCCAAGGGCTCCAGGATTCCATCTGCAGTGGAGAACGTCAACTCTTCATTGTGTGCGATTTAGAGGCTGTGAAATATCAGCTGATTTATTGCCAATTTGAGAGATAGCTTCATATAGAAGTTATCACAGAGATTTACAGGTTTGAGAGATAACTTCACACAGAAGTTATCACAGTATTGCAGATGATTTGAGAGATAACTTCACACAAAAGTTATCATAGTATTTCAGGTATTTCTTTATTTAGTTTTGATTCAATAAATTATACAGATAGAGATATTATATATTAGGGTCATATATCTTGAGATCAGGTTGTTCAGCTATCAGGGTGTGTTGTACTTTATTGGCAACTGTACGAAGTCTGTACAGATCAGTACAGATTCACACAGAGACCAACATCGGCAGGAAGAGAGCCACATAGATCGACATCGGCATCCCAGTGATTGACATCGACCGAATGAAGACCGACATCGACAGAGAAGGACCCACAGTGACCGACGTCGACAGTATATCGACCGACGATGGCGACTATATTTTCGACACAGCAGACCGAGACACGCACAGACCCAGGGTTATTTCTAGTTTGCTAGAGGAATTAGGGTTTCAAGACTGTATTTTCATATTCTATATATGCATGATAGAGGACAACTATTGTAATCATCTGGATGAATAATAAGATCTTTGATTGGCAGTTAAGAAATTTACTGTGGTTTATTGTTTATCTGAATTTATTCTGCAAGATTGTATCTTCGTTCAGAACTGTTTGTGTTTCTATATTCCCTATTTGAAGGGGATATTACAATTGTTTAGAGCTTTGTAAGAGAAAAAGGAGCCCCTAAGTAAGGGACATAACAGTGGTATCAGAGCCAAATTCCTGCCATCCTGTTGGATAGTTTGGGCAAATCAGAGCCAATGTCCTGCCATCTTGTTGGGTAGGTGGGTAGATTGAATCAGCGAAGTCACCATGAGTGACAGACATAATGGTGATCAAGACACCAAAGAATTCTACTGAGCTATGGTTACAGGCCAGCAACAGACGAGACAGGCACTACAGGCACTCACTACTCTGGTAGAGAGGATGAACACATCTGTTCGACAGAATGGGGAGCAAGGAGATAACAGGGGTGCTACTGTTAATCAGAGACCACAACTGACCTATTTCATGATCGTTGATAGGCCTACACGGCCTATGTTTGTTAATAATGATTCAAAGGCCAACCCAACATCACCACCTTTGGATCGAGAGGCTCTTAACGGTCTACGCCAGAGGAAGCTTTGCTTATACTGCAAAGATCCATATGATGCCAATCACAATTGTCATTTGAGGCCTAAGGGCAAAGCATATCATATAATATGGGAGTATTATGAGGATTCAAAATTCAAAGATTTTGAACAGCATGATAGTTTCGAGGAGTCAAAGACAGAGGCAATGAAGGTGACTCACCAGGATTCTGACAGACATGTGATCGAGCTTAGTCATGAGGATTTGGACTCTCAGTTAGTTGCAGAGGATGAGGGAGCGAGAGATTGTGATGTTGAGATAGTTTCAGTAGCAGCTTCTTCAGAGTTAGATGAGGATGAGTCTGATTCTAGCATTCAGAGTGTGGAGGTATACTCAGAGGTTAGTACATTGAATGTTGATTGTGAGTATATTCCTACAGTTATAACTGAGGAACATGTTATTGGTACTGACACACATGTTCAGCATTTGGGAGTTCTTGGTCCTAATGAGTTTGGCATACCAGTGGAGTTGAGTCTCCAGATTGATTCTTCTCATACAGATGACAGTGTGGTACAGTTGGTTGTGCCGCCTTTACAGAGAGATCAATTATGGGATGGATTGGCACAATATTTTATAGATGGGATTGACAGTTTGTCAGTGCATAACTTAGAGTAGGTCGATCAGATATGTTGACCACAGTAGAGGTACAGTGGGTGGATTCTCCATACTTGGCATAGTTCCATTTGGGAGTTGTTACAGAGTTGGAGCGTGCCTTCCGCATAGCATGGTGGGAGGTGTATATGATATTTGTGATCTTAGAGGTTGCTTGAGTTGCATTCACCAATTTGATTATGGGTTCCTCTTTATTCTACTTCTGATGATGTTGCAGGTACTTGCATTGATTTACAGCTGTGTAGAGCATAACTACATTTGGGATCCAGGTGGATCGAGTGGTTCATTGTTTCGAGATTGCTTGGGGACAAGCAATTTCAGGAGGGGCGGATTGTCATGTCCCCTTTTTTAGTGGACATCGTCAGACTTGATGATCAGCCTATTATGCAACCCTCATAGGCTGAGAGGATGGATAGAGGGTCTTGATGGAGCTTGGCATGGCTTCGATTAGCATAATCTCTACAGTTGGCTTTCATTCAGGCTCTTTCGAACATATTTGCCTGAGCTCCTATTATTTAGGGATATTTGACATGCAGCAAAGCACCCTTGTTTTGATATGGTCATGTGCAGAATAACTCCCTGGTTCACCAGCTTCAGACGGTTCGAGGATCCGACATGTATTGAGGGAGATATTAATATTTGATTGATTTAATCAAATATTAATTATTTGGTCTAATTTTAAATTAGATATTAATTAATTAACTATTTGGTCTAATTTTAAATTAGATATTAATTAATTATTAATTATTTGGTCTAATTTTAAGACCCCAATTCTAATTTAAGAAGCCCAAGTTCTAATTTGAGGAATTCTAATTTAAGAACCCCAAGTTCTAATTTGAGGAAATCTAATTTTAGCAAGCACACCTTTGGAGGGTATAAGGGTTTCTCATGGGGGAGAGTTTGTAGGTATGAATTGATTATTGATTTGAAGACAGATTTTGCTAAGGGTTTTCCCTGAGAAGACTGAGCCAAGGGCTCCAGGATTCCATCTGCAGTGGAGAACGTCAACTCTTCATTGTGTGCGATTTAGAGGCTGTGAAATATCAGCTAATTTATTGCCAATTTGAGAGATAGCTTCATACAGAAGTTATCACAGAGATTTATAGGTTTGAGAGATAACTTCACACAGAAGTTATCACAGTATTGCAGATGATTTGAGAGATAACTTCACACAAAAGTTATCACAGTATTTCAGGTATTTCTTTATTTAGTTTTGATTCAATAAATTATACAGATAGAGATATTCTATATTAGGGTCATATATCTTGAGATCAGGTTGTTCAGCTATCAGGGTGTGTTGTAATTTATTGGCGACCGTACAAAGTCTGTACAGATTCACATAGAGACCAACATTGGTAGGAAGAGAGCCACATAGACCGACATCGGCATCCCAGTGACCGACATCGGCCGACTGAAGACCGACGTCGGTAGAGAAGGACCCACAGTGACCGACGTCGGCAATATATCGACCGACGACGGCGACTGTGTTTTCGACACAGCAGGTTGAGACACGCACAGACCCAAGGTTATTTCCAGTTTGCTAGAGGAATCAGGGTTTCAAGACTATATTTTCATATTCTGTATATGCATGACAGAGGACAACTATTGTAATCATCTGGACGAATAATAAGATCTTTGATTGGCAGTTAAGAAATTTACTGTGGTTTATTGTTTATCTGAATTTATTCTGCAAGATTGTATCTTCGTTCAGAACTGTTTGTGTTTCTATATTCCCTGTTTGAAGGGGATATTATAGTTGTTCAGAGCTTTGTAAGAGAAAAAGGAGCCCCTAAGTAAGGGACATCACAACATGTAATCAAAAGAGATACATATATTAACCAACAAAAAGAAATTGTATTACACAATTTAAAATATATAATGTATATGTGTGTGAAACAATTGCACCAAAACATGACTCTTTAAGACTACATCTCCACTATATCTATAAAAGTGTTAATGTGATAGGTGTGTAATAAAGTACAACATAAATCTTCCAGTGAGAGTTCCCAAAAAATCCACATGAAGTACCTATCAATTGTTATGAAAAGGGAGTGTGATAAAACACATGCTAAAGGTAGATAAGGAAGTATGACAAAGATCATACACACAAGGGTAAAATAGCAAACACCTCCCTCCTCCCCCCCCCCCCCCCCCCCTCATGAAACTTTATAAATTAGTGTGAGTACAATTTACATCTAAAAAAATAGGCAAGAGAAAAAACACCTTCTGAATGGACCTAGATCTAATCTGTAGCCAAATATAAAAGCTAACTACTCATCACAAGTTATTTTAAAAACACAAAATATGGTCCTAAAAACATACCATATGAGATGAAAAGGTCATTTTTCTTCCTATTGGGTCATTCTTACCCATGTGAAATTAGTTCATAGTGTCAGACTAAATGCAATGGGAATGCTTGGTACACACAAAAAACTCACACATGAAATATGGGATAAATATCTTCAATGGAATTCCTCCATACATAAATATATAAATAATTTTAATTTTTTTGAAGAAAGAACTAGATTTAAAACAAAGTAAGATATAGATTCTAGATCTCATTTTAATACCATATTAAATTAACATAGTTCTAATACCAAGTTAAATTAACATGGCTATGATGCCATCTTAGAAATGAGAAGGAGGGTCCAGGAAAACTCTATAAAGCAATCATCCACACATATGTACTCATAAGAGAGAAACATATTCACCAACAAAGACACTATATTATACAATATAGAAATATAATGTCTATGTGTGTGCAACCAGTAATGGTTGTATCAGAACAAGGTTATCTAAGGCTACATATTCTCTAGCTCAAGAGATGATTCAAAGCTCTATTATTTTTACAAGGACCAAAGGTTCCTTATATATAAAAATCAAGAGGTGAGTGAGAGATTGTTATTGGTGGAATAAAAGGTGGGTCATTGCCCAAAGTACACCTAACTCTTTTCACTATTTAACCTTTTTTGGAAATTTAAGGGTTATGAGGAATATGCTACTCAATATTGAAATAACCTATTCTTAAAAGTCAACCAATTAAATAATTTAGTTTATGATATTCAATCTTAGTGATGAAGTAGAAAAACACTAGATATAAAAAGTACAATGCTAAATAGTATTTTGATTGCATAATCACAAAGAAGAAATAATCCTTAGCTTATGTAATAATACACATATATATTGGAGATGTACAAATGTAGAAACATGCTATCTAATGTTTAGGAAATAATTGTCATAGTCTATAAATATTATTTCTAGCTGCCTTGACACTTGCATCGATGCTACTATCCAAATCTTGATGTAACTATCTTGTACATAATATTCATTATATTAAGATGCAACCCCTTGGATCTTTCTAAGTTTTATATCACCTTTCATCTAATGTATCTAGATCTCATGAATAGGTTGTCGATTATTTTTTGTAGCTCAAAACCTACCTCTCCACCTTATGTTAGGTTACATTGCTCAAAATGGGTTAGGGAGCTCATGGTGTTGAGCTGACCTCAAAGACCCCTATGTCAATGGGCACTGCCTACATAGTCAGTGTTCCAAAGAGGTCCTTAAAATTATATATTTATCCCCTATGTGTGGAAATGTGTGTGCACAAGGGTGAAATATAATATATGACAATGGATGTAGTGATCTAACTTGTAACTTAACAAATATTACTCATGGGGTGTCTTTTGAGTACTTCAGATCTGTATTATGACTGCTCCAATGCTTGATATGTAAATATAAATGAATAAATTAGGATAAATTATTTTTTTAATTGATTTATTTATATTTGGTAGGTGCTTTCTTGGTAATTTATAGATGTGTGAATGAATTGGCTTTGATTTGTATTTATACTAGCTCTTTTGAAATAATCCTCACTATAGAGTTAATGACATTCTTATTCCAATCCATAAACTTTAAAATATTTGTGAATTTGAGTGTTTATAAGGTATGGACACTTTCATTGGATCAGGGACAATAGAGTTGATGTGTTATACCCTTAACCTATAGTGTGTCTAGGGATATGTGTGGCCAACTTGTGGCTTACATACATTTAATATTATCTTATTGCATTTCCATATGTTCTTAGTATGATCGATCTATGAAATAACCATGGATAATTAGAGTATATATATTGGTTATTATTTTATCATCATATATTGTGAATTATGCTCTTATTGTATTATTGTGGAGGTTGCCCCCTCAAAGTAGCTCAATTATTATTATCAATTTTTTTGCTCTTTTGGTTAATTATGATTATGGATCTAATTTTTCTACTCTTAATTATTTAATATATTATTCCATTATTGTGAATATATAAGTAATTTAATTACAAGTGGTATTAGACCATCGATTTGGTATAGTTTCTATGGCATTTTTTCAGATATGGGGTTGTAACATTTTAAAGAGCTGGATGATTAAAAAAACATAACTTGTGATTTGGGAATAATTTAATTTTTATACAACTACACCAATGTTCAAAGTGTTTTTTTAAAAGTATGGAATTTTTTTCAGACACTTGTGAAAATTAGTAGTCATTGGATTCATCTCAATGAGATGATCACAACAGTATATTCTACTACTACACTTTGTTTGGGCCTAAAACCCTCCATCCTAAAGTTCATGCATGGATGTTATGGACACTCATGAATGTGGAAAAGGTTAAGACTCCCAAAAATAACCTCACAAAGATGACATGGAGTCCATAACTTTAGATCAATTAATTTATAATGCAGTTCAAAAAATTTAGTTAGATGTACAAAGCATGTAAAGGAAAGATGATATTAATGTAATAAAAGTGGAAATGGATTATTTTAAGGATCAATCATCAATAATGAGTGCTCAATTGACTTCTATTGTGGCTAAATTTTGTAAAATAATCCTCCTCCACTCCAATGTATTTTTCCCACTTAGAATAATCATAACTCCAATACTTGATTGAAGCACATGCTGCCAAAAATGGAAGTACATAAGTTTGATGGTAAGGATCTACTCACTTGGATCAATCAAATAGAAAATTTATTTGATCTACATTATAACCATGTGTTTAAAAGGTGATCATGCCATTTTTCTATCTAGAACTTGATCAATTCATTTGGTATAGGTGGTCATGTGCTCAAAATAAAAATAAGGGAGCTTCTGTTACCTAGTTAGTGTTTACTACACACACACACACACACACACACACACACACACACACACACACACACACACACACACACACACACACACACACACACACACACACACACACACACACACATGCACTATAACAATGTCTCTAAAAACTAATGCAGTCAGTTAAAAAAATTGTGACATAAAATAGCTATTAAGAATTATATTCAATAATTCTAGAATTTATCCTTATGTATGGATGACATCATTGAGAACAACTTGATTGACCTAATCTTGGGGGATCAAGGATAACATCCACCTTGAGTTTTATATGTTTAATCCATCGATAGTTTTTGAATCCATACCATTCATGCACCAAGTAGAGGAAATAAAATTGGTCAAAATGAGGGCTTTCACTCATGGCCACAAACATAATTTTAGAGTGCCATCATTTATGCAACATACAAGATTGACCACTTAGAAAATTGAAGAGAAATATTCTAAAGGGTTATGTTTTGGATGTGATAGAAAGTGGAGCAAAGGACATAAATGTGTTGAAAAGATGTTATTCTACATTGAAGGTGTCAATGAAGATGAAGGCAATGATGAGGCCAGAGGTGAAGGTATGGAAGAACCTAAGGAGGAATATGAATATTATCAGCCCACTATCTAATGTCATACCTTTTCATGTATAAGTATTCCTAAAAATATTAAGGTGGTGGGCAGAATAAGAAAAAAAAGGTGATAATGTTGATTGACTAAGGAAATACACTTAAATTCATCAATAGTAAGTTGGCTACTCATTTGAATAATTTATTTATCCATCCCCAAAATAACAAGTCATAATTATAAATGGTGGCATAATTATCTATTCTAGAAAATTTCATAGTATTAAGGTTTCCATGGGGGACTATCTGAATAATTATCTTATTTTTATTATTCCCATGGGTGGGGCTAACATTGTTTTGGGAGTACCATGGCTCCCAACTTTGTGCACAATAGAGATAAATTTTTAGGAACTATTCTTATGATTTCATTTTAAAGGTAGTAAATTTGAACTATGGGGATCATGGGAAAATTATCCCCAATTGGTTAGTTCACATCATATGAATAATATTCTTAAAAAATGGGTGGAAGGATTTGTAGCATGATTTTTTTTACTTAGAAGTTCAACCAACACATGTGTCTACACATCTTGATTTACAAATGATTCTTGGTTACCATATAATAATTTTTAGTGCAATGCCAAAATACCTAACACCTAGCAGAGAACATGATCATGCCATAAGAATGTTTCCAGATAGCACACCATCAAACATCTGACTATATAGGTATCTATATGCTTAGAAAAATGAAATTAAAAAATGGTGCATGAGATGTTAGAGCTAGGTTTTAAGTGAATATTATTCCCCTGTGGTCATGGTGTAGAAGAGGGATGGTGCTTAGAGGATGTGCTCAAATTATAGAGAACTCAATAAGTAAATCATCAAAGATAAGTTCTTTATTACAGTCATTGATTATTTGTTAGATGAATTACATGGTGTTGTTTATTTTACCAAACTAGATCTTTGTTTTGGGTATCATCAAATTCAGATCAATGATGAGGATATCTATAAAATAGCTTTTGGAACTCATAAAGGCCATTATGAGTTTATGTTCATGCCTTTTAGACTCACAAATGCACCATCTACATTTTAGGGTTTGATGAATACTATTTTTAGGATCTTTTAAAGAAAGTTTATGTTGGTGTTTTTTGATGACATATTAATCTACAACAATACTTGGGAAGAATATTTGAAGCATGTGAAATATGTACTATTAATTCTAGAACAACATCAAATTTATGAAAAAACTTTTGAATGTGATTGTGGCATCATGAGGTGGCGTACTTGGGTCATATTGTATCACATGAAGAAGTCAAAGTCAACCATAAAAAAATTGAAGCTATGATGAAGTGGCAAGTGTAAAAGACCCTTAAGAACCTTCATTAATTTTTGGGGCTAATAAGGTACTATAACATATTTGTAAAAAAATATGGTAGCATAGAAGATCCACTCATATACTTGTTTAATAAAGATTCCTTCCATTGTATTGAACCAACTACTAAGGCATTTGAGTAGTTGAAAGAGGCTATGTGCACCACTCTAGTTTTGGCAACCCCTAATTTTTAAAAAATATTTATTGGTGAATGAGATGCATCAAGATATGGCATGGAAGAAATACTCATGTAAGAAGGAAGACCTATTACATTTGAAATTCATCAACTCAATGGAAAAACAAGCTCAAACCAATCTATGAGAAAGATATGATGGATATTCTTCATGTAGTCAGGCAATAGAGACCTTATCTAATGGGTAGACACTTTCAGGTAAACACCAATCATGATAGTTTAAAATAATTTTTGGAACATCGATTGTCTTTAAAAGAGAAACAAAAATGGGTGATTAAAATTTTGGGATATTAATTTCAAATAGTCTATAAGAAAAGAAAAGAGAATGTGGTAGTATATGCATTTTATAGGAGGGATGAATCGGTTGAGACATTGTTATGTGCAATGATCATTTGACAAGAAAATTGGTTAGAAAAAGAAAGATTAGAATGGGAGAGTGATGGGGATACACAAGCCCTGTTTCAAAATATTTAGCATGGTTTAGGTGTCTCTGACAAATTTGAGTGGAAAGGAAACACACTATGGTAGAAAGATATATTATACCTATGTATGGATTCTGTCCTCAAA
Source organism: Torreya grandis (assembly GCA_037957365.1). Classification (NCBI taxonomy): domain Eukaryota; kingdom Viridiplantae; phylum Streptophyta; class Pinopsida; order Cupressales; family Taxaceae; genus Torreya; species Torreya grandis. The sequence continues at coordinate 251,657 of JARHVA010005210.1, forward strand.
CACAAGATCATTCTGGAGATTCATGCATCTCCAATAGGGGGGCATTTAGGATTTTTGAAGACATATCATTGCATCAAGAAATATTTATTTTAGGACAGACTCAAGGGGGATATGCATAAATTTATGGTAGAATTAAAGGTTTATCAACAAAAAAATAGATAAACAATTAAGACACCAAGTCTTTTGCATCCATAATCCATCCCTAGCTAGAGGTGGGAGGAGGTTTCCATGGATTTCATTATAGGGTTACCAAGATCTTAAGGTAAAAATGTCATCATGGTAGTTGTGGATAGGCTCATAAAATATGCTCTTTTTTTCTTATCAAAACCACTTGTCTCTAGTACAGTAGTTGATAATTTTCTTAATACAGTTCAAAAGTTGCATGGTACCCAAAAAATCATTATGAGTGATCATGATCTTATCTTCATTAATAAATTTTGGACTGAGTTATTTGAAAATTTGGGTACTTATTTGGCTCATATCTCATCTTATCATCCTCAATCTGATGGGAAAACAAAGGTTGTCAATAAATGCCTAGAAGGGTATCTCCATTTTTTTGTATTAGATAAATAGGAACATTGGGCCCATTGGCTACCACTATTAGAATGATGGTACAATACTTCCTTTCATACCTATTCTAACATTTATCCATTTGTGGAAATGTATGGCTATCACCCTCCCATCCATCACTTCATGTTTAAGTGTACAACCCAAGGTTTGAGCTATTGAGGAACACCTTCAACATCAATATGAGGTACTAGTTGGTTTGAGATAAAATTAAACACTAGAATATAATATAAAAAAGAAACAAGCTAATCAACACCGTAGTGAGAGGCATTTTGATATAGGTGATTGGGTTTTTGTGCACTTTCATCCATATAAGTAGATGTCTTTGATGCAACATAAAAAAGATAACAAACTTTCTCATAAGTATTATGGCCCTATCATATTCTATTTTTTTTTGGCAATGTGGCATATAAGCTAGAGCTACCCCAATCCTCTCACATACATCCTATATTTCATGTATATTTCCTGAATAAGGTCATTGGACAAAGATTTTCTACCCAAAATGAGTTACTTGATTTGGGATAAGAAGCAAAGTCATTTTTGAACCTGAGGAGATCCTTCACATGCACAAAAAGTCTATGAACAAGAGAGCTTAAGGATTATTGGATCAAGTGGAAGAGTCTGAATCATGAAGATGCAACATGGGAGGATGAAGCTTTCCTATAACAACATCAAAAGTTGATTGAATGTTGAGTGAACATTATTTTGAAGGGGAGGGGGATGGTATGACCTTAACCTATAGTGCATCTATAGATATGTGAAGCTGACTTATGGCTTACATACATTTTATATTATTTTATTGCTTTCTCTATGTTCTTAGTATGGCTGGCCTATGAAATAACCGTGGATAATTAGAGTATATATAGGAGGTAGTGGCTAGTATTTTATCATCGTATATTATGAATTTTGATCTTATTGGATTGTTGTGGAGGTTTCCCCTCAAAGCAACTTAGTCATTATTATAAAGTATTATGATCTTTGTAAGTTATTATAATGGATCAGATTATTCTACTCTTAATTATTTAATATATTATTCTATTGTTGTGAACATCTAAGTAATTTAAATAGACATCGCTACTGTCCTACATTGAACACAACTATCTAGGATGGAAAAAAGTTGCTAAGGTTATGTAACTGACTATGATGAATGTATATCAAATTTTAGGAGTTCTATGGTTACAGGTGATCTAAATAATGCAAATAATTAGGGTTAGACTAAGAAGTAAGTAATTAGACATAGTGAAATAGCGAGTGTGAGATTTTTGGCTGTAAGGAAGGTCAAACTTAAAGGTAGAGCCTTGAGATATATTTGTTAAGTGTAGAAGACTGGTTTAACATATAAATCTAGATTTAAGCATCTACATGTCCCCCCTTTAATCTAGTAGTGCATAAATATTAAATTACTAGGTTAAAGGAACAAAAACATATTATGGTGTATATAACACACCTTGTCTTTGCTTGATCCCACTTTAATTTTATGTATGCAAATGACCTAAAACCATTTGAATGTTACATGTGTAATTACTAAATATAATCTAAAATGGAATAATTTGAAATTGGTTGAAAGAAATAGAGCAAGGAAGGAGTAAACCTATGTGTTGATGCAACCATGTTTCCCCTTGGTAGTTTGTCTTTTTAAAGATGCTTCCTAACTTAAGCATTGGAGAGATGTTACAAAATGAACCTTGGAGATGTGAAGAGGGAAGTTTGAGCGTGATAATGCCCCTAATTCGGTGAAAAAATGAATTGTGCAAAGTCCATTAAGAACATATAATCTTACTCATATAACTCAAGTATAATAAATCTAGCCAATTTAGCTAATATCACCTGAGTCAAATGGTGTAACCATATTAAACCATAATAATAGAATCATAGTGCCAAGTCTATTGATGGCATATAATATTGATCACACTAATAAAAAAGAACCAACTCTAGTAGCATATAAAAGCCCAAACGTTACATCTTGGTAAGGTTGGTGCATATAATTTTGAAAGTGTATCTATAATTTGGTGCAAGTACACCTAAAATATGTCTCAAGTTGAAGTATATATAAAAATGTAACCTCTACTCTATAACATGTATCAAAAATTTGAAAAACTCTATCCCAAATATGTGCCCAATGCATAGAATTCTGCCCTAAATGTATATATGAATCATGTAAATTGTATTAACTAAATCAAATTCTACTCATTTTATTAATTATATGTATGTTGAGTCATGTATTCTACAACATGCCCCCCATTTTGAGTGAGGGGATAAAAAAAATTATAATCACCTTATCTCAAAAGGATAAGACAACTATCCTATATATGTATGGATCATGTAGTAAAGAAGAATATAGTAGTTTCATGTCAAATTAGATGTACAAATGAAGCTCAAAATATGGATACATAACAAGATCTAATATGAATGATAATAATCATGGAAATATCTAGAAGATAATAAACTCAATAAACAATCAAGCACACATACAAGAGTAATCAAATATCACACAAAAATGGGTCCGAGGATACCTCAAAAAAAGGGCATGTTCAAATGCTACACACAAGTGGAAAACATGTAAATATCTACACACCAAATAAAAAATAAATACTCAAGGTACTATGGCAAACAAGCAAAAACATGTGAAAATGTTCCACAAGCAAGACAAAGAAGCAAATAAGTAAATTCAAGTAAGCTACTATAAATAAATCAAGTATTGAAATTTAAGAAACTATCATAGCCTATCACACTAGTCCCTTCATACATGTGTTAGTAAAATGTCATGTAGAATATAATATCAAATACTCTGTGTAAGATAGAAATTGATTATAGGCATGTGTAATATATAAGCTTTGTAAGATAATAAAAAATGATCATAAAAAAGTAGAATTTGTATCAATCGTGATCATATATAAGTAAGATTCTCCCAATGTAGTATGTCATGCTAAAAGAGGAAAGGTATAACATCTGATTGCTTGAGATATCATGGGTTTAATGTATGCCTATGTCACACTCAAGTACCCATGGAACATATGTGTGTATATAAATTATATGCTATCTACTAACATAAAGTAAACAACATATGCAAAAACTAGTAAACATGTGAAACACTAAATTTTTTTGGTATTTTTATATTATTTGAATGTTTTTATATTTTATTAGATATTTGATTTTTTTGGAATTTTTATTTTTTTGAATATTTTTAATGTTTATTTTTTTGGTATATTTTTGGATTTGTGAAGCTTAATTAGAATGAAGGGATATGTTTCTTCTAATTCAAAATATAAAAGGCTATCTAGTGGTCCTTTTGGCTACCACCATTATTTATGTTTTATCATTGCCAATGCTTCAATGTTTTTTGATAATAGAATTCTAACTCTATTGTTACAGGTTTATCATTGTATCCATCATGTGGCACACAAATGATTTTATCTTCAAACTATAAAATGAGGCAAATATTTGTTGTATTTATTGTTGTAGTCATATCAGTCAACCAATACTAGCCAAGATGAAGGGTTAAGTTTAGTTTCAAATTCAATAACCATATTATTGTATAAATAACCTTTTTCCACATGCTATGGGTAGTATAATATGTATAAGAAATATTGGCATCAGTGGTGAGTGTTGTAGCTCATTTATATTATGTCCCAACTATTGGAAAAATACAAGGCTACAAATGGTGTTTAATTTTTTTATCAACCTTGATATGTTGACAATGGACCACATAGACATTTCTAGTAATAGTTATATCTTTTTAATGTGGTCACTTTGAAGGATGCATTTATTTTGAGAGATTGGAAGTATTATGTCTTTTTCATGTGTTGGGTATAATTTTTATATGACCACCATGTTTGTATTTTTGAATTATACTTTGTAAGGCACCAAAACAATTAGTATCATGGTCAAAAATTTGATGATAAGTGAAATATTGTGATCTTTCTTTTGCCACAAGTCTAGTTTATGACTGATGATGATTAAGAGGTAAAGATGTCATCTTATGCTTAAGTAATATATAAATAATTATATTTAGAACATCTTTACATGTTGAGACCTAAAATATCTGGTGTGGAGACTTATGAGAGGAATCCACATTATTCACATGGTGGATTTGAATTTTCCCTTTATACAGTTGACGTAAAGATTACAACCAAGAGGGATGGATATTCTAAAAAGTATTTACATATTTGTCTATGATTTTTTCCTTGCCTTTATTTGTATTTGTTTTGGTATCTTTTAATGATGAATTTAACTTGTATGTACTAGGGCCCATAGGTGTGAATAGATCGTGTGAAAAATGCTCAAGTGGATCAAAGTTAAACATGAATAACTTTTCATTAGTAATATATTAAGGGAGTTCATCATCACTATCATAATAATTTAAACCTTTCCATCTTGCTATTTTGAATTTACCACTAAAGGTAGATTATATGTTTTGTTTTCTTGTGGTTGTGGTGTCATTGCTTCCTCTTGTAATCGCATTTGTTATATATTGTTGTCTTTATGTTCATCCATATGCACTTATAGGGACAGTGATTTATGAATATCATGAGATACATTCTCTATTTTAATTGGTTGACCTATTTCATAAGTAGCTATGCTCTTGATTGGAAAAAAATATTTTGGTGGTATCCACTTAGTGTAGTAGTTCCTAGATAAAGGCTTAATGACATTATAATAAGTATTACAAAGAGGCATTAGATGTGTATATTTTTGGATCTTTCTCTTATTATGTTTACCAATTTGTTGATTCCATTTAAGCATAATTTGTATTAATGTCATCATGCATGAAAAACAATAATCAATGAATATCATGATGCACTTGATAAAGGAAAAATTAAAATATGTATGCATTTTGCTAAACATAATTTATTCCTTTTAAATTTTAAAATAAATCTATTTTTTACAATACATTTTAATAATTTAGGAATAAAAAAAATAAAAAAATTGTAGGGCATACTAGGATTGGATTAGAAGACTCAGAGGTCGGGTTCGCTAAATGTTTAACCCTTTTTAGAATTTAAGGGTTATGATGAATAGGCTACTCAAGAGTGAAATAACTTGTTCCTAAAATTAGATAAATTAAATAATTAAATTAATTATATTTAATTCCAATTCTAAATTTTGAAAATTCTAGATATATAAAGTACAATGATAAATAGTATTTTCATTGCACAAGACGAATAAGAAAAATACTTAGCTTATACAATGATGCATAGATGGATATGAGATGTACACGTTTAGAAACAAGTTTTTTGATGTTTAAAGAGTAGTAATCATATTTTTGAAATATTATTTCTAGCTATGTAGACACTTACGTCACCCTATGGACACTTGCATCAATGCTACTACTTGAATTTTGATGCAACTATCCTATACCAAATATTCACTATGTTAAGATGAAACCACCTGGGTATTTCTAGTTTTTTGGTCACCTTTCATCTGATGTATCTTGATCTCACACATATGCTATCAATGACTATTTGTATCTCAAATACCCCTTTATTAATGGGTGTTGCTTACATATATAATGCTACAAAGAGGGCCTCAAAATTATTTAGTTATCTCTTATGTGTGGGAATGTGTGCACATAAGGGTGATATATACTATATGATAATGCATGTAGTGATCTAGCTTGTGACTTGACAAATATGGTTCATGGGATATATTTTGAATGATTTAAACTGATATTATGATTGCTCCTATGCTTGATATGAAAATATGGATGAATAGGCTATGATATCTTAGTTGTGAAATTGATTGATTTAGCTTTGGTAGGTGCTTACTTGGTAATTGATAGATATATAATTGAATTGGCTTTGACTTGTATTTATAATATCTCTTTTGAAATAATCCTCATAGAAGGGTTGATGACATTCTTAGTCTGACCCATAAACTTCAAAAGATTTAAAAATTTGAGTGTTTTTAAGGTAAGGACACTTGTGTTGGAACAAGGAAAGTAGTGCCAATACTACTATCTTGCTCTGAACAAAATCATCCAGGATGGAGGATAATTATTGAGGTTTTGTAATTGATTATGATGAATGTATATCAGATTTTAGGTTTTTTGTATTTACATGTGATCTAGATAATTATAATAATCATGGTTGTACTAATAATTAAGTAATTATACCTATTGAAGTGGCAAGTATGAGCCTTTTACCTGCAAGGAAGGTTAAACTAAAGAGTAAATCCTCAAGATATATTTGTCAAGTGTATAAGACTAGTTTAACATATAAATCAAGGTTTAAAAATCTACACTCACACATGTGAGGATAGCTACTATCATTAAATGTGCATATTAACTATGTGGTACACATAATACATCACACCTTGGTATCAACACTACCCTAAAGTGGACTTCACATCAAGTGTGAATATGACACAACAAAAAAATAAGATGTCCCTAAAGAGGCCAATGATATTTTAATACAAATTTTCTCTCTTTTAATGCAATAGAGTTAGCTTCCATTTATATTATATATATATTTTATTTTGGCATTGGTTTAATATGCTTGCAAGAATGTTCATATAATTTGGTATCAAATCTCTTGCTAGGGTCATGTTCCACAAAAAATTCTAAGTTTAGGGCTCTATAAAATTATCCTTCATGTGCTCTTAGCTCATCCAAAGTATGAATTTGGTGATAACAAAGTGGTTCAAATTAGTGGCACTAAAATTCCTTACCTGAGCTCACCTATTTTTTTCTTGCAATAGTTAATTTTTTTAAGGTTAGAAATACTGTGTTGGGGGTTTATAAAATATCATATAAAATTGTCATTTTTTCTAAAGACATGAGACTTATGTGTGAATTAGGGTGGGATTTAACTCATCACTATAACCATATAAACAAAAAATATACATGGAATTGGGATTTTACGTACCTTTAGCTATATTTGAAGATCCTGCATTTATTTTTTAAGCTTAGCCTTAAGAAACCTTCAACCATCTATTAATTATAGTGCATTGATAAGTAGTTAGCCTAGGGAAGTTACTCACAACTGACCTTGGATATGGGATAGTTGGCTATGGTTACTATATACTCTTTATAGTTAATGCTTTTGAAACATTGGGATAACACTATTTAGGAATGAGATAAGTTTGAATGTGAGCTTGTAGAATAGACACACCATGTAGAAGAACTACCTAGTTTCACCCGACTATGTTAAACATTAGAGATTTTGAGTTGGTATAAATTACCACTACTTAATCCCTTCTAGAAATGTAATAAAAAAAAAGGAATCCATAGACTATGTGTAAAATTTATAAAATGAAGAAGATCTGAATAATTTTAAAAAGTGTTATAATAAGGGGATTACAAAGTAGATATATAATATTTTAGGCTATTTATTTTAAAAATGGTGACATGTATAAAAATTATGAGTGATTATTTGCCCATAAGATAATTTTCCAGTAAAAAATCTATTTTTTTCTTCCCTTGGGATAATTATACCATTGTAAACATTTTATTGAACTGATGATTTTATATATAACTCTTGTAAGATTTTTTTGTATCATTGAGACCCCTTTTTGTGATGTTTATGACATCACAATCTAAAACCAAGAACATGGAGTGGAAGTTATTGACATGAGATCTATAGTCACTGAAATACAAAAAATGATACATGGATTCAGTGCACAAAACTTAGAACTCTCAAGAAAGCTCAAAAGTGACAAAAAAATTGAGACAAGTTTCCCATTAAGAAACATGCCATCTAGCCCAAAATTGGACTTTCCTAAATTTGATGGTATTGAACCTTCAAGTTGGATTTATGTACTGAATGATATTTTAGTCTACATAATGTATTGGGGGTGAAACAAGTATCAATCACATCATTCCAATTGGAAAAGGATGTTGTCTAATGGTACCAAATGGTATCAAAATTTCATGAAGAACCAACTTGTGACATTGTTTTCAAACTTTTGCTGGTTTGAATTGGTCCTAACACTTATGATGATTTTATAGGAGCCTTTACCAAAATTATGAAAATGGTTAAAGTACCAAACTAGATTTTAAAAATATGATGATTTTGTCAAGAGATACTTCATAAGTGGGCTCAAATATATATTTTCACTAAGGTATAAATGTTCAAACCTAAAAACATGATGGAAGCTCTTAGGTTGGACAATTAGCTAAATATAATCTCACAACCCAACATCATTCTTCATGTTTTGTTCCCTTAAAACCATCCACATCATAATGCAACATACTAGCCTAACCTCCAAAAACAACCCCTTAAACATATTATAGAGGCTAAATGTGATCTTGTTGGAAAAAAGGGTTGTGTTATAATAGTGTTGAAAAATTCACACTAGGTCATACAAGTTGAAAAAAGTTGTATGTACTAGGTGTTGAGTCACCCTCAGATATCAATTATTGGGAGGATGCTCAAGAGTCCTATAAAAAGGAACATGAAGTATAAGAGCCCAACCTCATGGATTCCCAACAATAATTTCAATGCATGCCTTGGCAGGAGTAACCACTCCTCAAACTATAAGAGTAAAAAGGAATTTCAAGAAGCACATATTATGATTTTTTTTACCCCAATCAAAAAATACCAAATATACGTAATTTGACTTACTAATAATTTTTGTACCATATCTAAATTTTACATTATGGGGGCTTATTTCAATGATTAATTGTTATTTGAATCTCTGATTACATTGTCAGATTTTGTTTATGATTATTTTTAAAATAATAATAAATTTTTTATTACCATACTCAATGTAAACAATAAATTCAATATGTTGTATTCAAAATATATGATTTTGAGTTAATATGCATACTCTAATTTGAAATAATGATAGCCAAAATAATATTTTGGCCTATATCTTGCACTTCATAAAGTTGCATTAGTAAAAACATGGCTTCATTTCTACAGATATATTTGTTTTGATGTGATTTATCTAAGGTAATGTGAAGTACGACAAACAATCTAGCCCTTGCTTATTTTATTTAAATCCGTTGTGATAGTTTTTAGTCTATTAATACATTTTGATAGAATTCTAAGAAACTAATATTATATAATTATTATTAGAACTTATTGAGTTATAATATTTATCTACTATAAATATATTTATACTTGTCTAAATGATGTAGGTCTGATGTTTCATTGGCCATTCAAACATTGTTAACTTGCTAATTTACATAGGGTTTGCTTGAAAAGTTTTAATAAATGACATTGATATGTCATTTTGAACAAACATATTTGAAAATATCTGATTAATGTGCCACTTGGGCTAAATATTTCATAAATCATTCACTTTAAATGATATGAATGTCTCAGTTGTTAAGGTATCCTTATAATATAAACATATCATGCTAGGAAAACATGGTTTAAATAGGTTGATAAATTTGTATTGGCATACCATTTTAGGTAAACATTATTTGAAAAAGAATATTAAAACATATTAAAATGCCACTTTGGCAAGGCTTATCATAGACTATTAAATTTTGAGTGACATTCTATGGCACTCTTCCTAATGTATGGCTTGAAGTGGTGGGTTTAATATGTTTTTGTACCTATTTTGGGGCACAAATTTTAGATATCAACATTTATTAAATATTAGATATCAACTTAGATCTCTTTGGGATTCAAACTAAATGTTAATCATGATAGTTTAAATGCTTGTTTACTAATTTTGAAGGTGATTTTAGGTTGGTGACAAGTTTATTTTTTGGATAAAGGAGATTAGAGATGAATTTAACATTGTCACTGACCTTTAAGTTGACATTGATTTAGCAATATTTTGGCCACTGCCACTCCATTGAGTGCACCAAGATATTTAACTCTAAATTATATTCTAGATTAGGGATATCTAGGATTAAGGGGTAGAGATAGCCTAGGGTAAAAGGATGATAAACTATCTCTAAAGTAGACCAATTGGGTGCTAAACTTATATATAAACATATGTTAAATTCATTAAACTGATATAGGTTAAAAATAGTAAATACAACTATGCTAGATACGGAAATGAAAAATAAGTAATGTAATTTGTTTATTTTGATGATAATGTAGTTCTATATCTAGAACAAGAAGTAGACTGGAAGATGATTCAAGAATAGTCATCCAATTCTAGATTAAGTGCATATGGAGCCACAAACACTAGAATCAACCCTAGATGGTTATGTTGACATTACTGTCTGAAACCAATGTAAGTGTCTTATATGAGATACCTATTAGAAAAGGATGCAACCAACTAAATGATTATGGGTTTGAATTCACCTTCATTCTGGTGCTTTTAGATATGGGTCATGGATTGTCACTCATCATGAAATTACAAAACCTTAGTCCTCCATCTTCATAGTGACCTTGGAAAAAAATGGGTTAGTGGGCATATAATGTCGATTTGACACCAAAGACCCTCTATAAATGATCATTTCCTACATATCCAATGCTTTAAAGAGGGCCTCAACTATTGTAGTTGTCCGATATGTGTTGGCTTGTGTGTAAATCATGCAATATATACAAAGAATGCATAATAGTGACTTAACTTGTAACTTTGAAAATATAGATTTTAGGTTTCTCTTTTAGTACTTAAGACCTATGTATGTATTTTCCCTATGATTAATATGGAAATAAGATAAAATAGGAAAGCTTCAATTTATCGAGTGCTTTGATAAGTTGCCTTAGGTATTTTTGAGTATATATTAGGTGATGAATGAATGAGGGTTGATATTATATTTATATCAATCCTTTTAGAGAAGTAACTCTCATTAAATAAATTAAGTAAATCATTAGGATATGTTTCATTTTCAAATTATATGAATTTAGGGAATTTAACACTTAGGTCAGAGCAAGTTACTTGCATCGATGTAAGTGTTTATTATGGATGCTAGTGTCTAAGGAGTAAGAAAATGGGTACAAACTCAAGAATTTTAGAAGTGGAAGATAAGTAGGTTTTAAGCACTTTGGATAAAATAGAAGGCCTGGATCATCAACATAAGACTGGTTAGACTAAGAGATAGGACAAAGGGCACAAGATAGAAAAGATGTGAGACTTCAAAAAGTGGGAAAGGTCTAGAACTAAGAGGAACAACCAAGGTCTAATTTTTCCAAGTGTATAAGATTTAGGTGCTATATAATCAATGAAATAGTGTCTACATTTCCCCCTTTAATATAGTAATGAAATTTATAGTTTAAAGGAAAGGAATGCATACCTATGTGTGTATAACACACCTTGCCTTTGCTTGAGTCCAACTTGAGTGTTTTTATTGGTCACTGAACTACAACCAAGAGCATGTTATAATACATAATAAGTGTATATAATCTATAATTGAAGGAATTTGAAAAGATTAAAATTGAAAGAGAAAGGTTTAGGAGTAAACCTATGTATCGATGTAACTGCCTTACCTATAGGTAAGTTTATTTGAAATATGTATCATTGTAAATCTCTAAAACTAAGATTAGGACAAATATAAATAAATTTAGAAAGTGAATTAATCCAAGGAGATAGAGATAAATTGTAAAAAACATGAATCTAACCTTGGATAAAAGGTGAGTTGTCATTTATAAGTTGAGATTAGATCAACCATTCAACCCAATAATACTTATAACTTGGTGAGCATGAGTGAACAAAGTCAACTTATATTATAAAATTGGTATGGCTAGATGATAAAATCAATCCCAACCTAAAAACTTGGCAATATTGAGTGATGTAATCACCTCAACCATACCAAAGGTGAACCAACCAATATAGTAGATTGGCTCACTATAGTTTATAAAAGTACATCCTAATTATTAGTGCATAAAAGTATATCTTAGTGGGTGATGAAAGTACTTGATAGTGTTTTGAAATCTAAAATTAATTTGGATTTTATAACATTAGGTGCACATTGCATAACATATGAAACTTAGATATGTCTCATTTTTAAAACTATGTATAATAATAGTACCAATGCATATAATTCTACCACAACTATGAATGTAAATTATATAACCGCGTGCTTTTTCCAATTAAGAAACTATGTAAGTGTGGAGAACATGATTCCAAAGCATGCCCCCACTATATATGGAGAAATATGAAAACAAAAATAAGTACCAATGTGGAGGAAATGTTTATAAATATGACCCCACTAAATATGGGTGTGCTAAATATTGAATAAGTGTGGAGAACATGCTTTCAAAATATACCCCCACTAAATCTAAAATTGTGAATATGTGGAAGCCATGCTTATATGACATGCCCCCACTGAATTTGAAAACTGATATAAGTACTAAATACATAACAAGTGCAGAGAAAATTTCTAGAGCATGTCCCCACTAAATCTAAAAACTATACCAAATGTGAATAACATGCCTCTATAACATACTCCCCTTTGAAGTGAGTGAAGAATAGAAATTAGTAATTACCTTACCTCAAAAGGATAAGACAACTGTATAATTTGTGAATAGAACCATGTAGCATATAAAAGGAATATGTCTAGGTAAATATAGCACTGAAGTTCATAAGACTATGTGATCACATGAAGACCTAAGATGCATGATAAATATTATGGAAACATATAGATAGTAATAATATAAGCTTAATAATAAAATCAAGCACACACATATGAACACTCAAAATCAAGTCAAAAGGTAATGGTCCAAGGAGACCATAAACAAGTGGCATGTTTAAATTCCACATAATTAAAGGGACATGACTTAGTCAAATGTCCACAAAAGCAAGAATGACATATCTAAATGTCCATACAATAATCAATGACATGTTAAAATTTCAAAGAAATCATATACAAGCACAGGGGCCTCAAATAAAGGAGCATAATCAAATGCTATAATAAATAAGATAATAGTAGGGCAAGACACTCATGGAAGTGCATAAAGGAAGGCATAAAAAACCAACATAAAAATGTCATGGTAGCCATGGTAAATTTTAGCAGCAAATATTTGTTAATTGATGAATATTTCAATTTTTAAATTTTGTTTTTGGCAATTTTTTAGGGCTAGTAGATGGGTCTAGATCATAAAAAATTTAGGAATATAAATTATTTTGGGGGTCAGATTACCAACCATTTACAATAATATCTTATATTACACTTCAATTTACCACATACATACATTACAATCGGCCCTTGATATTAAAATATACTTTCAATAACCACTTCCTGATATCAAATAAGGTAATAAGTAAAACCAGAACTAACAAGGCCATGTAATCAAAAGATTAGAACTAAATGACAACACCAAATAACAAAACTTGAATAGAGGAATTAGATGGTGATACTAAATAATAATAATGTTGAATAAAGGAATCAAACAATAGTGTCAAATGATAATACCTTACGATAGTGTCGAATAGTAATACTGAATGATAATGATGAGTGGTGGCATCTGCTATGTGACCATATGACATAACCAAAAGTAGAGTGGTGCTACCACCAAATGACATAACCAAACTGTAGCATGTACTCTATGACTAGATGACTGAACTGGATGATAGAACTAAAGTTTTATATCCTTGATCATCATGACATCTGGTGGAAATAGTAATAGGATAGGATAATTATCAAGAAAATCAAGCATATTATCTTATTTTAAAGAGCCAATAAAAAATCCCACACAATCACATTACACTCAAAATATAGTTATTTATTATTTTTTTAGTTTTTCATAAATTTGACTTTAGCTATTCAATAATATTAAAACAATTTTACACAGAAATCCCCATAGATATCTCACAAGAAAGAATTAACTAGGATAACATGCCACCCCCTAAAGATTATTTTGATGATGATATGCCACCACTCAAAGATGCTCCTCTGGTTTTTGATGACAATGATCATGACACTCAATTAGTAGAAGAGATTGTTGGTTTTCACCAAACACAAAGTTTAGCTAAAAAATTCACTCAAGATTATTTGTGAAGGAAGAGAAGTAGATGGATAATTGAAAGGTCCTTTAAGGTGGGTTGGGAAATAAAATTTCCCCTCATAAAACTTGTAGAGCTTGATAATGCTGATGATACTCCAATAAAATGCATATGTAAAATATGTAGCTAGAAACTAGGAAATGAACACAAAATGCAATTAAAGTTGGACATGATTGAGAAACATCATGGAAAATAATATGTGACATTAAAACACCTAGATGAAATGATAACAAGAATTCATAGGTGGAAAAATATAGAATAATGCATGCATGTAAGATATGCACGTGAGTATGAAAATGATAAGAAACATCAAAAACATCTTATTGAGAAAGGGGGAATAATTGAAGAAAATTTTGGAAAAGTTATGCAGTCCCATATAAAGGCCAAATATATACAATTCTCTACTATATACCACATTATAAAAAATGGCAAACCTATTTTTGATTTTTTAGATTATAAGATTTTATTTCAACATAATGGATTTTTAGAGGATTTGCCACAACTATGAATCAAATTTTCCTAGATTCACAAAATATTTCCAATAGGTTATCTAGTAGGGCCTCTTAAAATTAACCTTGATAGTAGCCCATGGATCAAATGTGCTAGCATAAAATGTTAATTACATAGCATATCAAGTACCCTGTGAAAGATATAATCATGGATAAAGGCATGTGTAAGTACATAAATGAGATCAAAACATGATAATGTAGAGTGGCCATAGAATGATATAACTTAGAAGTATTATGATCATAGAGGTGGATGTCCCCAATGTCCATATTCCATGAGTAGAGAAAAGGCCCAATATCTAAAATATGAATAGATCATGTATCTATGTATGCCTAAATCACACTCAACTAGAATCATGACACACATGTGTATTTATAAGTAACTTATATGCCATACATCAACATGAAACTAACACATAGATGCCAAAGAGTTAATAAAACATGTTGATACCAAAAATGTTTTTGGATTTTTGGATTTTTTTTGGTATTTTTAGAATATGAAAGGGAAAGGCTATCCTATGATCCCAACCAAAGGGTGATAAGATATATCTCTCCACTATGAACTTGGTGTAATATTTTGGTGACACTTTCAAGGAATATATATATAGGTGCAATATCTATCACTTTAGTGTTTTTGATGGTATGCATATGTCAAATAGGACTCTATGGTCTTGGAGAAATAATAGGAGTAATAGGAGTAGGGGTTCGTAGAACCCATCATTGAGTGATATGCGGTTTATTTGAAATAGTAGAAATATTAACATTTATAGGTGCTTTGGATATATGAACATAGTGTATAGTAGATGAAGATTTTATAGAATCCACTGTATGTATCTGATGTAATGGTATTTTGAGTATTGGCCACCTAGTAAAGGGGATTACATATTATTTAGCCTTTTGTAGAGGATTAACCTTAGTAGATTTGATACTTAGTTGCCTAGGTATAGGTTTTTATTGTTAGCACAGGTAAGGGAGTAAGATTTGGTTATATATGCCATTTTTTAAAGAAGTATAATTTATTATTTATAAATAAATATGTTGTTATATGTGAACAAGAATATAATACATAAACAACACATTAGATCCCAAGAATCAAGGGAATTGTTGAATAGGAAATGGAAAAGTCTATAAAGCATTGTAAGAAGGATAAGAAGACAAACCATTTGAATTAATGAGAAATATTATTTGGGTCTCATTTATTGTCTCCTTTTTTATTTTAATAATTATTTTAGGTGTTTATTATTTAGTTCTAGTTTATGTTTCCCAAATGCATTTTATTCATTTTTGCTACTAAATTATAGTTAACAATAGTGTGGCTACTGGGATACTTATAGGTCTCAAAATCAGTGTTATGTAATGTGTTTGATGGTATGGATCATTGGGGTAACAACTAGCTATACTGTCCATGGTCCTCCATTGAGTTGTATTCAGAGATTGACAAATTATTTTGATGGAAAATGCATTTGAGGTTTTGATCAGGTATTGAAATCACTCTTGTGAAGCATTTCATCAATTTGGCAAACCCATTTGAAGTGGTCCTTGTGTGGGTTCAAAACTATTCTTCATTGTAGCTTTTAGTAAATAAAATAGAATTTTCCATTTTAGGATTTGATAAGATTTTATAGTTAAGAGAAACTTTTGCATAGCCTATGCCAATGAAGGTAGTCGAGTTACAAATCTAACCATCTTCTAAGTCATTTCTATCTAATTTGGATTAAAGTTTGTAGACCTAGCAATAAACTAATCATAACTATTATAGAAAATTATATAAAATATATAGACATGATATGGAGCATCATAAATGTGAATAAAGTCAATAATGGTAAGGAACTACAACTTGTTCTCAATGAAACCACCAATTTGTTGATCCAAGAAGCCTATTTACATAGTTCTTTGGGTACAACTTGCAAATCCACATTGTCATGGACCAAAGATGTTGGATGGTGGAATAAAAAGGTCGAGATCTTCATCTTCATTTTCTATCTCTTTCCATCATACTCTATTAGACGTCACCCTATCATATGCTTTCTCCATGACTGTTAAGATCTACTAAATTTTTAGTAAATGGTCAAATGGATGTTTGAATGAAAATTAAGTTTTAAACATAAGCAAGCTACATGAGTTTATTATCTTAGGATTTTGTCAAATTCCATTCAAAGCCATAGAAGTGGCTAGGGTGTGGGCAACTAAGGTAAAGTGAGAGGAGGAGGAGGATAATGAATAGTGTGTTACTACCACCACTATGGTTGACAATTCCCACACTTATCCTAGCTATTCTGAAGCAATTTTGGCTAAACCTAAAAATAAAAAATCATAGATTATAAGCTTGGAGTAATTTTAATCTAGGTATAATGTTGGGCTTGGTGTGATGACCTATGGTTGTGGATGGTTTGGCTATGCCTAATATGATGAGTAGTATGGAAGATAATTTAATATTGGGATGCATGAATGGGTATTATATAATTTATTGTTCTAGTTTTTTGTTACTATATTCGAGGCAATTTCTTCTCTAAAGTTAATTGGCATGATGGGTGAATAGAAGATTTAAGGTGACACATGGATAATGACCTAAGTAAAGACATAATGCAATCAATGAAACTTTTAATCATAGAATTTTATTGTCATACCAACTACATAACGTTATAAGTATTAATAATAAATAGCTATGTGGAAATGAATTATGAGAAAACAATTCAAGTTCACCTTTAGTTCATTTAGAGTAGTAAAATAAGTAGGGTCATTCCATAATTGAATGAAAAGGCCCTCCATGTGGACTCTATGACCAAGTTATCACTTGATGGAATTTAGGTCTCATTGATGTTTATAGTTTCCTCTCTTACCTTGAGGATGAAACATGTTATAATAGGAGAGTGTTTATGATTTTGTCAAATTAAAATGTATTTGGGGTATTTAGAATAATTAAAAGCAAATGGAGCTATGACTTGAAGTCATGGAGAATAAGAGTAGGCTTAGATTAGTTACCTCAAATATAATTGTTATTGAAGCAAAATTTTAAAACTTTTTATATTAGGGCTTTAGTGTGTCTCGGGGCGAGACACCATTTTAAGTTAGGGTGAGTGTTAGTACAAGGGAGTAATATTTGGTTATTTATGCCATTTTATGAAGGAGTATAATTTATTATTTGTGCCATTATATGTGAAAAAGAGTATAATACATAAGTGGCATATTATATCCCAAGAATCAAGGGAAGATAGATCCCAAGAATCAAGGGAATTGTTGAACGGGAAATGGAAAAGTCTATAAAGCATTAATAGAAGGAGAAGAAGACAAACCATTTGAATTAATGATAAATATTATTAAGGTATTATTTATTGTCTCCTTTGTTATTTTAATAATTATTTTATGTGTTTATTATATAGTTCTATTTTATGTTGTGTAAATACATTTTATTCATTCTTGCTACTAAATTATAGCTAACATTTATTGTTCAAGTGGATGCTCATATGTGATTCTATAAATTATAATTATTTGATTGGCATGATTGTATTTAACACACCCATGTACTATAGAAGGTACTTCTCAAAATATATGGATCTAAGGTCTTTCAAATAACATATCAAAGATGCTTGTAGAAGGTATAATTCAAAAATTAGTAACCACATATGCGGGATTGACCTGTAAAGGTAGGTCAATCTCACCAAGAACCTTTTGGGAGGTCCCATCAAATGATCTAGCTGATCTAGTAGAAAGATGAAAATCATGATGATTATAACCCAAGTATGTAACTAATATCATGGTGAACATGTTATTTCTTGTGCCATTATCAATCATAACACTATGTATAGGGTATTTATCAAGGTATTCTCAAATGAATAAAGAATGAAGATCAGAGTCATCATCCTTAATCTTACTATCATTAAAAGAAATACAATGTCTCTAAACCATAAGAGGTGTATGTTGTGTATAAATATCGATAATCCCATCTAATGGGTACCCATAATATGTTAGAGGAGGATGTGCATTATATGTCATTTTCAATTTTGGTTCCTTATTAGAATGGTATTACAAAAGATTGTTAAATATTTTTTATTTGTGGTGATCACCAGGTTGTGAAATTAATTCCTTGGGAGGATAATCAAATGTAATATTTTGGTCATCAATAAGGTTTTAGATCTTACGCGTCAAGGTAAAACATCTTTTCATAGAATGTCTTGGTCCCCAGTGATAATCAAAATAAACATTCACATCATATCCTTTGGGTAGAGGTATATTCATATCAACCTCTATAAGATGAGGGAGATATATAGTATGACACTATACTAGCCATGGGAGTAATTGAATTAGGAGACTTAGGTAAGAATTTAAATTTTATCTTTGGTGCATTAGATAAGATAAGTTGATTAGGCTATTGTGAAATTATATTAACTATGTTGGTTGTTTCCTTTTTAGGCTCAAGAAGATTTACCTTATAACTTGGTTTGATTGTAAATTTGGTACTAGATAGAGATATAGCTAGTGTGTTTAATGCATAATTGAGCTTATCTAATGAAATAAGCTTCATTTAATGGTCTTATACAACATGGAATAATTCATAAAAAGATTTGAACTTATTAAAAATAATGGACTCATATAAAGAAGAAAACAAACTTTGCTTGAATATGTCTTACAACTCCTTATCTTCTATAAGATTGGTCATTTTAACTAGCATTGTCTTGTACCTCAAGACATATTCATTGATAGGTTCATTTGTTCCTTGTTTGATTTTATCAATTTCAGCATGGGAAAGCTTTTCAAAAATATTAATGGAAAAGTGTGCTAAGGACAGATCTACAAGAGATTTGAAGGTTTTCATGGATTGGATAGGTAAATCATATAACCACCTCAAATCATAGTCTTTCAGGGTTCTTGGGAATAATTTGGTTAAAATTTTATCATTGGAGGCATTGTCAAGGCATGCCACATAAAATTTTTGAAGATGTTGTTCATGATCACCCTTGCCATCATAAAATGTGAACTTAGGTGCAACAAAAATAGTTGACAAAGGTTGCAAAGATATCTCAAGTGCAAGAGGGTTATGCATCACATCTTGTAAATTAATAACATGAGGAGATTGTAAAGCATTTTGTTTAATGTTTGTAACCTTGTCCCCCAAGGTCTTTATAATTTGAAGGAGTGTTTGAACTGTGGACCCATTGGGATTTAGATTAGTAATTTGAGTAGTCACCAAAGGGGATGTCAACATGGTTTGAATGGTAGTAGGCATTAAAACTAGTATTTGAATTGAAATAATTGGTAATTCCATGGTATATGTATAAATAGTGTTTTATTGTTTAGGAAACAAAGGTTTAAACACATAATCTATGCCCCCATTAGAAGTATGAAGTGGTAATGTGTTCAAGGAGAGGGATGTTTCAACTATGCCTTTTGAATTTTTTGTTTCTAATATAGTTTTGAGGATCTCATTAAGATATTTCAGGTTTTGACAAATATGATTATGAAACAATGCAATTGTTTGCACTTGTTCATGGTCTATTTGATCATGTTCATTAGTTTCATTAGACTTATGGTTATCATTATCAGAATATTCTTCTATGATAACCTCATCAATATGTTTTTCATTCTCAACATTGGTATCATTATGATCTAAAAGATTATATCCCTCATTGGTTTGAGACATGGTAAGTGGTGGGAGTGGAAGCTCAATGTGTTCAATAGGCAGACCTCCCAATCTAGGGATACACCTAGGTTGTATGCAAAATAATATAAGTCAGAAATAAAAAAGTATAACAATATAAAACCACAACTGACTAAAAACCCTAGGAATTAGAACTGTTTGCATTCATATGAATTATATTCACTAAATGTTTAACCCTAAATTAGTTTCTAGATTGGGGTATCCAAGGTTAAATGGATAGAGATAGCCTAAGGTAAAAGGATGATAACATATATCTAAAGCAGGCCAATTGGGTGCTAAACTTAGATATAAACATATACTAAATTCATTAAACTAAGATAAGCTAAAAATAACAAATATAACTATGATAGATATAAAAATAATAAATAAGTAATGTACTTAGCTTGTTTTGATGCTAATGTAGTTTTGGATATGAAACAAGAAGGAAGTATACTAGATGATGATTCCAGAATACTCATTAGATTCTAGATTAAGGGACTTTAGATCTACAGATACTAGCATTAGTCATGGATAGTTGCATTGAAGCTACTCTCTGAACCTGACACAAGTGTCATTTATAGAATGCCTATTAGAAAAGGATGCACCTAGATGGATGCTTTTAGGTTTGACTTCACCTTCAATCTAGTGCATTCAGATCCATGTCATAGAACTATCACTCCTCATGAAATTGTAAAACCTTAGTTCTCCATATTTATAGTGAACTTGGGGAAAAATGGGTTAGTGGGCACATGGTGTCAAATTGACCCCAAATACCCCTATGTTAATGAGTTATACCTATATAGCCAATACTTTAAAGATGGCCTTAGACTGATGTAATTCTAACCTACATGCTGGCTTGTGTGTGAATCATGCAATATATGAAAAGTGTTTAACTCTAAAATTTTGATCCAAGGTGATCTTATCTTTAACCCTAGATTTGATTAAAAAGGTATATAGAAATGAAATGACACAAGGGTGATAATTAAATCTATATTAGGCTAACTCAGTGCTAAACTCAGATATAAGCATACACTAAATTTATTATGCTGAGATGGTCTAAATATGGAAAGTATAACTATGCTAGATATGGAAATGACAAAGAAGTAATTCACTTAGATTATTTTGATGCTAATGTGGTTTTGAATTTGGAATAAGTAGAAAGTAGGCTAGAAGGATATTCTAGGACAATCATCAAATTTTGGGTTTAACACTTCTAGAGATCTAGATAGTAACATTAGCCTAATATGGTTACATCAACACTATTGTCTAGGTTTGACACAAGTGTCATGCATGGAATATATGCTGAAAAAGGATGCAACCACTTGGATACTTTTGGGTTTTTATTTTCCTTCATTTTAGTGCATTTAAATGTGGGTCATAGACTATTGCTGCTTATGAAATGGTAAAACCCTAGTTCTCCATCTCTATAGTGAGCTTAGATAAAAATGGATTAGTGGACATGTAGACACTCAAAAATTGCACATGATAGCTTTTAATGTCAAACTACCTTTTAACCCTCATTTGGCCTCATGTTTAGTGGACCACCTAGTCAATTAGATTCATTTACTAATTTGACCGTATCAAATGCCTAACTTAACAAATTTATCTAAAACCATTTAATTCACCACTTTTAACTTAGTTTAACTCATTTTCTTCTTGCCCCTCAATCACTGACAGTTAGCCTAACCTTCAATGGTTGGCCTGACCATCGATGATCAGGTATCTAAGCCTAATTTAAAGTTTTAAATCATTGATAACTTTTTGCGAGATAAGTATCTCCCTAAATGGAAACTTGATTTTAAAACTAACTTTAAAATGTCATGATTTGGAAACTTTATGCCCCTATCAAATTAGTAACTTCCTTCACCCCAATTAACAACTTCATCTTACAAAAGGAGAAGAGGATGACGTGAAATGGATCCATAATCCATAATCTTACATCTAAGCTCTCTTGCATACAAGTATTCAAAATCATTTCATCAAGAAGGTAACATCATCAAAGACTTGAAGCTATGTTGAAATCACTTTTGAAAGCCAAAGTACTGTCACTCTGGCCAAATTACTTTAGCCTTCCACCATCAAGTTTCAAGTATCTTTCACTTGTTGATTTATATTATTTATAACCTCCCTATCCTATTAAACCCATCAATATCATATTTTCCACCCCTTATCCCCGTAATAGACCTCTATTTTCCCAAATACCCAATATACACCTTCTTTTTTGATCATTTCTAGAATTATACAGGTAACTGCCAATGGTTAGCACAACCATCGATGGTTATCCAACCATCAACGATCGGCCTAAACTACTGATGGTTTATTTGACCACCAATGGTCATTATGGAATAAATATACAAGCTATTTTTAGTCCCATAACCCTAGTCAAATTCAACTTTATCTATTTTTTCCTGATTATAATACCTTTTCTAATTTTATGGACTAGACCTTGACCATTTTAACATAAGTATTGACTGGATTTACTACTTTTGGTCATTTTTATATTAACTAGCATTATAATTTCTTTGTATTGCATTTCATTTATCTTATGTAAGTAGAATTTAATTTATCATTTCTAACTTAATCATTGTAATAGTGGATTCACCACCTCCTAACAAGCAATACACTTCTTAGATCTAGCTCACGCTATGCAGTCTACTCAACCATCCATCTAATAACCCCCTTTTTAGTGTCTTTCTTATTTTTAGGTTAATCCTTCCTAGACACAGAATATTTTCCATCACCATCTGGATTAATGCAAACACTTTATCAGGTATTCTTCTACACACCCTATTACTAGTTTCATTACTTACTTTCAAAATTAAGAAATGAGCTAGAATTAACTGAAATATTTTGGCATGCCTGGTGGGACTTGTTGGCCATTTTTAGCCCACATATAAAGATCTCACATGGTTTGATGAAGTAATGGATCAAAGGGGGCTCAAAGAAGGATTTAAGCAAGGTTTTCAAGGGTTAGCCAACAATGTTCAAGGATAAGCTTGCAAGCCAAAATGCTAAGTGCAAAATCTCTTTTGACTAAGTCTTTACTTGTTTATTCTTTCAAAATTTGTATGGAGACCAAGGAAAAGATAATTCTTTCAAGCCTTTTCTAAGCTAGGTTTTAATTTCATTTTGGTAAAATTATCCACACAATTTCTTGAAGGATTTTTTTCTTTTTTGGTTAAGTGTTCTCTCTTTAGGAATTTTGTTTTTAACTAAGTGTTCGAATTCTTTCGAATAATTTGTTTGAAGGATTATCTCTTCAAGAAAAGTGCGCTAAATAGAAAATCCCAAAGTTACTTTCCCTTCACAAAAGGCTAATACACTTTTTCCAAAAGATCATTTTCACAAAGTTGGAGGGGTTTTCTCCAGTTTTTGAAGGGCTTTTCTTGACAAAAAAGGGGCCACTTTCAAAGTCCCAAAGAGTATTTTCCTTTTAGAAAGGTGAAATTTAAAAAACTTGAAGGGTCTCTTCCTTTTATAAAAGGCATTTTCAAAAGATGAAATGTCCCAAACAAATTTTCTAAAGGAAAAGTCCATTTTCGAAGCCTGAAGGAATTATCCTAGTGTAAATAATCTAAAGTCGAAAGGGTAAAATAGATTTCCAAAGAGTTAATATCATGGGAGAAAAGGCCCAAAAAAAAGGTGTCATTAGCATTCAAAAACCATCAAAGGGTTCTCCATCTAAATGCAGAGATGACACGTGACAACATTTTAGGAGCTAGATCTATCAATGTATAATTAATTTTATATTGAAGATCAATGATGAGTAGACGTCAAAGGGGTAAACGAATCTCAAGGGTGAAAGTGTGCATGATGAGTGTCAAATAAAAATTTAACTGGAAGGAGATCGATGAATCATGGGAATCCATACACAAGTAGATCAATAGACATGAAAAAAGCCAAGGGAGTATCGATTTTAATAGAAAATATATAAGTCTAAAATAATAGTAAGGAGTATGCTAGGTTTTAAATGCAAGAGATCAAATCTTGTACACTTGGTAGGAACATATAGTTACCCATGAGATGGCTCTCTTAGCTCCAAAAATGGAGACTTGAATGTGTGAAGGGCTTAAGGATATTTACAATGATCTTGGATGGTTAATTTCATGGTCAAGCAGTTACATGCTCTAAAGGCAAAAAGAACTCAAGGAAAATGGTGGTGGTTGTAGCCATTTATGACATCCCTCTCTATTTCTCATGTAAACCCCTTATTCTCTCATCCTTTTATACTATATATAGAGGCCTTTGAGCCTTGAAAATTATCCCTTGACTAGTGATAGGGTTAATCTATCAAAATTGCCTTGTAACACTCTTTTGAAGCAATGAGATGATTTTTTTGATTCTGGTTTGAAGTCAAGTATACATTATTGGAGTTTAACTTGTAGATGTATATCCCTTTTTATAATATATAGATTCTCTATGTATATTGATTTAATTATTTTGGTTCCTTGCAAGTTGTGTGAAGTCCTAGACATTGGTTCCTTTCTTGAAGTGTCACAAGTTATAGTGTCTCATATAAACCTATCTCTTTCTATCCTTCAAATTGAAGGGTTTCCTTTGACCTCCACATAAAATATTTATGCTTGTGGCCTTGAGATAGGATCAAATTAGTATGTGTCTTGGTCAAATTCATTATTAGTCATTAAGGCTTTTAGGCTAAAAGTGGATCATTTCATCTTTGGTGCATCACCATCCTTAGCTTAGGTTTCCCTTTCATGTTATCTTTCTCTCCCTTTTCCTTGGTCAAAAATAGGTTTTAGTGTGTGGGAACAAGTTGAAGTGAAGCATCTGAGGAGCTAGCCTCATTAAAAATTCTAGAGGTTCAACCTCATTACATGATACCCACATCCTGAAGTTGTCCCAATGCTTGTAGCTAGGAGTGAGATAGCTTGAGAAACTCTCCCATAAAGGGTGAAATTCTAGCCTACAATTTTTTTTGGCATGCCTGGTGGGACCCCTTTCAAAGAAGATTGGTCAAGTTTGATGCTAGTTTGATCAAATTTTAGTGGTTATATCTTTCATCTTTTAGTATCTGGTGACTCTGAAGAACACTCAGCTATCTAGTGCTAGAATAATAACTATCTTTCATGCCAAAGGTGACTACAAGATCAACTTATGGATGTATTCCTTTTGAATTTGTTGAATTACCTTTAAACTCAATAATAAGGTTAAGGTTCACCCATACTCACCCATACGTAGTAAACTATTTTCCTAAAGTTGTGAGGGATACCTATGCAAGAAGACCTTTGTTAGCTCCTTTTGTTACCATGATTCCCCAAAGAGATTTTATAGGTTTTAGTGGCCAAATTCCTTTGAATTTTCCATAATATGATCCTATTCTAGTATCAGCCCTCAAAATCATCCCTTTTTTCATAGGAGACCAAACTATAATGAACACATCATAGACAACCAATTTTTACAATATCCATAATGTCATAGTAGAAAATGTAGCTATCAGACTATTGGCTATATCCTTTAAGGGAAAGGATTTAGATTTGTATAGACGTTTAGCTCTTAACTCTATTCAATAATGGTATTAGTTGGGAATAGCCTTATATAAGAGATTTACAGATAAGAGTGATCATTTATCACTAGCCAAATAGTTGACCACAATTAAGAGAGCTCCCCATGAAGTTATGCAAGACTTCAACACAAGATTCTAAAAAGCTTGGGACAAAATTCTAGCCTCTATTAGACCATCCCCTAACTTTCCATTATTATACTATTTGAAGGATCTAAATAGTGACATAGCAGTATTGATCCAATCCATGGGAGGGGACATATTTCCAGATGCTTATGAGGTGGCTATTAAAGTAGAAAAATTGCCTAGTTCAAGATGGCAAACTTACTTCTAGACCTCCAATGCCTCTTTTATAAAAAATTAGACCACCCCCTATGGTTATTCCCCCACTTGATGTTATTCTTCCAAATCCAACATTTACTACTATGCCTTCACCCAAGCAAGAAAAAGCCTCCACTAATGGATCGAGTGATTCCCAAGAGCAAAAAAACTACTTAAAACTTAAAAGCATGCACTAATCCCTAGGAAATGATGTAGTAAATGTAAACATGTAAGATCAGTTAAATAAACCTTATCAAGCCCCATATCATCCTTAACAACAGTCTTATCAATCAAATAGGCCACCCTACAAAGGAAATTTCCAAGGACAAGGTCAAGGATAGGGGAAGCCTAACTATGCTAGACAAAACAACTATAATCTAAATGCTACAGGCTCTTCCAAATCCTTGGTTCTTGTTCAAAACAATATGGCTCAAGAGGTAGAAAGAACCATGTCTTGGGATCAATCTTTTGGGCAATCTATTATCCTAAATAGTGGTTTTAGTTGGGCATTTAATGACCAATGGCAATAGGCTATTGCTTATGGATATAATCAAGCCTTAATGGCTTAAAAAATGGAGACTCCTATGATGAAAAAGCCAAAGATGTCTCCACAAGAACAAGGATCAAATTATTTACCAAACCAATTAGATGCTACAATGGTCATTAGTGAGCAAGAATAGTGATATGTATCTAATCAATAGGCCAACTCCAATCAATCTCATGTCCCAGTGGTAGAAAATAAATGATTTGAAAGAAGGAATATGGGTGACAACCATAGAGCATTCAAGGAACCTCATACCACCACTCCTTCATTATCTAAGTCTAACAAGCTTGTTGACACTCTAAAGGTCTCGATACCTACACAAAGCTCACAGATTCAATAAATAGTAGTAATGGCTCCCAAGGCATAAATAAAGGCTAGTAATACACTAATTAACATTATTAAACAAATAAATAAATATAACATGAGTGTACCAATTTGGGACATGCTTTCCATGCCCGATCAAGTGGATATCCTTCAAGAAGGTTTGTCCAAGATAGGTGTTATAACGACTATAGGTAAACAACCAAACAAAGAAGATGAGGTCTTCACTAATATAGCTGAGGTTCCTATGGGAGAAAGGTTAAGTAATATGGTCAAACCTCCTCCCTTCTACATTTCATTAATCATCAGTGACTCCTTGGTGCATAGTTGCTTAGAAGATAGTGGAGCTATCACTTCAGTAATGCCAAAGTCTATAGCTGATTAGCTAAACCTCAAATATAAGCTACATACAAAGGGAGTTCTGTAGCTTGATAGTTCTTCCACAAATCCATTTGGTATCATCAAAATTTTGAATATGACCCTACATTCTTATCTTAGTGTCTCAGTGTTTTAACATGTGCTGATCCTTGATGTAACTCCTTACTTTACATTATGTCTTTCTAGATAATTCACATCAAAGATAAGAGGCTATCTCTTATTAGATTAGTCATACATGACATTCAGAACAAGGTATGGGACTAACGTATCAATCAAGGCTGAGCCCATGACACAATTACACATTGAATCCCATCAACTAGATAAAATAAACCTCAATTTCACTATCCTTGATTAGGATGAATTTACAATTAGTCAAGAACTAAATACTTATCCTGAGGAGATTCCAGACTTATTATTGGATGAGCTATGGGGTGATAATAAATTTCTCAACCCTTTGGAAGATGTTGAAGAAAGAGACATGGGTGTCTATCTACTACATGAAGAAAATAAACCCATGCCTTCCCTTATTGGACCTAAAGAAGACCTCAATGGCATGTGGAAGTTGTTCTTTGATGGTTTAAGGAGTAAAAATGGAGTAAGTGCAGGGGCAATGTTGGTTTCTCCTTTAGCAAATAAGCATTTCTCTTCCTATATGTTCCATTTTAGTTGCTCTTCTAATGCAAAAAAATATGAAGGCTTAATCCATGGTCTCTAATGGGCCAATAAAAGAGGAATAAAAATGTTATAAGCATATGGAGATAGTGAGCTTATAGTGAACCATGTCAGAGGCTTGAACATTGCAAAGAATCTTTTGAGGAGGTCTTACAAAAATAGAGTGAGGGACCTAATTAAATATTTTGAAGCCTTTAACATCCAAGAAGTGCCAAGGAACCAAAATCAACATGCTTATAGGTTGGTAGCTATGGGAGCTCGGTTCAATATCCCAAGTAAGTTGAAAGAGGCCCAGGTTTAGCCATATGTCAAGGTGATGATGAGGCCATCAGTGCTAGATAATAAAGTCCATTGGTAAGTTTTTGAAAATGATAAACAAATTGCTTGCTTCTTACAACAAAAACTTGAGATTCTCAAAGGACTGGTTACACTTGAGGGCCTTTTCTATGAGGGAGACCATATGAGGAAAGAAAAGGTGGCAATGTCAACCAATAAATAAAACTATGAAAGAGTCCCCATCTTCAAAGACAAACTTCTCAAGCTTGGGAAGGTAAGTAGCAAGGTTGAGAGGCATGCGTTCATAGTACTCTGCCAGGAATACACAAACATCTTTGCTAAGCTTGTGAGGTAAAAGAAAAGACCTGTCAACCCCAAGATAGAAGAGCTTATGAGGAAAGATCTAACCAAGTTGATTGAATCCAAGATTATCTTTTCCATCAAACACTCATCATGAGTAGCAAATTTGGTGCATGTAAGGAAGAAGAGTGGGGAGATTAGGCTATGTATTGACTTCAAAGACTTTAATAAAGTCTCGTTGAAGGATAATTACCCTCTACCATCCATGGAGAAATTTTTTCAAATAGTTGTAGGGTCATAATATTTTTCTCTTTTGGATGGATATTTAGGTTAAAACTAAGTATTGGTAAAATAAGATCGGTACAAGACTACCTTTACCACCAAATGGGGCATGTATGTGTACCAAAAGATTCCCTTTAGTTATCAAATGCTGGGGAAACTTTATAAAGAGCCATGGACATGGCTTTCTAAGGATTTTTGAATCTAATGGTGCTGGTCTACTTAGATGACATCATGGTTTTCTCCAAGAATGCTAGTGAACACATGGACCACCTGAGGTTGACCTTTGAAAGATGTAGGGAGTATGGGATCTCATTAAATCCTAAGAAGTGTGTGTTTTTTATGTATGAAGGTAGGTTATTGGGCCACATAATTTCAAAATAAGGGCTATTAGTTGACCTTGAAAGGGTAGATGCCATCTTATCACTCTCTCTTCCCAAGCATAAGAAAGGAGTTTAGAGCTTCCTTGGTAAAATAAACTTTGTAAGAAGGTTCATACCAAGTTTTTCAAGCTTGATCAAGCCTATTACTGCCATGTTAAAGAAGAGTCAAGTTTTTTTTTGTCTAAGAGAAGGAAAAGATGCTTTTGAAGCCATAAAATAGTCCATTTCCCAAGCACCCTCACTCATAAATCTTAATTTCTCTAAGGATTTCATGATATACACCTTTGCCAACATTGACAACTTGTCAGCTATGTTGATACAAAAGAATGGTGAGGGAATGGAGTAGCTAATTACCTTTTTTAATCAAGGGATGAAAGGATATGAGGTGAGGTATACTTTTATAGAGAAGCATATTCTTGTAGTAGTGAGGATTCTTAATGAGTTCAAACCAATGCTCTCCAACAAAAAGATTTATCTCATGGTACCCCATCATAGAGTTAGGCATTTATTCCTTAATAAAGATTTGAATGAGAAAAGAGTTGGATGGATCACTAAAATCATGGAGTTTGATGTGGAAATCAAAGTGACCAAGTTGGCCAGAGGTAGAGGTTTATGTGAGCACATGGTGGAAGATATTCAAAAAGATAGAGGAGTTTCCATAGTGATTCAAGACAAGTCACAAGCAGAGGCACCTCTACTTCATAAGAGCTAGCTCTATTATATGGCACATTTTTTGATGATAAGAGAATGCCCCCAAGGTCTAGATAAGGTAAAAAGAAGGTATTTTAGACTTCAATCCATACCTTATGCATTGGTTGATGGGGTTTTATTCAAAAAAGACCTCAATGGAGTGTTCCTAAGGTGCATATATGATGACCAAGTGACAAGGCTCTTGGAGCAATTCCATGATGGGCCTACAGGATGCCATTTTGCTCCAAGGACTACAACAACAAAGATAATGAGGGTTAATTATTACTAGCCCAACCTATTAAAATATGCTTATGCATGGGTAATAAAGTGTAAGAAATGTGCCCTCTTTATGGGTAAGCAAAGATTAGAAGCTTTTCCTCTCAACCTAATTTAGGTAGAGCAACCATTCATGTAGTGTGGTTTGGATTTCATAGGAGTGATCAACCCTCCATCAAGTGTGGGGTATAAGTGGGTACTTACTACACCTGACTACTTCACCAGATGGGAAGAAGCCATTTCATTGAAGGAAGCTAATGAAAGTGTAGTTCTAGACTTTTATGACAATATTGTGACCAGGTTTGGTGTTCCATCCACTATCATCTCTAACAATGCATTAGAATTCCTTGGTCTAAAAACAAGTGAATGGGCTCTCAAGATGGGCATCTACCTCAACACATATTCTAACTATTATCCTCAAGGAATTAGATTGGCTGAGTCCACAAATAATAATTTGATACGAATCATCAGGAGAACTATGGAAGAGAATCAAAGGACATGGCATACCAAATTAAAGATAACCTTGTGGGCTGACAAGGTGGTTCCTAAAGTTGCCATTTGTAATTCTCCATATGTCTTAGTATATGGAAGGGAGGCCAAGTTGCCCATTTTTCTTGAGCTACCTGCATTAGAGTTAGCCCATCAGCTAGAGTTGATGGAGGATGAGCCCATGCATGTGAGACTGGCAGAACTCATGGAGCTTGAAGAAATAAGAGACCTTGTAATGAAAACACTAGAGTCACATCAAACTCAAGCTAAGGACTTTGACAAGAGAGACATAGCAAGGAACTTCAAGGAAGGGGATCTAATACTCAAATGGGATTCAAATAAGGCCAAGCCAAGCAACCATACCAAATTTGATAGCTTGTGGAGTGGTCCTTATTTGATCCACAAATGCAAATAACATAATGCTTTTTAGCTGGCCCAATTAGATGGAGAGATACTACCCATCCCAATTAATGAGATTGATATAAAGCTATGTTATTAAAAGAGTTTTTAGCCCTTGTATATATTGTACATTTTGTATAGCCTTTCATGTTTTCCTCTAAGTGCCCTATGCACATCCTTTTCAGCTGTGTGTTTCCCTTCCCTAAGTGCCTTGGGTATAGTGTTCATTTTGTTCTAGTTGTCCTTATTGCTTCAAAAGAGAGGTTATAGTTTAATGAAAAAATAACTTGAATCCATGCCCAATGGATGGATTTGATGAGGCAATATGGTCTAAGTTATCTTGCATCAACAGGCATGCAACCCCTATGATTCGCCAAAGATGTTGGCCATTTTTGGCCCACATATAAAGCTCTTGCATGGTTTAATGAAGTAATGGATCAAAGGGGCTTAGAGAAGGATATAAGCAAAGGTTTCAAGGGTCAACTAGTAGTGTTCAAGGATAAGCTTACAAGCCAAAAAGCTAAGTACAAAATCTCTTTTAGCTAAGTATTTACTTGTTCATTCTTTCGTACTCTATATGGAGACTAAGGAAAAGATAATTCTTTTAGGCTTTTTCTAAGTTAGGTTTTAATTTCCTTTCTAGAAAATTATCTGCACAATTTCTCGAAGGAATTTTTTCATTTTTGGTTAAGTGTTTTCTCTTTGAGAGTTTTATTTTCAACTAAGTGTTAGAATTCCAAGGTTCCAAAGGATTATCTCTTCAAGAAAAGTGCCCCAAATGGAAAATCTAAAAGGTACTTTGCCTTCATAAAAATCCAAAACACTTTTTCCGAAAGAACATTTTCACAAAGTTGGAGGGGTCTTCTCAAGTTTTTGAAGGGATTTTCTCAACAAAAAAGGGGCCACTTTCAAAGTCCTAAAGGGTATTTTCATTTCAAAAAGGTGTAGTTTAGAAAACTCAAAGGGTCTCTAGCCTTCAAAAAAGGCATTTTTGAAAGATGAAATGTTTGAAACAAATTGTTCAAAGGAAAAGTCCATTTCTGAAGCTTAAAGGAATTGGCCTAGTGTAAATAATCCAAAGTCAAAAGGGTGAAACAAATTTTTGAAGAGTCAATCTCACAAGAGAAAATACCCAAAAAAAAGTAGTCATTAGCATTTAAAAACCATTAAAGGGTCTCTGACCAAATGCAGAGACAATGTGTGGTAGCATTTTAGGAGCTAGATCTGATGATGCATAGTCAATCTTACATTGAAGATCAATGACAAGTGGAGGTCAAAGGGGTAAGCAAATATTAAGGGTGAAAGTGTGCATGGCGAGTGTCAAAGACACATTTAAATAGTAGGAGATCGATGACTCATGAGAATCCATGCATAAATATATCGATGAACATGCAAAACTCCAAGGGGGTATCAATTTTAATCAAAAATATATAAGTCCAAAATAATAGTAAGGAGCATGCCATGTTTTAAATGTAAGATATCAAATCATGTACACTTAGTGGGAACATGCATCGACCCATGACATGGCTCTCTTAGCTCCAAAAAGGGAGACTTAAATGCATGAAGGGATTGAGGAGATTTACAATGATCTTAGATGGTTCATTTCATGGTTAAGCAATTACATGCTCGAAAGGCAAAAATAACTCAAGGACAATGATGGTGGTTGTAGCCATTTATGAAATCCCTCTCCATTTTTCATGAAATCCCATTATTCTCTCATCCTTTTTTGCTATATATAGAGGCCTTTGAGCCTTAAAACTTATCCCTTGACTAGTGATAGAGTTACTCTATCAAAATTGACTTGTAACACTCTTTTGAAGCAATGAGATGATTTTTTTTGATTCTAGTTTGAGTTAAAGTATACATTTTTGGAGTTTAACTTGTAGATGTATGTCCCTTTTCATCATCTATAGATTATCTATGTATCTTTCTTTAATTCTTTTGGTTCCTTGCAAGTTGTGTGAAGTGCTAGACATTGGTTCCTTTCTTGAAGTGTCATAAGTTATAGTGTCTCATACAGACCTATCTCTTTCTATCCTTCAAATTTTAAGGTTTCCTTAAACTTCCAGACAAAATATTTATGCTTGTGGCCTTGAGATAGGATCAGATTAGTCTGTGTCTTGGTTGAATTCATTAGTAATCATTAAGGTTTCTAGGCTAAAAGTGGATCATTTCATCTTTGGTGCATCACTTCCTTAGCTTAGGTTTCCCTTTCATGTTATCTTTCTCTCACTTTTCCTTGGTCAACATTAGGTTTTAGTGTGTGGGAACAAGTTGAAGTGAAGTATTTGAGGAGTTAGCCTTATTAAAAATCCTAGAGGTTCAACCTCACTATAGGATACCCATAACCTGAGGTTGTCCCCACGCTTGTAGCTAGGAGTTAGATAACTTGATAAAATCTCCCACAAAGGGTGTAATTCTAGACTACAATAGGACCCAATTCCCTTTTTATTCCTTTATTGTTTACTCATCAAATGCAATCTAAAAATTTCTTTTTGGGCTTAAAATAGACCTCTTGTATACATTGATTGCCTGATTGTCTTAGTTCATCTAGTAACTTAGGAGGCAAATTAATTAATCTTCGATTTTACACTTGTTATCACACACTGAAGACAAATCAAAAAACAATTAACACATCAAACCATACCTAAGACAAGGCCCGACTAGGATTTCATCACCTAGTGGTAACCTTACCCCTTCCGGGTCATCCTACTTGGATTTCACCACTAAGGGGAGAACCATCTCAACTATATAGTTGAGTATAAATTATAAAATTTAGTATATTTTGGCTAAACACCTGACACCCTTATCATTATGGTGTGTAAGGTGAGGGGGTAGGCCCCAATACCAACCCACGTACTAACGTTCAACACAGATTTCTCTCTTGAGTGCCGAAACTCAACCTGAAACCAACCTTAGATTTCCTCTTTAGTACCCAATATACAAGACAAATTACCTCTTCACACTTTCCAAGGCATAATCCAAAAGTGATCTAAAAAAATCCTAGGATTTAACATACTTTTACTATATGCATTATTTGCCTTGAATTATTTTCTTTTGATTACTCTTTGTTTGAGGTATGAGTTTCATCATATTATTTCCTATTTTCTCACATGGTTTTTACTAGACAATAGTTAAGAAACCAAACCAATCAACCACCACATTCTTCTTCTTCCATGGAATATAATTCTAATGATGAGGGTTCACCTTATTTTTCTCCCCCTCTTAGCAAAATTTTGATTATTACTAAGGGTGATGCGAATTTTACCACCTTTTTTGATAACAACCCCATGGCCCTTCAACATTATCTTAATAACTTACCTCACTGTACCTCTATTGCTTCAGTTCCTCCTATGGATCATTCTTATGGTATTCCTCCTGATCTTATGGTGGGTGTTACCTCAACCCAACCCTTTCTGACCCAAGCCTCTTCTTCTTCTAACATCCCATCTACTACCACTACCCAAACCCAATCCAACATTCCAACCTCTATCCAAACACCACATACCATACCCCACACTTCCCATATAGGTTCAAATTTACCTTTAGTTACCTATAATCCACCTACCATGGGGTTATCTTCTACCCTTATTTCCACCCTTCCCTTTATTACAACTAATCCACCAACTTCTACCCCATTTCAAAACTTGGTTCTTTCTATACCTTAAACACTTACACCCATTAGCACTAGAGTCACCACTCAACCTCAACCTACTCAACCTCAACCCATTACCTCCACCATACCTTTAAGTTAACCCACATCCATCCCTCAACAAGTACCCATTATAACCTATTAATATGTCCCTGACCCAAAAGAATATATAGAACCTTCCACTTAACCATTTATGCCACTCAACCCTTATATGACACCATCTCAACCTCTTATGACCACTCACCAATATGTGACTTCTTCAGCACTATCTACCACTTATCCTTACATAACTACCAACTAACTACAATAGAGTGTGCCCCTTAATTATGTAGCTTCCTAACACCAACCATATTTGATCAAGATGTTAATGGATAAAATGACCAACCTAGAGTCATCTATCTCTAGGTCTCATAACCTTTTATCCTATGATCAAATTTTTAATGAACCCATTCATCCATATTTTCCCATCCAATCTTATCATCCTCAATTGAAATTACCCAAGTTTTCTAAACTCTAAGGTAAGGAGGACCCCAAACAACATTTGAGAGCATTTTGTCATTCTTGTTATTTGATTGCATATGATGATGCTCTCCTTTTTCTAACCTTCCCCATGTCCTTATCAGGACCAACCTTTTATTAGTATAGTGCTCTTCCCTTGCACTCCATCTTTTCTTTCTCCCAACTGGCCTAAGTCATTTTAGATAATTTCTTGGTAAATATATCTTAAAAGGTTTCTTTTACTGACCTCTATTCCATTAAGTAATTTGATGATGAGTCAATTATTGATTTTGTGACTAGATGGAGAGGTATCATCAACAAATTTTTTTTCTCCCTACCTCAACTTGAGTTGATTGAACTCTTCTCCTAGGGATGTGCCAAACATATTTCCCCCATCCTTCAAGTTAAAACTTTCAAAACATTTGATGAGGCATTCACCATGGCATGTAAACTAGAAAACTGAGCCATTGATTAAGGGAAATTGAAATTATGGAACAAAAATTCCAGATTTAAATCCAATGACCCTTCTTCCACCAAAACCACTAACCAATCCAATACCAAAGCAAAATAATCCATAAACTCAATCATTCTAAAAACCATTCCACCTCCAACTATTAACCAACCACCTCAAACCAATTCTTCCAACCCTCCCTATCAATAAAACCAAAACCAAAATTGAACTCCTCCAAAATAATATACTCCCATTAGAGAGTCTTTTGCATCAATTTTGGATAAATTTCTCAAATCCAACCTCATCCAAATTTCACTAGTTAAACCACCCTAATAATTTGATGCTTCTAACCCTGTTTTAGGTTGGCATAATGAGAATGACCACTGTGCCTTTCACTGAGTCATAGGATATGACATTAATAGATGCAATACCTTTATAATTCTTGTCCAAAATTTGATTGATAGTGGAGAACTTGAGTTTGATAATACTAATGCACCTCATAATTAGTCCCTTGGCATATTCTACAAACCTTTTCCCAATTATTCTCTTTCTACCTATCACCATGATCACACCCAAATCATCTCATTCTCATGAGGCACACATGATCAATGTTATTAATAGTGAGCTCATTATTTAGGAGACCATTACCTCAACCACCTCTTCCTCTATTTAACTTATGAAAGTGGTGGACTCACCTCCTATTCCTTTAGATACTCGAATGGAGGACTCAACCACCCCTCACTCTAAATTTGATGATACCTTAGATTTATCTACCTCTCCTTTGGTGGAAATGTCAAAGGAGACAACCATTGATTTAACCACCCATCTTCTTCCACTCCACCTATTTAAGTGTTATAACTTCCCTCCATTTCTATGAACACTCAAACAAAAGAAAAAAAATGTCTTCTCTTCCACTTAGGAAAAACACACCTACCTCACTCATCATAAAACCATCCATACCCTCTATGGAAACTATCCCCAACTAAGAGAAGGTTACCTCATCTACCCAACCACTAATTTTATAACCATCCATAAAAAATAAGGATAGATAAACCATTCCCTCTTCTCTACCTAAGGGCTTAATATTTGAAACCAATGACCAAGGAACTAAACCCATCTAAAAGCTTTTTTCTAGGCTAATCCAATGTTTATAGTGCATTTCCCAACCTAAATTTGATAGATCCACCTTTTAGCATCTTCTTGGACTCCCTTACCAAAACAAATATGAATCTTCAACTTCACTTGAATCTACCCTTAAACCCATTATTACCTCTTCACCAAATACCTCTTCCAAAACCACAAGTGAACCATCCCAACCACCTCCACCTAAAATTTCCAAATCACCTTATGCTTCTCTCACCAAACCAATAAAAAACTTAGGAATTCTTCCCACACCTATTCACACTCACCCCCCTTTGATGTTAGACTTAACACCATCTAGTCTATCAAATAAAAACCTAACTAAACCAACTAAGAAGGTATAGTTACCTAAACCTCCACCTTGAACAAGACCCATGCTACCTCCTTTCCACTTACATTCCATCTTAAGACCCCATCCTTTTAACATCCTAATACTTATTCTTCCTCTAAGAAACCATCCCCCTTTTCTCCACCTACACCCATCAAATCCTATAGTTCTCCATAATTTTTAACTAACCTATCTACCTCTACTTTCCCACCTATAGCTAAAAATTCATCATCCAAGTCTTCCATATCCAAATATTTAACCTCTAAACCAACTGTAGCTGAGCAATCCCAACTACCTACTAAAATCATTCATCCAACTACAACTACCATGGTAAAGCCTATGCCCAAGAAAGTTCCCACTACTAAAAACAAAAACCCACCACCTCTAACACCTTTTATTGAATCCTACTCAACCATTTTACAAAGGATGTTGTAAACCTATTCCATTAGCTTACCTAAAATCAAACCTTTTGACCCTTCACATCCTAAACCAACATGGTTCAATGACAATTTGATTTGCCTTTACCATAGGACTCTTGGACATGATATGGAGAAATGCAAATCTCTCCAAACACTTGTCCACAACCTTTTTGATGAAGATGATTTATTGGAAGAACCTATTTTGAGCCCATTACCTATCCAACTACCTAACTAGCCTACCCAACATTTACCTACTCTCCTTCTCCCACCCAAGAGTGAGGAAGAGGAACCAAAGCAAGCATCAAACCCAAAAAACCCCCTTATCTACACTATTCATGTGGTTACTCGATCTTAAGCCCAATAAAAAGATAAGGAAAAAGCCAAAACATCCATTCCATGGACATAACCTTCAACCGCTCAATCCACCAACCAAACCCAAATATATTCACCCACACCTTCACAACACCAAAACCAAAAGTATCCATTTTGGGAGCTTCTCTCTCCAACCCTTTTACATCTATACAATGGTTAGTGTTGAAATAACTTCACTAAAGACAAGTGAAAATGAACCTCTATGATCTAATCAACACCTCACCCCACCATTGGTAGGCACTGATTAAGGCTCTGCAATCGATAAAGGGTCAATGAGATGATCCTCAACCTCTTTCACCCTTTGTTGAAGCCCTACAACTTTCTACCCTCATCACCTTTCAAGATTATAAAGTATCACTTGTTTATATTAAAGATCCTGATCCTTCCCTCTTCATTAAAGCATACTTTAATCATATCCACATCAAGAGGGTTATGATTGAAGGAAGAGCTAACATCAACATTATCTCCTCCCATGCATATGACCAACTTTAGTTGCCCAAAATTATCATGTCAAAATGTATAGTGGTCCTTTGCTCCTTTAATGATATAATGGCCATTACCTTAAGGACCATTGTCCTCCATATCCACTTGGGGCCTAATACCATTCCTAAATTATCCTATGTTATAGAGGGTGAGTTCCAATATAATGTGTTATTCAGATGCCCTTGGATCTATGCTATGAGTTGTATCCCTTCCACCTTACACCGATGTGTAAAATTTGAGCATGAGGGACAAGTCATTACCATCAAAACTGACCCTAGTCCATTTAACCCTTATAATATGACATATCAACCTAATGACATCCTCCTACCTCCTTCATCTACCTCATAACCAACTTATAAAAAACCACCCCACCAACCAAAACCATCAACATTCCCACCCATAATAGTGATGAAGCTTCAATTATATTGGTTATCCCTTCATTCCAAATTCTAGTTGAGGACCCCTTGTAATCCATATTCCAACATCTCTCTCTTAGGGAATATCATCTTTTATCTTTTAATGCTTTCCCCATTCTATAGGAATATGGGAACCTCAAATATGACCCTTTCTATGAACCCAACATTAGAACCATCATCCCTTTTGGGTTCCCCAATAATCAACAAATTTCATCTATGGGGGACTTGATCAACCACTTCTCAGTCCCTCCACTACCCCTTTCATCCAACCATTCATCATCAATTTTTCCTACCTAGACAAACCAACCTTTGTCAAAGCTTACCTTTACTAGTGCACTTGGAAGGGGTTTGGTCTTAGCCTCTTTGAATAGGGACCTCATGAGTTACCCATAATAAAAACTCAAAAACCTCATGAGTTCTTTAGCTTTGGGTTCATACCACTAGAAGAACCCACCTCACCAAAACTCATTACCACCATTGACGTAGAATTTCCATCCTCACCAACCCCATCTCCCTCTAAATATAAGGTCTCTGATATCATCCCATCTAACTTTTTTTGGATTAATACCATTAGTTTAGGCCCTTTGACCTATCAAAAAGATAGACAAACTAAAAACCTTCCTCTCATCTATCCTAAAATGATTGAACATGATTCTCTTACCATCAAAACCATCTAATGTTAGGATGATGATTCCATTTTCACCTACCTCAGTATAGGGGATTCTTTAATTCATAAATCTCTCCCTCCTAAGAATCAAACTATGCTAAATGAATCCACTCTTGATGTCAATTTGGGTACTTAGGATAACCCCCATATCATGAAAATTGAGCCATCTTTAAATTCCATAGAGCAACAAGATTACCCTTTCTTTTGAAATAATAACATAGCATTTACTTGGTCCTATCAAGATATGCCCATAATTAACCCTTCTATTACCCTCCATAACATTTTTACATGTCTTGAGGCTAAACTAGTTTGGTAAAAGCTTCACATAATGTATCCTCACATAACCCTCCATATCAAAGAAGAGATTCAACATCTCTTATCTATCAACATAATTTAACCCATTGACTATCCATAATGGGTTTCTAACATCATTCCCATCACCAAACCAATAGGGCCCTTTACATCTGCATTAACTTTTGTGACCTCAACCTTGCTTGCCTAAAGGATGGCTTTTCTTTGCCAAACATTAACTAATTTGTTGATCTTACATCTGGCCATGAAATTTTATCTCTCATGGATGGTTTTTTAGGATATAATTGGATCTTGATTGCCCCTAAAGATAAACATAAAACTTCCTTTATTACCCCATGGAGAACCTTTTAC
This sequence comes from Torreya grandis, assembly GCA_037957365.1. Taxonomy (NCBI): domain Eukaryota; kingdom Viridiplantae; phylum Streptophyta; class Pinopsida; order Cupressales; family Taxaceae; genus Torreya; species Torreya grandis. The sequence continues at coordinate 292,151 of JARHVA010005210.1, forward strand.
TATAGGGTCACGCTCTTTGGACTAAATAATACTGGAGTAACCTATCAATGGGACATGACCTATATATTTCATAATCTTATCCATAAAATCATAGAGGATTATGTGGATGATATCCTTTGGAAATCCAAACACCACAAGGATCACCTAGCTATTCTTACCATCATCTTTGACTGATAAATCCATTATCATGTCAGGTTCAACCTCAATAAATGTATTTTTGGAGTCTTATCATTAAAGATTCTTGGTTTCATCATTTATCTCCCTTAAATTTAAATATATCCTACCAAATTTAGAGCAATCTTGGAGATGCCTCCTCTTACCAACCTTACGTAACTCCACAACCTACAAGGAAAAATTCAATCCATCCATCACTTCATCTGCCAATTATCAGATAGATGTCAACCCTTTCACCATCTCCTAAAGAAAGACAAATATTTTAAGTAGACCAAGGAATGTAAAAAATCCTTTGATTTAATCAAGAAGTATCTTCTCTTATTGGAGATGTGGAAACATAATGCCTCATTTTATTCTAATAGAAAATCCTGAAACCTATAATTGCTATGGGTAGCCTACAAAATAAACATGTAGTTGCTATGAGTAGCCTATATAATAAACCTACAATTATGAAGAGTAACCTATAGAAGAAACCTACAGTTGCTACAAATAACCTATAGGTGAAAACCTTTAGTTACTAAGGGTAACTTGTAGGTGAAGATTGTAGTGGCTACGCGCAACCTATAGGTGAAAACCTATAGTTTTTATGGGCAACTTATAGGTGAAGACTATAGTTGCTATGGGCAGCCTATAGATGAAACTTACAATGGCTACGAGTAACTTATAGGTGAAAACCTAAAGTTTCTATGGGCAACCTAAAAATGGAAAGCGTACAAATTGATCGGTGCTATGGGCTTCTATATATAAGTGCTGTTATAAATTGATAAGAATAGGTTAATGTCAAATTTTAGTTCTAATATTGTGGATCGATATAAGCACCATGTGGTCATGGTTACATTGGTCACAGATCTATGTTGGCAGGGCCATGAAGGTCTATTGTTAATGATGCTCTTGTAGGCATTGATTTAATGGAGGAGAAATCTAAGGATGGTCTTATGATGATTTGTCAATAGCCCATGCATCACGATAATAGCCATATGACTATTTAAAGTAGTTTTTAAAAAAAATCTTTAAATTATTGTAACATAAGGAAGTTGTAATAGATCTATACTTCCTTATTCTACAAGGAAGTTGTAATAGATTGTAACTGCAAGAGGTTAGAACAAATTTTGTACTTCCTTATTTTTAGTGATCATCCCTTTAAAAGTGGGAAAAGAGGCAAAACAAGTATGTAGAGGTGAATTGTGGATGAAATATGAATAGAATTGAGTAGTAATTAATAAAAAGAGAAAAATTATCTTTAAACAAATGTGTTTTTAGAGTGCTATAATATTGATACCGAGGGGCAGAAAGTGTTAGGCACTTGTATAAATTCCTTTGGAAATTTTGAATAGAAGAATTGCTAAGTTTCTTGGTGGATGTATCTCAACATTTGGGTGAACCATGTTAAATATTGTGTCAGTGTTTTTATATATTGTTTTTAGCATCTCTTATTTCTCTATTTTTTACATGTATTTATTATTTCATATTTATTTGTTTAACCTTCAAGTTCATTTTTGGATTATTTTTAATCCATGGGTTACAAAGTAAATTTTGACACAGATTTGTAAACTCAATTATTCTAATCTTGGAAATTGAGTAATACTGTATGCAATAAAATCTTGAAACTTTCTATATTTAACCCAACAAGTGGTATCAGAGCCATCTTTGTGTGGTTTTATGTACTATTTTTCAAGTTGTAAATCTTTGCAAGATCTCAGACTCAGAGTAATATCTTCTCAAGTGGGAGATCTTGAACACTGGGAAATGATGGAAGAAGAGTGATTGATAAGTTTAATAGAAAAAAAATTATTTTATGGAAGATGTAGATGATTGACTATTTGTATCAAAAGGACCTCTATCTACCACTTGATGGAAAGGCAAAAGGATAGGGAAAGAAAACAAATGAGGAATGGAATGTCTTGGATAGAAAAGCTTTGGGAGTCATAAGGCTCTATTTGGGAGGAAGTGTTGCCTCCAATATATCTAAAGAAAATACTATAGAAGAACTGATGACCACTTTATGCAAGTTATATGAGATGCCTTCAGCAACAAACAAGGTGTATCTAATGAAGAGGTTATTCAACCTAAAAATGAATGAGAATTAAAGTGTAGCTAAACATCTAAATGATTAAAATACTATTACAAATCAATTAAATTATTTGAAAGTAAAACTAGATGAAGAAGTCAAGGTCTTGTTGTTAGTATGTTCCTTGCCTGAATCTTGGAATAATCTTGTGATGACTGTGAGTGACAACATGTCTAGGAGAAATAATCTTAAAATAGAGGATGTTTTTAGTGTCATAATCTTTGAAGAAATGAGAAGGAAGACATCTAGTGAGACTTCTTGTAATTAATGCATGAAATGTTGATTCTAGAGGGAGACAAAATAATAGATAAAAGAGTAAGATCTGTGGATCAAAGGGAAGATCTTTATCTTCCAAACATAGATCTAAGTCAAAAGGAAGAAGTGTTGTATGCTATAACTATGGAATGTCTGGCCATATGAGAAACTAGTGTTGGGCTTCTAAAAAGAATCACAAGGATTGACAAAATAATGATAATAACTAGGGGGCAAATATTGCCTCAAGTGATACTACTACTGTGTATCAAGATGCTTTAATTTTATCATGTGATACAAAGGTTAAGTCATGGGTGATTGAATCAGGGGCATATTTTCATGCTACTTTCAATCCCATGTATTTTACAACCTATGTAAGTGGTAATTTTGGCCAAGTTTTCTTGGGAGACAATGAACCCTGTGATATTATTGGCAAAAGGTTAGTAAAGATCAAGCTATAGAATGTAAATGAATGGATACTCAAATAAGTAAGACATGTGCCAAGTCTTACCAAAAATCTTATATTTGTAGGTCAATTGGTAGAAGATGGATGTACTATTACTTTCAATGTAAAATAATTGAAGGTAACAAAAGATAATCTTGTTGTAGCTAGGAGGAAAAAGGAAGGCACACTGTATTTGAGTAATTGCATTATTGATTCTAATACTACATTAGTTTCTACTTTTGATCTAGAAACTAATTTATGGCATTTAAGATTGGGTCATATGAGTTAGAAAGGTATGAGAATTTTACATAAGAAAGGGAAGTTATCAGACTTAAAGTCTATTAATTTATATTTATGTGAACATTGCATTTTTGGTAAACAAAAGAAAGTTTCTTTTTTGAAGGTTGGGCTTGAAAGAAAACAAAATAAATTAGAATTAGTACATTTTGATGTTTGGGGACTATCCCCTATACAATCATTAGGAGGCTAAAAGTATTATGTTACGTTTGTGGATGATGCAACTCATAAGTTGTGGGTTTATTGTATTCAAAATAAGTCTAATGTATTTAGAATCTTTAAAAGTTAGAGAGCCCTTGCAAAAAATGAGTCAAACATGAAGCTGAAATGCTTAAGATCTGATAATGGAGGTCAATACACCTCAAAATAATTTTATAACTATTGTGCATAAGAAGGAATCTATAAAGAAGTAACAGTGCCTCAGAATCCTCAATAGAATGGGGTAAGTGAGAGAATAAACCAAATAATTATGGAGAGAGCTAGAAGCATGAGACTCCATGCTAGTTTGCCCCCTAATTTTTGGGTAGATGCAATTCATACTACTATTTAATTTATTAACAAAGGACTATATAGTGCTTTAGATGGTGAGATTCTTGATGAATCTTGGATAGGTAAAAGTGTTTCCTACTTTCATTTAAATTTTTTTGGCTGTGAAGCATTTTTGCACATTGATAAAGAAAATAGAAATAAGTTGGATGCTAAATCGATGACATGCACTTTCATTGGATATGGTGATAGCTTATTTGGTTATCATTTTTTGTGTTTAGATGATAAAATGATTGTGAGATCATGTGATGTGATCTTTAATGAAAGTGTGATGTATAAGGACCAACTTGTAGAAAAGAAAGTGGAAAGTCCACTTGGTAAAGAAAATCTTGTCATACTTCCAAGTGTATTTGGAGAAAGAAAAGAGAACTTACAAAATACTCCATTTACCTCTACAAAATTCAAGAATGGGAATAGGGTCATTAATGACCCAATCAAGTCTTCTGAGAATATTAGGCCAAGATAAGCTCAAAGTGAACCAGTCACACCTGTGGTAAGGAGGTCAACAAGAGTAAGTAAACCTTTTGATATATATTCTCCATCTTTGTTTTATTTATTACTAACTGACAGTGGGGAACTTGAATCATTTGTAGAATCTAAGTAAGAAAAATATTGCGTGTAATGAGAAAAGGGCATGAAAGTAGAATTGGATGCCTTGAACACAATAAAACATGGGAATTGGTGGATTTTCCACCTGATAGGAAAACACTAAAAAATAAATGAGTTTTCCATTTAAAAGAAGATGAGAGTGGGAAAAAAACATGCAAAGCAAGGCTTGGTTATTAAAGGCTTTGCATAGAATGTTAGAATTGATTTCTTAGAGGTATTTTCTCCTGCTGTCAAGAATTACCTCAATAAGAACTGTATTAAGTATTGTTGCTTCTAATAATCTTCACTTAGAAAAAATGGATGTGAAGATAACATTCTTAGATGGATATATAGAAGTATAAATCTACATGAAGTAACTATAAGGTTTTGAGGTAAAGGGGAAAGAAAGAAAGGTTTGTAAATTGATAAAAAGTTTATATGGTTTGAAATAGGCACTTAGGCAATAGTACCTAAGGTTTGATAATTTCATGTTGGAGCATGGATATGCTCATACTCATAGTGATGATTGTGTTTACAGTTTGAAATTTGAAAATGGTGAATTCATTATTCTTCTACTTTATGTTGATGACATGTTGTTGTGTGGAGCTCACATGTAGAGAATAAGTGAATTGAAGAAATTGCTTTCTTCAGAGTTTGCCATGAAAGATCTTAGACCAACCAAGAAAATTCTCTGAATGAGAATTGACAGAGATAGATTGGGTAAGAAAATAACTTTAACTCAATATGAATATATTGAAAAGGTGTTGTTAATATTTGGTGTGTAGAACTGTAAATATATTTCTACACCTTTAGCTAGCCACTTCATGTTGAGTAAGACACAATATCCTAAGTCACAAGAAGAGAAAGATTATATAGCAAAGGTGCCATATGCTTCAGCTATGGGTAGTTTAATGCACATTATGATTTTCACTCATTTAGACATATCCCAAGTAGTGATATTAGTGAGTAGGTTCATGAGTAACCTTGGTAAGCAACACTGGTTAGTAATTTAGTGGATTTTAAAATATTTGCATGTAACCTCTCGTATGTGTTTATGTTTTGAAGGTTCCAATAATGGGTTACAAGGTTTTGTAGATAGTGACATGGTAGGTGATTTGGATGGTAGAAGGTCTACCACTAGCTATATTTTTAGAGTTGGAGGAACTACAGTCTCATGGGTTTTTAAGCTGCAAAAAATTGTTGCACTTTCTACCACTGAGGTTGAATACATTGCTTGCACTGAAGCAAGTAAAGAGTTGTTATGATTAAGCAGATTTATAGAGGAGTTGGGAGTGAAGAAAGACGGGTACACTCTATATTTTGATAGCCAAATTGATATTCACTTGGCTAAAAACTCTACTTTTCATAGTAGGATAAAGCATATAGAGCTTTGTTACCACTTCATATGAGTAGTTTTGGAAAGTGGGCAATTTAATCTCAAGAATATTCACTTAGAGGAGAATCCTATAGATATGCTTGCTAAGGTAATTGTAGTAGTGAAGTTGAGGGCACACTCAACTTCCATGAGACTTCAAGCATGAGCTTGAAGAAGAAGAAATTAGTAGTTATGAGTTTAATTGGGAGGTTGTAGCAGTTGGTGTTGTGGCCTTATGTCTCCAAGCGAGAGACTGTTGGAGATGTGGAAACATAATACCTCATTTTATTTTAATATAAAATCCTGAAACCTATAGTTCTTATGGGAAACTTGTAGAAAAAACATATATTTTCTATGGGTAGCCTATAGAAGAAACCTGTAGTTTTTATGGGCAACCTGTAAAAGAAACTTATAGTTGCTACTACTAACATGTAGATGAAAACCTATAGTTACTACAGATAACCTTTAGGTGAAGACTACAGTGGCTATGGGAAACTTATAGGTGAAAATCTATAGTTACTATAGGCAACTTGTAGGTGAAGACTGTAGTTACTATGGGCAACCTGTAGATGAAACCTATAGTGGCTGTGGGCAACTTGTAGGTGAAAATCTACAGTTGTTGCAAGCAACCTAAAAATAGAAATCCTACAACTTGACCAGTGCTATGGGATTATATATATAAGTGATATTATAAATTGACAAGAATAGGTTAATGTCAATTTTAGTTCTAATTTTATGGATCAATATAAACACTATGTGTCATGGTTACATAGGCTGTGGATTTGTGTTGGTAGGGATGTGAAGGTCTATTGTTAATGATGCTCTTGTAGGCATTGATTGAATGTAGGAAAAACCTGAGGATGGTCTGATGATGATTTTTCAATATCCTATGCATCACTATCATAGTCATATGACTATTTAAATTAGTTTATTTTTAATATCTGTAAAAGATTAAAATGGAAGGAAGTTATAATAGATCTATACTTCCTTATTCTGTAAGGAAGTTTTAATAGATTGTAACTGAAGGAAGTTAGAATAGATTTTGTACTTCCTTATTTTTAGTGATAATCCCTTTAAAAGTGGGAAAAGAGGTAGAACAAGTATGTAAAAGTGAATTGTAGATGAAATATGAATGGAGTTGAGTAGTAATTGATAGAAAGAGAAAATTTATCTTTAGACAAAGGTATTTATAGAGTGCTCTGATATAGAGATTGAGGGGTAGGAAGTGATAGGAACTTGTATAGATTCCTTTGGATGTTATAATAGAAGAATTACTAAGTTTCTTGGTGGACGTAGCCCAACATTTGGGTGAACCATGCTAAATATTGTGTCAATATTTTTGTATGTTGTTTTTTAGCATCTCTTATTTCTCTATTTTATGCATGTATTTAATATTCCATATTTATTTGTTTAACTTGCAAGTACATGTTTAGATTATTTTTAATTTGTGGGTTATAAATTAGATTTTGATACAGATTTGTAAACTCAATTATTCTGATCTGGGTAATTAAGTAATACTATATGTAATAAAATCTTAAAACTTTATATATTTAACCCAACATCTCTCTCCACCTATCCTCATCCCTCCTAAGGAAGACCAGCCCTTTTACCTATATGTATCTACCATAGACCATTCCCTAGGGGCAATGGTGACTCATCGTGATAAACAAAATAAAGAGCAAGCCATCTATTACATTAGATACACCCTTATCGAATATGAAACTCAATATACCCATCCTAAAAAGCTCTCCCTCACCTTAGTCTTATTGGCCTCTAAACTCCATCACTACCTTCTTAATCATAAAACATATGTCATCACTAAAACTGACCCCCTCAAGTATATGCACTCTAAGCCATACCAAAACCAATGTATGGTTAATTGGCTCATGCTTCTAGCTGAGTTTGATCTTGATTTCCTTCTACAAAAATTCATTAAAGGGAAAGACATCATTGATCAACTGGATAAATATCCTCTACTAGACAATCAACCTCTTCCTCTTGCCTTTCTAGATGAGTCTATTATAACTCTTTCTTAGGAATAACCTACCTACCTAATGACCATGTTCTTTGATGGCTCCAAATGATAACATGGTGGGGGTGCCGGTGTTATTCTCATTCCTCTTAATGGTGAAACTCTTCCCCTTTTAAATTTGACTTTGAATTCATTAATAACATTGCCAAATATGAAGCCCTAGTCATAGGTCTCCAAACCACCCTAGCCTTGGGAGTCAAAACAATTAGTGTCTTTATCAACTCCCAACTAGTCATTAACTAGGGCAAAGGATCTTATCAATGTAAAAATGATGTCCTCTTAAAATTCAAATAACTCATGGACTTACTCTTAGCATCATTTGATCATCACCTTATTCAATTAGTTCCTCAATCTATTAACAAATTCATAGATATAATGGCCTCCCTTACATCTAAAATTCCATATCAACCTATCAAATCTAAACTATTTATCACCATCCATCATTTTATCACACCCTCGTATATCAATTTTGATCTTCCTACCATTTGTAGTCTAGAAACATCTCCTTCTGACATTTGGTATGACCAAAATTTCAACTACCTTAACCTTGACATTATTCCTCCTAACCTTTTAAAGATGCTTGAAGAGATTTTATTTAGGGTAACTCTTATTATAGCATACTAGGGGGAATCCTTTACAAACGTGGCTTCAATGACATCCTTCTCTATTATCCGTGTAGCCATGAAGCTTCCCATATTATCAAGGAAATGCATGATGGAATTTTTGGGGGACACTTTAGTGTCCTAGCTATTTCTAAGCATATCCTTGACCTTGGATACTATTGGACCACCCTCAATCAAGACTATTATGACTATGTAAATAAGTGTGTTAAATATCAACAACATGCTAACTTACATCATGCACCTCCCCATGGCCTTCAAGTATCTATAGATTATTGGCCCTTCTCGTAATGGGGTCTTAACCTTATTGGGGAAATCAATCCCCATTATTCACAATGACACTAATATATCATTACCATCACCAAATATTTCACCAAATGGGGGATTCCATCCCTCTTATTTCAACCAAAGCTAAAAATATTATCAACTTCATCAATCACCATATCATATACCACTTCAATGTTCCCCATAAGATCACCACTGATAATGGAAAATATTTTAAAAATTATAAAGTCCAAGGTCTTTGAGACACTTTTGGCATTAATTTAAGCTTTTTGTTGCCTTACCATCCACAAGCCAATGGATAGATAGAAGCCTTTAAAAAAAATATCATCAAAATACTCACCAAAGTAGTAAGTGATCCAGGTCAAGATTGGCAATTGCACATCCCTTTTGCTCCATGGGCCAATCACAATAGCATTTGAACCTCTATGAGTGCTACCCCTTTCTATCTCATCTTCATCACAAAGGCAGTCTTGTCTCTTAAAGTCTAGATTCCATCTATTGACATGTCTTTACACAAAACCCTTTCTAAGAGTGATTATCATTAAGAACACGTCATACAACTTGAAATACTAGATGAAAATCACCTCACAAACCTTAATAATCTTTGTGTCTATTAGGAATGAATCAAGCACACATACAACAAATACCTAAAAGAGTGAGAGTTCAACATTGAGGACCTCATCCTTAAGGAAAACCAAAATGTAACTAATATGGAGAAAAGCAAAAAGGGAAAGATTTATTTCAATTGGCTTGAACCCTATATCATAATCCATAAGTATGGATCAAGACCTTATCATTTATCCTCTCTTGAAGGCAAACTAGAACCTAAGCATCTCAATGCTTTGCATTTGCATCCTTTTTATTATTGAAACAAGGATCAAATTCAATTTTGTGTCTAACTTAAGCTTGTTCCTTGGTTTATGATATTTTCACTTCCTTTCACCTACCTATCCTTAATCCCCTTGGGGATAATTGATTACATCATAGAACCATGTGATTATCTATCATAGTTATAGCCTAATCCTAAGCATGGGCACCATGGCTCTACCCATGGCATGGTTTTCACGAATACTTTTTGATTGAGTACCATGATTAGTTATCTTTAAAACCACCCCCTCAACTATCACTAGCCTTTTATGCTAAGGTTTCACCTCCATAAAGGTAAACCTTTGAATTTAAATAAACTTGTCCATGTCTAACCTAGCATTCAAAATTGAAAAATCAGGATACCAACATATCACTTGGGTCCATATCTCTAGTATTGTGAACTATTCCCTTGAAGGATAACTGCCCAACACCTAAAATTTGCTTAAAAAAAGACTACTGCCTTGAAGGATAGCTTTCAATATCCAATGTTAGACCATTACCTTGAAGGATGGCTAAGAAATAATCATTTGAAGCTTCTTGCATCAATTAGCTTCAACAACTTATCAAAATAACAAAAACAACAAATAACCCTATATCAAAATTAAAGTATGTAAGCCACAATCAAATCTTATAACTACCATTTGTAGACTTCCCACATCGATCAGTCTATGTATTATCCCAGTACATCATAATCAACTCCTATATATAGCATTGGTAGACTTCTCACATTGATCAATCTATATATCATATTAGGGCATGGAATTGTCTATTATAGTTATTTGGTCACCTATAAAAGGGGAAAGCTAACCCATATCAAGTTATCATTTCACCTATTTTCCATTCAACCATCTACTTATCACCTACTTTCCCTTCACACCTTTTCTCAAATTGAGGGACTATGAGCTTACTTGATGCAAACTGATTAAGATACCCTCTTTATTAATCAAAGCATGCTCTTATGAAGAATTCGACAGGCTTATGTTCACTAAGGCAATCCAAATATGTTTTCTTGTTGTTAGGTCCTTATCAACCTAAAATATCATGCATTTTATCTACCCTCTATTAGTTCATGTGGACATATGTCTCATAACTCTTATGTCTTTCTCACATTTTGTTTGTTAGCTACACCTACTTTATGTACTTCCAATATATTCTCTTAGTAAATAAATATAGTCAAACATCATTCTCATCAATCCAATAATCCTCATACATCATAACATTATAAACCAATAACCATATCCTAACAATGAACAAAACATCAATAATCATAAACCATAAACAATAACATCATAACATTATGAAACATAAGATCATATTAACGTCATCTAACATCATCAACATCATCCTTAAAACAATTCACAACATCCTCACATCCTCACATTATTTTATCTATAAGAAATATTTATCAATGAACATGCTTACATCCTCATCTTATCTATAAACCACATTGTGACAATTATCTCATAAACAACATTATCTAAACACATCTATCATTTATTCACAATCATGTACAAGCACATCCTCAACTTTATATGACCCAAGCATTTTATAAACTAAAAAGTTCAAGCATCTAATCAAAATCATGTTTCCAATCATATCATCATCTAAACACATAGTCACAATCATCTATCATATTAATTGATGTATTAACTAAACACAAACTTAGCATCATAAAATACCTAAACTGAAGATTCAATATAAACATAAACATATAGTATCATATATGTCATCCATAACCCATAAATATAACCACATCATGATGATAATATACATCTATATCATCATCATAATACATCAATACATAATAAAATAAACATCAAAACATAATCAACATGTCATCAATATAATCAAATGTCAATGATATAATTATCATAATCAACACATAATCATCATATACATCAATAAGGTAATACATGAAATAATGTATCCATGTCTCTCCCACTCATATACATCTCATGTCTTCAGCACATAGGCTAGTATAAAAATCAAAATCATATATTCATAAAATCTCCTCTATCAATCCCTTGGGGCACCAAAACTACTACCACATACACCACTACTACTGGCTCCATCTACATCTGCACCTACAATGACCCCTATACTACCATATGGATGTGGTCCCCCTAATATCTTTTTCGACCCCACTATTGAGGCCCATTATTCTAGAATAGCTATCGATGGAACACCTACTAAACTAGCCCTATACTCTCCATACTACATCTCTAATAGTGACTATGCTAGCACTATAGCCTCATAATATCTTAGTTCCTCAATGGTGGGTAGGTATTATGTCCTTGGAATTATGTCAAGTGGTCCTCTTACTACCACTATATCTAACCCTAGCATCTATATCAATGAATCTCTCTCTTGAGTCACTAACCCAAGATAGATCCTCACCTAATCGTGCTCACTAGTTAAAGTCACAACCTACCCCTGAAAGGTGAGAATCTATGCCTATAAAGAAACCACTTATACCTATAATCTAGTGATCTAGGCCTGTGCTAATGCCAATGTTGCCTATGCCTATCCATCTAGTCTACCACCCTTTACTAGTACCCCAATAAGATCCACATCCATGGGCTACTAACCCACATCACCCATATAAAATTGGTTGCTATATATCAGGCTTGGTAACAAGTTGCATATCCATCTACAATACTTGCATCATCAATGGTGGCTCTAGATGGTAGTTCCTCATAGTCTAGTATGACATCTTGTGGTGATGGATTTAGGAATGGGAACTTGACATCCTCCTCTTTGTATCAAGGAAAATCTAGTGGGATCCCTTGTATTAGTCCAAACTATCTCTGTACTTGGTCAAATGGGATAAGCTCCATCTCGCCATCTTGCCTCCCATAAATCTAGTGCCAAATTTGTAGTGATAGTGTGTGGTAGCTATATCCTAGCCACCTAGGCCAACCTATATATGACCTTCATACTATATCAACTACCACCAACCCCTCTAAGGCATCTCTAAACCACTCAATATCCTAGCCACCACCACCAACATCAGTCAAAACATAGTCACCTCTTCATCTAGTAAACCCATTGGAAAGGGCTCCTAACTAAATCCATCCTAGGATGTCCCCACTAGATTTAACACTTGTATGTGCTCATATGCCCAATAATGGAGTACAAACCCAATGTCGATCCCATATCACCTATATGCTCTAAATACCCAGAGCTCTTTATAGATATGTATTAGTAGCATTGGGGCCCATCCAAACATAGTCCTCCCTAGAAAAATCTCCATAAACACCCTTAGTAATAGGTATGGAAAGTAGTCACTACTTGAATTGAGCACCACAAAATAAGACATAACCATCATCATAATCATAAGCAAACATATATCTACAAGAGCCCTCTGGTATAAGGGTCTGTAGCTGAATCCACAAGAGTGAAACTGGGCATGAACTTGATCTACCCCATAAATCAAATCCATACGATAGTTAATCTCCTCACTCTCTATATGGTAGATTGGCTCCCCTCTAATGGATAGCTATGTGATATTTGAATTTCCTCTAAGAGAATCATTATCTCCCCTATCAGTAATAAAAATGTGTCAATGGCCAAGTCCCATCTATTGATGAGGGCTAAAATCATACTTGCATCTCATGACAGGTGTCGGTATTGACTCAGTGCACCTAATTTGACTCTCTCCATATGTCTCCACTATTCCATGGTCATCCCATCTTGAACCTCAATAAAAACATAAGGGACCCAATCCCTCATTTAAATTAACTCACATGCTTGCATAACAATCATGTTAGTAATGACTACTTTATTTTGACCATCTACCTAAATAACACCCTACACCTACCTTTCTCAAACCTATTTCATACCTACACCTCTATCTAACACCAATCCCAACACATCATTTTAAGCATCTATTTTATTTATTAATTACACTCTGCACATTGACTCATTTTACACTCCTATCCACTCTACGTTTGACATTTTGTAACAACACTGCTATAATCAAACTTTAAACAATGTTCTACTTCAATACCTTTCACAAATTTCTCACATGTCAAAACATCCACTCTTTCCAACATGTTTCAAACACACTTTACCCTTTACAACTCTTTGAAAATTTTGCCAACAACCCTTTATCATTTTTTAATTTCTAATTTCACAAACACTAAATACTTTTTCAAAACTTTTATAACATTCTAGCTATCCCTTCCTCAATCCCTTCAACCACCGTTGGTTCATTAGACCATTGACAGTCCCTAAGGACCTTTTTCCTTTAGGTTTGACCATTGATGATTGTTTTTAACTATCAATAGTCATAGTATGTGACCATTGGTGGTTCAAACCTTGAATGATCAACCTCTATAGATTCCACAACATAATTATCTCACATAAATTAACCTATCTACAACCATTTTATAACCCATTCTAACCTATGAAACCAACCAACTATCATATTCATCCATAAATTTGATTCATTCCATAAATCCTAATACCTAAGGTTTTATCTCTTCTCAACCCCTTTCAAAACCTCACCCAAATCATTTCACCACTAACTACAATGCACATTCCAAACTATCCAATTACACTATGTTCTCAATTTTAAGACAATTCCTACCTCGTTGCATGATTGATGGTGTTGTTAAAGCCATCATACTACCACACAACCATGTCCTCATCCATCCTACATCTAGTTAACCCATAAACACATGCACTCCACCACTCACAACACTCCAAATCAATAAGCTAAACACATAAGTGATAAAATCTCACATAATACCTAGAGAATAAAATGCCAAACATGTCAAATGGTAAAAATGACTTACAATGTTACTTTTTTTCTTTCAACCTTTTAGGGTTTTACCTAACTATCAATGGTCAGGGTGACTACTGATGGTCGACCCTAGAGAAACCCCTAATCATCGATGGTCTAGTTCCTCAATTTTATTTCCCCTCTTTTAACAGAACCTCACATCACTACCAACCTTTTGGGAAGAACTACATTTGGCCTAAAGTTTTTTTGGATATTGTGTCCATGAAATTATGTAGGTATCACCCACTTACCTAATGCATATAGAGTTATATTAACCATCCCTTAATCACAACATCCAATCATTACCCCATGTCCACCTTGACATTGTCATTTTTGACACAATTTTTTTGCATGTTTTGTGATGACCCTACTTAGTCATTTTTGATCCCACAAACCAAACTTAGCATGTTAAAATTTTGAACTTTGAACCACCTCATGCAAAATTCAACCAATTATGTTATTTTGTAGGAGCACTTCCTACCCTAGATACTTGTGACCAATATTGACCCTTTCTAGATGGCTTGATAAGCCTGACCTGATCAACTATGACCAACACTGTGGACTAGTTAACCCTATCACATGTCCCTCTAGATTGGAACTTATTTTTACCAACATTGTCAACTTTAGTCTTTGTGTCATCTTGAATATCACCCTTCATCACATTTTATGCATGTATTTACATCTCAAATGCCCAACCTTTTTATGTCACCCACGTTGTGACTACCTAATTACCATTTATCAAACCTTGACTTGATTTTTATTTCACCTCATCACCTCTTATTTTGAAGGGGAACACCTCTTCCCATACTTGAGGCAACCAGACCTTGACCAATGATCTATTTTTGTTTTATAGCTTGTTAGATCAAAGTCTCATAAAAAAGGGAAAAATGTAGACACTCAAAAATTTTACATGATCACTTTCAATGTAAAACTACCTTTTGACCCTCATCTAACCTCACATCTAATGGGATACCTAGTCAATTAAACACTTATTACTAACTTGACCCTATCAAACCCCTAACTTAACACATTTAGCTAAAACCATTTAATTCACCCCTATTAAACTTGGTTTAACCCATTTTCTTCTGGCCCCTCAATCATCATTGGTCAACCTAACCATTGATAATTGGTTTGACCATTGGTGGTCAGGTCTCTAATCTTGCTTTAAAGTTTTAAAGCATTGGTAACTTTTTGCAAGATAAGTATCTCCCTAAATGGTAAATTGCTTTTAAAACTAGCTTTAAAACATCATGAATTGGCAACTTTATCCCCTATCAAATTAGTAACTTCCTCCACCCTAATTAGAAAGTTCATCCTACAAAAGAAGAAGAAGAGGAAGTGAAATAGATCTAAAATCCATAATCTTGCATCTAATCTCTCTTACATACATGTATTCAACATCTTTTCAACAAGAAAGCAATATCTAGAGACCCAAAGCTTTATCAAAATCACTTTTGAAATCTAAAGTACTATCACTATGGCCAAATTACTTCAGCCTCCCACCATAAAGTTTAGGTATCTTTCACTTGTTGATTTATCTTATTTCCATCCTCCTACCTATCAGACCAAATTTTCCACCCCTCAGCCTCATAACAGATCTCTATTTGCCTAAATACCCAATCTACACCTTTTCTAATCATTTATAGAATTATACAGGTAACCACTGTTGGGAATATGACCAACCCGAAAGCACACAATTGATTACCGAATTCAAGCAACTTAATATGCGGAAATTAACCAGAATTAACAAGTAACTATAATCCAGAAATAACACAAGATATGAGAGACAATACACAACTTGTATTAATACTCATACAGAAAAGAATACAATAAAGAAGATGCCACTTCTTCTCCACCACCTCTTCAGAGGTTTCCCACACCTCAAGTGAATAGTACTTCTTTCCTCAAAGCTCTCTCTCTTAGGTCCCAACACCCAACTCAAACACAGAGTTGGTGTTCACCTTACACCTGTGCTCCATGCACTCCACAAGTGCTCCACGCACTCCACAAGTACTCAAAGTACTTCAAGAGATCTCCCATGAACCTGCAACAACCTGTAATTCAACAGACCATACTTATGGAAGGAGCTGCCTTGCCTTCCTCTTAGCTCTCCATGTACTCCACGTACATACCAATGAGTACACACCGTACTCCAAGTAGATCCTGCCTGATCTTGCTCCCTATTGTGTTGCTGACCTATCTGATCTCCAACCTATAGATCAATAATGGTTCTGCACACTTGTGAACCTTGACCTTGCACACACACACACCTACAGATCAATGATCTTACTTACCATGTAGATCTCCTATAAGCCATGCTCACCTGATGACCAAGATCATACATCCATGAAGAATCTAGCTGACTCTCCAATCCAGCACCAACACACTTGGTACTACTGTGGAACTAGGAGGAACACCCTTGCTCACCTCACACACAGAAGGAGCTAGCTTTGCTCAACTCAAACTAGAACACCTTTACAATACAACCATGAGTCTATTATATAGAACTCATCCAAACAATAATTAGACTCCTAGTACAATAATTAGATCCACAGCTCTTAGTCTATAATTAGCACTAAGCATGCAAACACTTAGTTCGTCAACCAACTGCTCGTAATAAACTCGCAGTTGAACCACACAGGCGACCGACGCCGGTCCCTGTCTACCTGGGGGTCGCCGATGCCGGCCGATTTCTGACCGACATTAGTTGCTTCCTGTCTCCTTCCTGCCAATGTCGGTTGGCCTAACTGACGCTGGTGTTCGTGGCACTCAGCAACCCTCCTCCGTGTCTACATCAGTGAAGCTTTTAGCTCTACAACCTAACAATCTCCCACTTGGAGATAAATAGCTACACTGTACCTATACCTGTACTCCATCTAATCTATTTCTTGGTTTGTATCCCTCTTCAAGATCAATCTTGAAGACAACCCACCACACATCCCATGGTGTACCTCCTGTCATCTGAGTACCCTGCCACATCTGAACCTACAAACACATGTAGTGAAGTCTTGACCCTGCATGTATACCTACTGCTGGTCCCTCTCAGGTCCCTGAGAATCCACTTCCCTGAATTGGCTCCTAACTCTCTGACAGCTCCCACTACATGGGAATACTCAGGTCTATACTAGACCTCATGTGATTTTGGACACTGTACCTGTCCAGCCCTTAGTGTGCTCCGACTCTACATCCTAAACCTTGCCAACACCTGATTCACATCAGCTCCCACTGGAGACAAAATCTATCTGTGATCTCCATGCCTCCCATGTCAAAGAATTCCGCTGCTCCAAACTCCTCATGACATGCCACTGAACTAATCTTACCCTTAGCTCAGCAAAACCCTATATGTACAAACCTGATAGCTAGCATACCATCCACATACAGTAATAGAATGATGTTGCAATCACCATCCCCTTGGTAAGTCAAACCATAGTAGTTACCCTGACATTGACTGAAGCCATGCTTCATCCTCCACCTGTCAAAACTTGTACCACTGTCCTGCAGCTACCTCAAGACCATATGCCTGGTCTTCTGTCTCACATATCTATTCTCTCTATTCTTCAACTAAGGAATCCATTCGTCTCTGTGCTTTTGCACCGACTAACAACCCTACCAAAACTCCCATTTGGTTCTGCATCATATCCCTGCCATGCTCCCACCTGTTTCCTCTATCCTTCCTGCTCTACAATCAGCAACGAGTATAAAGAAGAGGAACAATGAATTTGAGGGCCTACTTACATCTTCAGTCCTCTGTATGGGTGTTTGAGACTCCTTGACAGCATGCTATCCACCCAAAATCCGTTATAGTGACCGACCTCGGCCACTCCATAGTCTGCATACGACCGACATCGGTTTCCATGCGTCTGTCCCTGACTACCAACCTGTCGATGTCGGTGTCCTCCTGTTGCCGACGTCAGTCCTCGTGACTGACATCGGTCTTACATACTACCAACATCGGTTTTCCTATCGATGCCAGTACCTGTGTTTCCTGTGAGTGATGACTTTTTACCCGCGAGCTCCTTTGAATCAAAACCCATGTCCAAACTGCTCTGCTCAGAAGTATCCAGCACCATCCACTAATTTGTATCCACCATCTCCTCCAAGAACACCAAGGCTTTCCAATTCTTAAGCTTGTCAAATACATCTGTCTTCTGCTTAAGAACATGCATCTCCTTCCTGCTCATGTGACCAAGCCTACAAAGCCACGTCTTCGCAACAGAAGAAGAATCAGTAATATAAACAAGTAGATAAAGAATACCTATTTTCTTACCACCAGCTAATTCAAGTGCACCCACTATGAGAGTTCTTGTGCATCTCTCATCACCCAATCTTTCTAAAGAAATTAGCCATATATCCAAACCTGGGACCTGCATGACCTTCATCAACACTTGTGTGTTGGCCGCCTGCAATTTCAGCTTCACTTCCCCTTTGCCAATTCTTTGGCAAGGCTCACCAGCTCCTCTACCTGGGTCTGCATGGAAAGAGGAAACCGAATCTTTTATCCAAGATTCAACTTTATCCAAGAAACCTACAAACACATCCTATGCAACGACACCTGCTACATCTGTATCTTCAGTTTCTTCATGCTGATCTGCTACCAACCAACAATCTTCTTTTACCTACTCTTTCTTTCCATGGGACCTTAAGTAACCATCTATGCTTTTCAACTCCTCTATCCTTAGCTTAGTTTGATCTACCGTTGCTCTACTCCCACTCAATCAGAAACCCCTGAGAGTGCCCTGTAACCAAAAACACAAAACCTGCTTCCTGCAACCTTAGCTCTGATACCACTTGTTGGAATATGACCAACCCGAAAGCACACAATTGATTACCAAATTCAAGCAACTTAATATGCGGAAATTAACCAGAATCAACAAGTAACTATAATCTAGAAATAACACAACATATGAGAGACAATACACAACTTGTATTAATACTCATACAGAAAAGAATACAATAAAGAAGATGCCACTTCTTCTCCACCACCTCTTCAGAGGTTTCCCACACCTCAAGTGAACAGTACTTCTTTCCTCAAAGCTCTCTCTCTTAGGTCCCAACACCCAACTCAAACACAGAGTTGGTGTTCACCTTACACCTGTGCTCCATGCACTCCACAAGTGCTCCACGCACTCCACAAGTACTCAAAGTACTTCAAGTAGATCTCCCATGAACCTGCAACAACCTGCAATTCAATAGACCATACTTATAGAAGGAACTGCCTTGCCTTCCTCTTAGCTCTCCATGTACTCCACGTACATACCAATGAGTACACACCATACTCCAAGTAGATCCTGCCTGATCCTACTCCCTGTTGTGTTGCTGTCCTATCTGATCTCCAACCTAGATCAATAATGGTTCTGCACACCTATGAACCTTGACCTTGCACACACACACACCTGTAGATCAACGATCTTACTTACCATGTAGATCTCCTATAAGCCATGCTCACCTGATGACCAAGATCATACATCCATGAAGAATCCAGCTGACTCTCCAATCCAGCACCAACACACCTGGTACTGCTATGGAACTAGGAGGAACACCCTTGCTCACCTCACACACAGAAGGAGCTAGCTTTGCTCAACTCAAACTAGAACACCTTTACAATACAACCATGAGTCTATTATATAGAACTCATCCAAACAATAATTAGACTCCTAATACAATAATTAGATCCACATCTCTTAGTCTATAATTAGCACTAAGCATGTAAACACTTGGTTCGTCAACCAACTACCCATAATAAACTCACAGTTGAACCACACAGGCGACCGACGCTGGTCCCTGTCCGCCCGGGGGTCGCTGATGCCGGCCGATATCTGACTGACGTCGATTGCTTCCTGTCTCCTTCCTGCCGACGTCGGTTGGCCTAACTGACGTCGGTGTCCGTGGCACTCAGCAACCCTCCTCCGTGTCTGCATCAGTGAAGCTTTTAGCTCTTCAACCTAACAACCACTAAAGGTTAACACAATCGTTGATGGTCACTTTAACCATTGATGATTACCCAACCACTAATGGTCAGCTTAAACCACTAATGGTTCATCTAACCATTGATGGTCACTATAACATAAAAAATATAGCAAGCTATTTTTATCCCCATAACCCCAGTCAAACCTAAATTTCTCTTTTTCTACCTAATTATAATACCTTTTCTAATTTTATGGACTAGACCCCAACCATTTTAGCATACGTATTGATTGGCTTTGCATTTTTGGTAATTTTTCTATTAACTAGCATTCTACTTTCTTTGTATTATATTTCATTTATCTTATGCAAGTATATTTTACTTTATCATTTTTAACTTAATTATTGTAATAGTGGATTGATAACATCCTAGAAAGTAATACACTTCTTGGATCTAGCTCACACTAGACAGTCCACTCAACCATCCATATAACAACCCCATTTTCTAGTGTCTTTCTTATTTTTAGGTTATTCTTTCCTAGATAAAAAGAAGTTCCTATCATCATTTGGATTCATGCATGCACTTTATCAGGTATTCTTCTACATACCCTATTACTAGTTTCATTATTTACTTTCAAAATTAAAAAATGAATGAAAATTAACTGAAATAGGATACATGAGGTTGAGTTGACCCCAAACACCTCACTATTAGAGGGTGATGCCTACATAGCCAATACTCTAAAATGGGGCCTTAATATCATGTATTTCTTTCGTATGTATTGGCTTGTGTGTGAATCATACACTATTTTCAAAATAAGTGCAATGGTGACCTAGTTTGTAACTTAGAAAATTTGGCTCTTGGAATGCTCTTTTGGTAATTTAAACTTGTAGATGTGTTGTAATTATGACTGGTGTGAAAATAGGTAAGATTTGTTTAATTGAATGCTTAATAAAGTGATTTTGATAAGTTACCTTGGTCACTTTGGTATTTTTCTAGGTGTAGATAGGTGAGGAATGAATGAGGGTTGATCTTAATTTATATCAATCATTTTAGAGTAATAAATTGCATAAAATCACTTAGGCCAACTATTAGGATATGTTTTATTTGTAATTTGGATGACCTTAGAGGACTAAACACTTCCTTCAAGATAGGACAATAGTGTCAACACTACTAGCTAAACTAAACATTAGTGTTTAGGGAGCATGAAATCAGGTATAGGTTTAAAACTTGTAGAGATAGAATATAAGTACATTTAAACATTCTAGACAAGATAGAAGACCTAGGTCATCAACATAAGACTGGTCAGACTAAGAGATATAGGCTAAGGGGCACAAAGATAGAGTAGGTGCAAGATTTAGAGAAGTAGGAAATGTATAGAATTAAGAGGAATAACTAAGGCCTAAGTTTTCCAAGTGTAAAAGATTGAGGTGCTATGTAATCATAAAAAAGTCTTTACATGTGCCTCCTTTAAACTAGTAATGAAGTTACTAGTTTATAGGGAAGGAATGTGTACCTGGATATGTATGCACACCTTATATTTATGTGTGCCCAACTTGAGTGATTTATTGGTGATTCAATTTTAACCAAGAGTATGTTACAATATAAAATTAGTGCATATAATCTAGGATTGAAAGTATTTGAAATAGATTGAAATTGAAAGAGTAAGGTTTAGGAATACACCTATGTGTTAATATAACTACCTTACCTATTGGCTAGTTATTTTGAAATAGATGTATCATTAAGGATATGAAACTAAGATTAGGATAAATATATATAAAACATTAAAAGTGCATATATCTAAGGAGATAGATAGATAGATACAGAGAGAGATTGGAAGGCACATGCCCCCAACCTTGGAACATAAGTGATTTACCACTTGGTAGTTGAGATTAGCTCAACCATGCAACCTAATGATACTTATAACCTCATGAGACTAGATGACACAGTCAAGTTCAACCTAATTTTTTTAAAGATTAAGTGATTTGATCACCTCAGCCATACCAAAAGACAAACCAACTGTTGCATCAGATTGGTTCAATAAAATTTGTAAAAGTCTATGGGGTATTAGTATGAAAAAGTTCATGATGTGGTAACAATCCATAAAAGAATTTTGAAATATGAAACTGATTTAAATTTTACAATATTAGGCACAAATTTCATAACATATGCACCTTAGATATGTCTTATGCCAAAACTCTGTATAAAAATGGTACTAATGTATAAAATTATATCATAACTATGAATCTGAATCATATAACTAAATGCTTTGGATAATTTGGAAAATTGTGTAAGTATGGAGGACACGCTTCCAAAGCATATTCCCATTATATATGGTGAAATAAATTTTTTGATATAAGTACGAGTGTGTAGAATATGTTTCCAAAACAAGCTCCCACTATAATATGGAGATACTGAATACTAAATAAGTGTGGAGAACATGCTTCTAAAGCATCCCCCCACTAAATTTAGAAACTATGAATGTGTGGAATCCATGCCCATATGACATGTCCCCACTAAATATAAAAATTGATATAGATACCATTTACTAAATGAGTGTGGAGAACATGCTTCTACAACATGCTCCCACTAGATTTGAAAACTGATATAAGTACCATATACTAGATAAGTGTGGAGAACATGCTTCCAAAGAATGCCCCCACTAAATTTGAAAACTATGCCAAGTGTGAAGAACATGTCCCTATGACATTACTCCACTAATATGACCCCATTTGAGGTGAGGGAAAGATAAGAAGAATTGGTATTTACCTCACCTCAAAAGGATAAGACAACTATATAATTTGTGAATCTAACCATATAGCATATAGAAGGAAACATGTCTAGGTAGATATTTCATTGAAGTGCATAGAAAAAATGTGATCACATGTAGGTGTATGATGCATGATAAGGATCATGACACCATTTGGATAGTAATAATATAAACTTAATAAGAAAATAAGCATACACACAATAGAACTCAAAATTAAGTCAAAAGGCAATGATCCAAGGATACTACAAATAAGGGGCATGTTCAAATGCCACACAATTGAAGGGACATGAATTAGTAAAATATCCATAAAGGTAA
The DNA here is from genome assembly GCA_037957365.1 of Torreya grandis. NCBI lineage: Eukaryota > Viridiplantae > Streptophyta > Pinopsida > Cupressales > Taxaceae > Torreya > Torreya grandis. Next base: position 315,470 of record JARHVA010005210.1, read on the forward strand.
GGATGACATATTCAAATATTCATACAATAAAAAATGACATATTCAATTGTAAAAAAAAATCATACACAGGAATGAGGGCTACAAACAAAGGAACATATTCAAATGCTCAAACAAGGAAGCCAATAACAAGGCAATACACTAAATAAAGTGCATAAATTAAAGTATAATAAACCAATATAAACATATCATAGTACCCCATGGATCCAATGTGTTAGGAACAAATGTCAAGTGTATAACATATCAAGTATCATGTATATGATATAATCATGGATAAAGGCATGTGTAGATACATATGTAAGCTCAAGCATGATAACTTAGAGTGATCATTAAATCATATAAACTATGTGTATCAAGATCCAAGAAGTGAATGCCCCTAATTTCCATGTGACATGAGTAGAAGAAAATCCCAACATCTAAAAATAGGAGTAGATCATGTATATATGTATGCCTGTATCATACTTAAGTATAAGTGTGACACATATGTGTGTATGTAGGAGTAACTAAATATTACATCCATGAACATGTAATTAACACATATGTGACAAGGAGCTAATATAACATGTAGGTTTTGAAAGTTTTTTTTATATTTTTTTGGTATTTTTGGATTTTTTCCATAGTTTTAGTCTAGTAGATCTTCATCATCAAAAGGTGTAGGGCTGCCTATAAAATGTTTTAAACTTTGTTTATATGGATGCAATGCCAACACTTCAATGTTTATGTGTAATGGTTTAATTAAATCCAAGGGTGTAGGCAAATAATCATGTCCATCATGCTGTATGAAAATATATGTACCCATATTATGAAAGTTTACACACATGTTTGTAGTATTAGCTTAGCGTTCCACTCAACTAGCTAATTTTGTTTAAACTTTAGTTTTAAATGTGGTTCATGTGATGATATCCATATAGTTAAAGCTTCTACATGTGGGACATAATTAATGGGTAACTGAATGTATCTTTGATATTCAAGACCCAAGGGAGGATATATTAGTTCATTTATAGTACGTCCCAATCCTTTAGTAAAATTAGTCACACAAGTTGTATCCCACTTGTTTGGATCAAACCTGATATGGTGGAAATATACCCCATAAATATTATCATTAATAGTTAATTGGTCATAATTTTATCATTTTGAGGTATATTTCTCTTCTAAAAGGTAAAAATTATTTTTCCTTTTGCCTATTGTGAACACATTGCATATATGTTATTCACTCTTATATTGTTGGATTAGATTTTTAAATGCCTTACATTAATTAATAGTATGGCCAATAATCCAATGGTATTTACAATATGGTATTAACTTTGTGGGTAGTAGTCTTATTCCTAATCAATGTTTGGTAGAAGGCAAATAAATAATTTTATGTTTGAGTAATAAATATAAGATAATATCAATGGTATCCTATTCTATTATGATCAGTAGCATTTGGGGTAATGCCTATTGAGAAGAATCCATATTATTCACATGATGTACTTGAATTTGGCCTTTATAAGGTTGACTTAATACTTTTAACCAAGAGGGATGTATGGAATAACAAACATTTACATGCTCGTCTATTAGTTTTATTTTGGCCTTATCTAGATTTAGCTCTATATTTTTTGTAAGTGGGTTAGTTTATATGTACCAAGACCTATAGGTTTGAATAGGTTATGTGACAAGTGCTCTAATGGGTCAAATTTTAAATTTTGAATTTTCTCATCTATCATATCATAAGCTATGTCATCATCACTCTCATAGCAATCTAAGATGTGGCCATATTTTTGATCAATATTGACTAATAAAGGAAGTTCAAATGCTGGGGGCTCTTTTATTTGTATTGTTTCTTTTGGTAATGGTTATTTCTCTTTATGTGCATCTATATTCAATTTAGGATGTTGTGCCTTATTTTAATTTTGATACAAAGGAGTCATTGTAATTGACTTGCCTATTTCATACATGTGAATATGCTCAAGAGGGATGGATTATTGAGGTGGTACCACTGTAAGAATGCCCTCAGTTTTAGAATGTATAATTTTTTAAAATTTGAAAGGCTCATAATTAGTAGGCATGGATAATAAGGTCCTCTCCTGTATGAAGTTTACACGTGATGAAGTGTAGATGGGACAACTTCTGTTAAATGTATCCATGATCTACCCAAAAGTAAATTATAACGTAAGGATTGAGTCATGACATGAAAAATAGTTGGAATTATTTTTTGTCATAAGGTCACATCCAATGTAATTTATCCAGCTAGAGGGATATGTGAATTATCAAACCCTTTTATGTGAATAATTGTGTTTTGAATAAGGTTTGTGTTAGTACCCATGGTAGTTAGGAATTATATTCTAAACATGTTTATGCCTGATCCATTATCAATGAGCACTCTTTTGATACCTTTATTTTTAATTGTTACTTGCATGAATAAAGGCAAAGTTTGGTAAACAATATTTTTGGATGGTAAATCTATCAAATTGAAGGCAATAAGTTTGACATTATTCTTGATATCTTTCATGACATCCACAAAATAAGTAAGCTTAATATTAGTTAGAACTTATGTTTCACGTAATGTTTCATATAAGATATCTTTATAAACAATAGATTTATTTAGGAGCTAAAGTATTGAAATATAAGCATTTTTATTATTTAATTGGTCAAAAATGTCATATCCTCTAGATTTTATTACTAGCTTAATTTTAGGTTACACTTCTTGTATATTAACAAGTATTAGAGCGGGTTGAGCAATTTTACCTTTTCAAGTAGTAACAACATGGACACATATCTTTAGGCATTAGAAGAGCACATAAAGGTTATTAGTTCCTTGTTAGCTAATCTCAATAAAATCCAAGTATAAAAATAAAATAAAACCAAACCTTTCTTTCCTAAGTACTAGGGGGAACATAACACAATAGACAAAACCACAAATAAGAGATAAAACCACACAATAATTTTACCTCCCTTGTCAAAATTAGTGCCCATTTATTGGCATAGAAGATGTTATTACTCAGTATATGGAATTAGAGACTTTGATCAATGATTTTCTCCCTCTTGGCATAACTTATTCAATGGCCACTTGTGGCTTTACTTGGTTTGAATTGGCTTGGTATGACTTTTGGTATCAATTTGGCATTATAACATTATTTTGATGGCTTCTTGAAGGCATTCCTATAGAATGTGTGTTGACACACAAAATCTTGTTTGGGTAGAGTGAGAGAACTTGTATTTATATGTCTCAAAACTAACTCTAACCCTAGGGAGGTTAGGTTTAGTTATAACTTTGGTTGAGTCTAAAAATAACCTAGGCTGAGTTAAGCTAACTCTGGGTTGGGTTAAAATAATTATGAAGGCTTGATAACTCATTTTAGATATTTACGATCCATGACAACTCATAGAATATATTTATGAGGTTGTGAGTCACTTTTTATAGAATTTTAGAAATTAATAAATTAATTTATTAGCTCCATTAAATTTGACCTCACATTTGTTGAAAAATTCATTTTTAGATAAATGTAATTCACTAATTCAACTTGAAAATTTACTTAAAAAAGTGAATTGAGATTTGATTTTTAATTAATCTTGTTTACTTATTTTTGGCTTTTATGAATTATTTCAAATGTTTTGCATTAATAGCTCAACATGCCAAAAATGCCAATTATTAGGTCACAATTTAATTAGGGTTGAATCCAAGGTAGGTTATTAGTGCATATAGGGTAATGCCCCAATAAGTAAGTCTTGCCATATTTCATAGCAATTAAATCCCTTACATGGATGAATTTGGGCAATTCAGGTGATTTTTAGACTTAAATTGCATCATTTTCTAGAAATTGATATGAATCCCAGTTTATACATGAAAGTGGCAAAAAATTAGTGTCTAAAGTTTATCCCTATTTAAGAAGGTATTTCAAGACAATGACACAGTACATATTTTAAAATAATGAAAAATCCATTAATTCAAAAGGTTCATGCCCCAAAGGGCAACCAATTAGCCTTGAATGCTCCCTCAAGGGAGTGGCTGGTAAAATAGAGTCATCAAAACTTCCCTCAAAATGAATAAAATGACATGATCTTGTGGTAATGAGGGTGGAACTATTAATTTTACCAAAGGTAGTTATAATTAGTAATGGTGGTTGAGTCATTGATTTGCCTAAAGATAGTTATAATTAGTAATGAAGGGTAGAACACTGATTTACCCAAGGTAATTATAATGAGTAGCAAAATGTGAGACATAAATTTGTCCAAATTTGGTTATAGTTAGTGGCACATGAATTTTCCTTAATAGGGTGAATGGGTCAAAAAATAATGATTTGCCTAAAGGTGGTTATAATCATTAAATTAGTTGAAAAAGAATGATTTTTCCAAAGGTGGTTATAATCATTCACAAGTTTAATCATGTGATTTAAAACAAGTTTTCCCCAAAAAGGAAAAATATATCATTAATCGATTGAATTTTTTTTTCCATATTTGGGGAAATTGATAAGGGAGCTAATGCAAAAAACCCTTAAAATAGATTTAACAATGAATTGACAAAGAATAACAACACGTTTCTAGCCTAAGTGTGATTACAAAGATGCACATTTGAAAAAACATGGTGTATAGGTAGAAAAATAAAGTTGTTAAATGTGTCTCAAAAGAGACCCAAAAAGATGGTCTAGTTATAAAATGATCAAGAAATAATGCATGTGGGATCAAACGACATGAAAAATACACCATAAAGGTGAAAAATAAACTTCTTAGAGTGAGTGAAATGAAATTTAGGCATTGGGGGGTAAAATTAAAATTTTTAGGATATATATTCACCCTAGGGTAAAAAAAATTCATTTTACCCTAGCCCTTTTGTGATTTGAGCTCTGGTTTTGTGAGTGAGCTAGTTAAGAGAAATGGCATGTGGAGGAGCATGAAAACATGTCAAAAATTGGGTGAGAGAGCATATGTGACTACCACATGATGGGAAATTACATTTATTCTCACTTTTGTCATTAATGATATTTATTTCTAGGTCTAGGTCAAAAATTAGCGAAGTCATCATTTGCATTTTAGGTAAAATGAAAACTTTTCTAGGGAAAGTGGTGACTTCATATGAAGTCACCATTCCTAAAAATGGAAATTTCACTAAAAATCTTAAAAATCACCGAAATGGTGACTTTGTCCATTTTAAGGTAAAGTCACCATTTTCTTGTGATAAATGAAAATGGCAATTTCACCTAAAAAGGTGGAAAAATGCTAATACAGTGACTTCACTATTTGGGAAAATGATGACTTCACCTTGAAAATAATTATATTAGGGGATTCAACAAGAGTCCAACCTCTATGAGAGAGGGGAAAATAGGATTGGTAGGGTAGGCATAAGCTCAAGTAATAGGATATATATAGGTTGGCACTAATATATCTATGATTGTAAGAGTGGTTGGAAGTTTTGATAAAATGAGAGCAACACTCCCATTGCATACACACATCATAGATCTACATGGTGGAGATGATTGGCTTATTATAGGCTCTAAACTTATATTATGTGGTGTGAAAGCCAATTATTAACAAGGATCAAGATTATTTAAGCATGCTCATAGAGTGGTGGAATAGTGAGATGTCAACATTTCATCTGCCCACTAGAGAGGTGACTATCACTCTTGAGGATACTTGGTGTATTCGCAAGCTACATATGAGAGAACATAGGCTCTTTTGGACTAATCTAACATAGTAAAAATCTATGTTTGATGACTTGGTTAGCTATTATGGAATTTTAATGGATCATGGGAAGGTTGATATCATTTTTTTTGAGACTTATATAGATATACGACCTGATGATCTGACCCCTAGGGATCCTTCACCACTAGTACTCATTGATAGGGAGGTAATGGTTTTGATGGATACTTTTAGTGCCATATTAATACCTAATAAAAGTAGTAGGTATTTTCATATGGGCCTTGGAGGTGTTATTCACAACATGATAAATGAGGCCACACATTTTGAATGGGGTCCAACTATCCTAACTTAGTTATACAGGTATTTACACATGGTGGCATATCATAGAGGGTGAAACATTGGAGTGTCTACACTAATGATGGTCTCTGGATATGAGCATATCCCTATTAAGTGATCAATGGGTCAAAGATGGGTTTGAGACCTTAAGGATCCGTTGTCATATGATTGGGCACAAACCAAGGTAAGATAACAAGGACACTAGGGAGAGATTTACTTCTATCACCATATGTTTGACGAGCTTACCCCATAATTATTTATCTAAAGACCATACCTTATGCATCAATTTTAGTGGTTTAGGGATGGTTGGTATATTACTTACATGCCATCTAGGTGTTTTATCATAGGTAGGTAATCACATATCATAGAGGAGTACCAGTCAGATCAGGTACTTTAGTATTTTAACATGAGACATGATGTGCTAAAAGATCCCAGGTGGTTCACTCACATTAAAAGAGAGATTAGTTGAGACACCCTTATTATTTAAAGGCATGTAGATACTACTAGTTATCTAAGTTTTTTATAAATAACATGGGCATATGAAAGGGGTCAATAGATGTAGGAGTTACACCTGGGTACATTCATTGGTGGGTAGATGTGTGCCCTTTGAGGATGACTATCCTAGGTTAGGTAGGTCATTAGATGCCTATGGATATAGATGATGTTGAGGCTAATACCTCCAATAGGGATAGTGATAGTGGTAGTACATAGCAGAGTAGTGGAGGTGATGAGGATGATGATGATGATGATGGATTTGATGGTAGAGATGGAAAAGGATATGATGGAGGAGACAATGGAGGGGATAATGGCTTAGATGATGGAGGGGATGATGAAAGATATGACACCTAATCTATGATAGTGCTAGATCCTATCATGATAGCTATAATAAGTACTCATGTTGATCTAAGCTAGGCAAAACCTTTTGGTACAACTAGGGCTATTAGGGATGCTGGTATGGTCGAGGAGGAGATCACCACTAGGGTGGGGGAGATTGTAGGTTTGGAGTGGTGAGTGGTAGATCTATAGATGGCACTAGACATATGAAATGAGGATATGACTCACCTTTAGTTAGAGATTACCCAAATGAAGGTAGAGGTGGCTAGGATAGTCTAGATACATCCCTAGATTACCATAGGGAGAGATCAGGATATCACTGACATGGATCCAAATTTGGTATATGTTTAGAGGCTCTAGTATAAGCACAATAAGGCTTAAAGATTCAAAACATAGGCAAGTTTTTCCCAAGTTATTCTTAATACCTTTTGGGCTAAGGATGAGGCCTCATACTACTATAGAACATATGAGACTATTATTCCTAGGGACCAGTAGGTTTTCACTTTTGAGGTATGTGATGCTTATAGAGAAGGCAGTAGATTAGGTCGATTGAGAATTATAACCCATGTTACATGAGATTTAGGTCAGTCTATCTATCATTTGTGACCACTTACACCACCAGGGCCACTAGGGCTACCTCCAGCTATAGGTTCCATGGATACATAGAGCCAAAGTAGATCATTGGCATTTTGTTTTATTTTTATACACCATGATGATATGTGTATATTATCGATGTATATGACATTATTGAGATACATTAATAGTCATATTAAGTCCTTTGAGGCTTATGTAAAAGTATAATTAAAATTTTGATATATATGATGCTCTATTCAATACCATGTTGATCTCTCATGTTTATAATTATTAAGCATTATGGATGTTTATGTTAATTTAAACAAGTATGATTTATTTATTTATTACTTTTCCATGTATATGAGATGCTTCTATATTTGTTATCTACTTATGCTATATGACTTATGTGTGTTCTAATTCAGAGATGCACATCTATATAAACACATAATAAATCATATTTATCTAATTTACTGATTTAGTTAGGCACGTGTTTGGGTATTTGGTTGGTTTTGATCTTAGAGAAGTTTGGTCATTGCATTGATCTGATAGTCTCTATTGGCCTAATTCTTATTATAGCTTGTGATATTATGCATCATATTTATAAACAACTATAATAAAAATATGTATCATAAACATGGAAAAATTAGTTTAGATGCAAATATAAACAACCTAGGAATAGGATATGAATAATCAAATCACAAGTGCAAATATAAAACAAATAACTAAAGTGTAAGACTAGATACAAAAATTCATAACATAAGTATAATATATGGATAATCAATAGTTAAGTGTAAATAAAATATAATAGACCTACAAAAACCAAGAAAGGCACAAAAAGGCAACAAACAAATAAAAAAACAAAAATACCAAACAAACAAATGAAATAAATAAAACAAACAAACATAATAAAAAAAATAAACCAACAGATAAATAGAACAAACAAACGCAAAAAAACTAACAAACAATATAATAAAAAGACTATACAAACAAAATAAATAAACAAATAGACTAAACAAACATAACAAACAAACATAACAAACAAACAATCAAAATAAACAAAACAAAAGGAACTATATAAGCAAAATAAATACACTAAATAAACAAAAATATACAAACAATGTTACTCATAATGTTAGTAACAAACATAATACAAGGAAATAAATTATTCATGTACATGTAATAGATGTGTTACTCTTTGGTGATAGGGTTACCCTTAACTTAAGTGGCAATGACATAAGTAAAACAACACAAGAAAAATTGTCACAAGGTTGCCCCTAGGCTATAGATAACAATGACAAAGGTAAGATGACAAACATTTCCCCTAGGCTATAGGGTAAAATGACATAAACAAACAAAAATGGAGGAATAGAAGAAACAAGAAAGGGTAGCCAAAATGACTCTAAATGTGTTAGGCAAGTGGATTATGGCCACATAGTCCCATAGACACTAGGTTTAATGTGAACTTCAACCAACTGTAGTTCTCCCAAGATATGGGATAAAAGAAAAATGATGATAAGAACACAAGATTAAATTGTAGAGGAAAATAGGAATGGTATCTCAAAATGGTGAGTGCATAGAAAAAAAGGGGGATGATGTTTACAATCATCAAAGTGTCAACATAGAAAAATTATGTAAGTGTGAGAGCATAGTTTAGGCTAAAATCACACTAAAAGATAAGATATGAGTATTAACTAATGAACTGAATTGGTTATTCATAGTGTTTACTACATCTTGGCTTGGAATATTAATAAGATCATAAAATGATGAGATCGTACAAATAGGAATTTCTCACAAAGTAGAGAGGATTGGTTAAGGTTTCTCTTAAAATGACAAGAGTGTTCAAATAAAAAATGTTCACAAAATGATGAAAGAGTAAAAAAATAATAAGGATGGGGAAACTAAAAGACAAGTGATTACTTGTGAAATAACTATAAAACCTAGAATCCTTAAGGTAAATAAGTGGTCATGATTTGAAAGGAAGGTGACTACACTAACTTGAGATAGCCCATGTATGTAAGTGATACTTACATAGTCCATGTGGACCTCAAACTGATGTAATTCTCCTAGAAATGGAGGGAAATGGCAAAAGTGATCTAGAAATGAAGCTGGCTAGATAAGATAGTCCATCCCAAATTTTTGTGATGACTTTATACCTCGCATGAAAATTCTAAGACAATTTTCATGATGTTGTGTTTTTAGGATTTTCTTAGGTATTTTCAAATGTTTAGGGGTTTTGAAACTTATTTAAATGTTTTTAGACTTTTCTAGGCATCTCAACTCAATAGAGAATTATAAAGTACAAAATGGTCCAACTCACAAAATAGTGAGAGCATGGCTTAGGGGTGACTGAGATGACCTTAATGTAAATTGAACATTACCTATATAGTCCCATAACACCTCAATTCACTATATTTTTTCCTAAAATAGAGGCATATAACTAAGTACCAACAAGTTCAATTATAGAAAAATGGTAAGGTATGACACAATGATGACAAAGTTATATGGCAATGCATGATAATGGGGTTATTATTAATTTTCCAAAAGGTGGTTATAATTAGGGAACAACAATAATGGTTGGTGGTACTAATTCTCCCATAACTAGTTATAATCAATAACACAAGTAATGATATAAAACATAACAACAAATGAAGGATATAATTATTAGGACCACTATCATACTAATTTTATATACTGCCACTCAAAATTTTGAATCTAAATTAGCTATTGAAATTGCATCTAATGTCAACCACTAAACGTGCCTTAAATACAAATAAAATAAAACCAAGGCCAAACATATTAAGGGTTAGGCTAAAAAAAACTAGTTGAAAATAGGCTAAGGTATGATGGAAATGGTAAAAGGGTACGATACAAAGAATAGGTATATCAAGGCATAATTTAAATGATCCTTGTAGAAAATAACTTGAGTCCCTCAAGCATAAAAATGTTTGAGGTGCATCATGTTCATTAGTTTGTTAAGTTCATGTCCTTATGGTGTGGTAAGTCTATATGCTCCAAAACCATAGTTAGAAATAAATCCATAAGGACCTAACTAGTTAGGTTGGAACTTTCCTTTCTTCTTGGTCTTATCATTGACATTATTCTAATTTTATTTTAATATGAGGTCAGTAAGCTCAAATTCTTGATGTTTGATGTATTGATTATATTGGCCTCATAATATATTTTGGTAATATTTAAGGTTATTCAAGGTGGCCATGTGATTTCCATCTAGTAAATATAGCTCTTGTAAATGAACTACTCTATAGTCATTGTCATCAATGCTGTGCTACAGTGAAATTTAGAGATAAGGCAACTCAACCTTGATAGGAAGAATGGCCTCAGTGTTGTAAATAAGGGAATATGGGGTAACTCTTATTGGAGTATGAAAAGTGGTATGATAGGCCTAGATGACATTAAACAATTTCAAGTGCTAATTAAGACCAACATTATTCACAATCTTCTTCAAAATATTGATAATGGTTTTATTCAAATCTTCAGCTTGGCTGTTGCCTTGTGGATAATAGGTAGTAGAAAAATGTTGTTTCATATGGTATTGGGAACAAAGTGTTTTCACATATTTGTATTTATATGATCTATGATTGTAAGATATAATGCTGGAGGGAATACCATAATGGAAAATGAGATGGTTAAATATGAATTAGAATATCTACTTACTAGTTATGCAAGTTAGGGGAATGGCTTCGACTCACTTAGTAAAATATTTAGTAGTAGTAAGGACATGTTTGTGGCCATCCAAGGATGTAGGATTAATGTTGCCTATGAGATCTATTACACACATTGATTATGTACATAGTTTTATTACAAGTTTGATCATTTTGGATAGAGCATGAATCAAATTAACATGATTCTAACATTTTACATACTTCTTCACATATGCAACGAGGTCTATTTCCATGGTTAGCCTGTAATAACTAATATGCAGTAACTTCTTGGCAAGGATTTCCATACTAGTGTGGGATCCACACACTCCTTTATGAACTTCGCTCAATGTTAATCCAGATTCTACCAAAGATAAAAAATGAAGCAAGTTCCATCATAGTTTCTATGATACAGGGTAGGTCCAAGTAAAGTATAATGGGAGGCTTTATGGATGAAGGATTTTTTTTTCTTATGTGAAAGGTATAGATTAATGGTTTGGTATTAGAGGTAGGAATATATGTTAGAATACCAAGTAGACATATGACCAACAATATCTTAAACTATCTAGATGGTTTCTTGTTCATGTGTTTGCATTAGTTCCATAAGAAATTGATAATCCTTAGCTCCATCTATAATCTGAATCATGGAGCTAATTGTGGTCATGACACTAACTATTCTATTATTAGCTCTAGGTATATGTTCAAAATATATGTTAGAAATTTTATATTTAAGGGTGTTGACCATATCTTTATATGATACCAACTTCTCATCTTTCGTTTGGTATTGGTCTATGATCTGATTGATGATAAACTATGAATCATAGTGAACTATTAAATTTTGGATGTTCTACTATACTGCTTAGTGAAGCCTTGCAATGAGTGATTCATATTTAGCCATCTTTTTCATATATAGAAAACTAATGAGAAAAGATTTAGGAATAATATCCCCTTATAGTGAGATAAATAATATGTTAGTGCTTAATACACATGTGGTGAAAGAACCATCAAAGTGCATTTTCCACTATTTTACCTCAAGAGGTACTTTTGCTTCTATAGTGGTCATGATGGATTCATTTTTAATCTAAATATAAGAGGTTGAATATTAGGAAGAGGAGCTTATGCAAGTTGATCTATAAGTACTTGTCCCTTGATGGAATTTTTATTGACATATTTGATCTCAAACTCACTCAAAAATATGATCCATTTTTCCATGTAGCCTTATAAAGCCATTTTAGAAAGTAGATACTTGAGTGGGTCTACTTTGGCAATGAAAATGGTCTTGTTGTTCATCATGTAGTGATGCAACTTTTGGGCTGTAAAAACCAAAACTAATAAGCTTTTTTGATTGGCATATAATTATGCTCATATATGACCAAGTTTTGACTTAGGTAATAAATGGAATGCTCTTTACCATGTTCATCGTGTTGTGTTAAAAGTGCCCCCAGGGCATTTTCAATCACTGATAGGTAAAATAACAATGGATTGTTTGGCATGGTTGGTAATAAAATAAGTGGATTAGCTAGGTATTACTTGAGATGTTCAAATAATTTATATAAATATTCATTCCATGAAAAATTAATTCCCTTCTTCAACAAGGTTGTAAAAGGATGGCATTTATCAACTAGTTATGATATGAAGCATCAAATTGACTAGATATTGCCCTATAAACTATGGAGTTTTTTCAAGGTGGATGACGACAACATTTTGGTAATGGCTTGAAATTTGGATAGATAAAATTTAATGCCCATATGAGAGAAAATGAAGCCTAAAAAGTTACACCAAATACACACTTCTTAGGATTGAGGCTAAAATTATACTCTCAAAGTCTCTCAAAGATTTCAAGAAGTATGGCTGGATGGTTAACATAGGTCTTGGATTTACCTTAGATGTCATTAACATAAACATTGATAATGCCATACATCATATCATGAAAAATAAATGTCATGGATCATTGGTATGTGGATCTTGCATTCTTAAGTCTAAATGGAATCACATGATAACAAAAATTTCCCCATGAAGTGGTGACTACTATATTGTGGTATTTTTTTAGTGCAATTTTGATTTGGTTATATCTTGAAAAGCTATCCATAAGAGAAAAAATTTCATATCTAGATGTTGGGTCAATAATTATGTTAATGTTTGATAGAGGAAACTCATCTTTTATTCAGGGTTTGTTAGTATCCTAGAAACCAATGCATAGCCTGATACCTTCTAGCTTCTTGATAACTAGTACAATGTTAGAAATCTACTGTGAATATTCAATCAGATGAATACATCTTTTGTTTAAGAGTTTCTCCAACTCTTTATTAACTAGAATAATAATATAAGGATGCATTTTTTGTATCTTATATTTAAATATTTTGGCATCAATATATACAACAAGGTGGTACAAAACCAAGGTAGGGTCCAAACTAGGCATATACAAATAGGCCTATGTAAATATGTAAATGAACTCCCTTATAACAGTTGTAAAGCTTCACATTATTCTTTAATGAGGGACATGCCTAATTTGATCCATTTTAGATCCTCTAGGGTCCCAATATTAACCTCATAAGTGTCCTTGATAAGGAGTGTAGAACCATCTTATAAAGCTATTGCTAAGGAGGTAAACTAGTCGGCAATGATAAAGTCCTCTAGCCAGACTAGCTTGTCTAATTATCTGAAATAGGATGAATCAAAATCTCCTAATGTTGGTAAAGGCCATGTGAGAAATACTTTGGTGCACTCTCATATAATTTTATCAAAAGTGTGCTACTTTTTGATACCTATTTTAGATCCATTAGACTATTAGTATCTTGTACTTCATGTGAAGAGGGGTAAACATCCCCATTTAATGGTGCCTAAAACAAATTTTCACCAAGAGACTTGCCTTTTTATTTAATTTTATGTTAGTATAAAATTAAATCAAAGAGGTTTCACTTTAGACCTCAATGTTTGATTTTTTTTTTTTTTTGGCCAAAGAAGTTCACCCTCTCTTTGAAATAGGAAATAGAATCCAATTTGATAGAAAAACCTTGCTTGTGATTTCCAAGAGGAATATGATCCCTCAAACCTAAAAAGTCATAGATGGCCTCATCATTTTGAAACTCATCTAATGGAATTGTCAACTCTTTTTGGTCCTATTATATCAATTATGGGTGATAAAGGGCAAGTGATGAAGGGTGATAAACATGATTAATAATATGAATGGAAGAAGGGTTAAACAAATTGGTGTTCGTAAGGTTATCATAGATGCTATAATCAGAACCTAGATCATTATCAATATTATCATTGCTAGTAGATGGCATAAGAACTTGAATAAGGTATGTGGGGTCACTCCCAAGTGGTTTAAATCTAATAGCATGGGTTATTTTGTACTTGGTCATTGAAACTAACTTGATTGTCCCTTGCTGATATATCCCCAAGCCTCTACCTTTATAAGCCTAACCCATAATCTGATTAAGGATAGGATAATTTTTGATTTGGTAATAACCAATTAAATCATTAATATAAATACATGAATCATCTTTGTCTAAGGGGCCATATTATAGGCCATATACCAATTTGAAAACCATGGGTTTGGTGAGATGAGATTTTCCTTTACTTCACCACTCCATGCAAGTGATCATGGCTTTGGATCTCCCATAAGATTTTGGATTATATGATAACTTAAAAATGTGGAAAGAGTTATGAGTTTTATAATCTCCTATACCTTTATTAGATATATAAAAGTGGTTGGCAATGTTTGGTGGATGTTTGGATGAGGTAAATGCTAGGCTCTCATGATCAATATACTTGGATTTTGGTCCTGATCTAATGGATTTGGTTTTATTAGCTCTTCCTCCATAAAATTTAGGCCAAAATGATTATTATATGTCTTTTACTCTACCTCAAGACATTTTCAATACTATTAAGGCTAGAGATCAGCCAATATAATCACTTTCATCCCTAAATGGGGAAATTTAATACATTGATGCAGTGTGGAAGGCATAGCCCTATTTTCATGGACCTAAGGTTAGCCAAATAAAAAAATATAAGATAATTCTAGGTCCAAAACATGGGATAAAGTGTCATGGGTAAAATTACCAATGACCATTGGTAAGCTATACTACTTTGTGATTCCCATTCCTCATTGTCATATGCCTTGATGACAATGGTATCTGGTTGAAGGTCAGTTGCTATATATCTAAGATGTTTTACCAACTTCAAATATATCATGTTTAAGCCCAAACTATTTTCTATAAGGATGTGATTAACCTTATGTTTTGTTATACTGACCATGATGTACAATGGGTTATTATGTAGTGGGACCAAGGATGACATGTCACTTTAACCAAAGGTAAGTCATTGGCCAGGGGATAAATGTCCTACCATGACTTGAAATTTATATATCATGATGTCATCAGGTATAAGGGATTAACTTAGATATTCATTCAATATGTTCTTATGGATGCTATATGTATGCAACAAATCCATGATGAATATTTGCATAGGTGTCTTATGTAGTTTCTCCATAATGTCATAGGTCTTCCCTTAAGTTTTGACAATTGGCTTGTTTTTAATAGTCATGGAGGTTTGAATGGGCTCATTCATGGAATTTGGATATGGTATTTTGATGGTAATCTTGGCTCATAGAGCTATGATTTCATAATCTTGATTTCGTATAGAGCCTTGGTAATTAGCTGGAGAGGTAATAAGGTTTAGAATGGTAATTCTTGGGTGGTGTTGAGCCTAGATTCTAATGCGGTCTAAAGAATGATTGCTGGCATAAGGAGGTTGGTAGGTACTATTTGACTGATAGGCATTGTTAGGTGTAAGACTTAGCCTATTGGTATTTGACTAAGGGTTAATGATAATGGTGGAAACATGACCACTTGAGACATGTCCTACAATATTATTGTCGGTATATGTGATGACATGATGGCCTCTTTAGTTATTTGGTCAGTTTACCCTTGGTTCTAACCATTCTACTATTGTTGTTACTTTTATAGTTGATATTGTTGTTTTTATTATGGTGGAGTTCTTTTCTGTTATTGTTTTTATTATTAGTGCTACTGCTAGTTATTTTTATGTTGAGGAAATGGATTTTGATAGATGTTCAAATTATGATTAGTTGTAAGAACATGGGTATGTCATTATATCTACCCATTTTCTAGCATATTCTCAATAAGATGACTTAGCTATGTACACTAACATATAAAATATCCCTTTACATGATGGTACTTACAAAATTCATGGTCTTTATACTAGTCAAGAAAAAGAATTCCTTTAGGGAAGGGCTTTAGTACAAGCCAACTAATCATATTTTCTTGAACTAATTCACATAATACAAACTCATTGGGATCCCCAAGGTCACTAAATGATCTAAAAATGGATGATCTTCTCCTTAGATGAGGTGATTGAAATTAGGCTTAATTTTGTAGATGGATTAATGTAGGCCTTGGTTGAATGAATGGAGGTGATGGTTAATGTATAGGTGGAGGTAAATGTATAGCTAGTGTTTGCACCATTTGTACATGGCATGATTTAGTGACCCTATTTACAAATTTTTTTTTAATATGGTTATAAGCCATTGGTATTTCATCATTATTGGCCTGAGTTGGTATTAAATCTGATATTTGAATAGGGTTATGGTTGTGGCTTTGGTTTTAGTTCTAGTTATGCTATTCTTGATGTTATTTTTGGTTCTGATTGGAAGAAGATAGCTAGATGATCCCTTTGTTGAAAGGGGCCTTATTAATTTGTATCACTTTCTCAATAACCTCTTCAAACATGTGAGCATATTACAATTTGATATGTTAATATATCTCCTTGTGTTGGCTCTTAGTAAATATCATGGACAATTATTTATCTGGTAAATTATGAGTGAACCAACTCACCAGTGCTCTCCACCATTCTAGGTAAGCAATAAATATTTCAATATTTTTATATTTTGTTAGGAACAATACATAATGATAATATTATGCTCAATATTATAAGATAAACGTTGTACAAACTTATCAAAAAGGTCATCAAAGTTTGGTACAAAATTCTTTAGCAGTTTCAGAATCCATTCCATGGTTTGTCTAGTTAGATTTGTTGGAAAGAGGAGAAGAAAATATGTCACTTAAGCCACTAATTGGAAAACAATAAATAATTATTTTAGATTATCTTTGGGGTCACCTTTGACCTTTTATTTATCAAATTTGGTTAGCTCATAACTTGGAGGAAATGGTATTTGAAGGTAATCCATATTGAATGTATACACGCATATTTCATTTAGTTTGAACTTATTTGTTTGCTTACTATTTTGAATGGTTTGTATTACATCCTTCACTTGATATAAATATTGGGAAAGGAAGTTGGATGGTGTGTCCTATTGCTATTTAGGTTGCTTGGTTAAAGGTGGATTACCTTGACCAGAGTATGAAGTAATGGCATATTATAGAATGTTTGTTGGATTGGTTAAATGACCAGGTAGACATCATCATGCATTGGGATTATATTATTGATATGAAGTATGCTACTATTGGTTAACATTATGGATTTGGTTGAAAAATTAAAGCTATGGTAATGGCATTTCACTAGGTGGAATGTGATGGTATTACTGAGTTTGGGTGGGAACTTGCTGTCTACTTATCAAACCCTTTTGTATAAAGGGAACACATTGCTAACTAAAACCATACTATTTAAGGTGTTGAAATTTGGATACAAATTGTATGTGAAATACCTATTGGGTGAAAGGAAACTATTACCTATCACCTAGTACCTACTATATATTAGAACCTTGTTGTTGGCTAAACACCTGTTGTTGATTGGGCACTTTTTGAGGGTTTGGAATTTGTTGTTGTTGACCAATTGAATTTTTTTGACCAATATAAATATATGGTGGATTAGGTAATATTTATGATTTTTGAGGTATATTGGTTTGTGTTTGTTGTGAAAAAACATTAGTTTCCACCTTTTGAGGTGTAGTGTTCTACACTTATTGAGGTAGTATGTTGGTATGTTGTTTTTTGCTAGTTTCCCCTTGTTACGAATTTGAGGAAGTAGTTGGTTGAGGAGTGGAGGTTGCTATTTGTTTTTTATAAATAGGCATACCTTTCCCTTTTTGTTGTAAACCACTCATGGTATTAGATATAAGAATTTATTGTGTGTTACTCGATGTTATATTAGACCCACTTTGGTTTACATTATAATGCACTTACATGCTATCCACTATGTTTTACATGAAGTATTATATTTGAGAGATAGTTATTTTGTTGTAATTAGGATATTATACATGTCTCTTACTAACATGATTTTACTAAATGGATCTATCTTTTGAATTGCATAGCCTGAATAATCTTTTTTTGGCCTTGTTGAAGGAGTTAAATATATAAGTGTCATGTTTAAAATAGCCATAACAATGAAATTCCAAGCTAGGTTAAGTTAATTTTGGTACATTTATTGTACTTTTTCTAATTGATTGTCTATAAGAACTTTCTATTTCACAAGCACACTTTGGCTCTGTTAAGGTATTTACACTAAAGTTTGATTGTAACTAGTTGATGCCTATTCAAATTATTAGTTTTAAGGAACATTAATAGGTGTTCTAATCAAACTAGATAAACTTTCATGAAAGAAGTCTAGTGGGAATTTGGCGTCAACTTATACTACTCTAACTATAATTTCATCTTTGTTCTCTAGAAAATGGTGATCAAATAAGTATGGATCATAACTTATTAGAGTTGATGTTGATATATAGTAGGGTTTTTGTTCTTGGATTTATTAGACAATAGGTATCATTTGAGTAAGGTATTGTGCCATTTTCTCTTGTTATTGGCCTTGATAAGATGGTACACTCACCAAGTACTGTGTTAGTAGGCCCTACCTTTGTTCTTCATATGGAATATTATAAGAGGGATATGTATCTATCTCATATGTTATATCATCACCATACAGATCTTGAACAAAGGAACCACTAATAACTAGGTTCTCATACTTTGGATTATACATAGTCTCACTATGTGTATAGTGAGTATGTTCAAATCTATGATTAGGTCTTTGAAAAATAAGGTCTAAAATGGCAAACAATTGAGGTTTGAGACAAACAACATTTGGCTCTATAAAAGATGTCAAAGGGTAATATCTAATCTAGGTTTAAGGCCAAGGTATAATAAAAACATGAAATTGGTCTAACAAATGCACTGATTTGTCCAAAAACAATTATAATCGGTAGTAGAGGTATCTAGGCAAGGTATAAAAATCATGAACTATGTTGAAAGGATAATAAAAACTTACCTAAAGGTGGTTATAATCATTAACATGGAAAATAATTCTAGACTTGAAAATAAAGGTCGATCTAAAAAAAGAACTTGAAATCAATATAAATCTAAAGTAATCAGCTTGGATAAACTCGATAAATGTCTTAGAAAATAACCTAATACTAAGTTTATTGGCTTGGAAAGACACTCAATAATTGGCTCACAAAAGACTTGGTAGCTTGCTCATAAAATACTCTTTGATAATGAAACTAGGACATTTTATAACGCAACACATTAAACTCTAAATAAGGCACATGTAAAAAAAAAATGGCACAAAAGATGCTAAAATAAGGCACATGACAACAAACAACCATTAAGTCTAGGCAAGGGGTCTTTAGACCAAATAAGAAATCAATCCAAGTAACACAATCCTAATGCAATAAGGTAGACCACCTATGCCTAAATCAGATGAGACTTTGTCATAAACTTGATTAGTTTAGGATTTGTATTTTGAAATATTGAATTTCAAATTTAATGTAAAAGACTTATTTTTTCCAAGGCAAATAGGCTACACTAAAATGGGTAGCATAATCATGTATTTTAAAAAAAAAGGTATAAAAATGGTTTTAGAACTTGGTTTCAATCAAGGGAAGGTTTTGGAACAATTTAGGTAATGTAACGATGATTTTTTAAATAAATGATATATAATGGTTTTAGAGTAAAATCCAAGGCAAATGTTTGAAACAAAATGGGTAGTGTAACAATGCCTCATTAAATAAGTGACACACAAATAGTTTTGGAATAAAATCTAAGTCTAATGTTTAAAACAAAATGGATAAATTAACACCTCTTATCTCAAAGTGGTGTGAAAACATGTGAAGGTTTAGACTTATTTTAGTTTTGACACAAATAATTTTAAACCTAAACACACATGCTAATAAAAGAAAATCTAAATGGCACCGAGTTCATGTCCTATCCCTAAAATTGACAAGGTGTGCATAGTTTCTACCAAAGTTTCCATCGATATACCAATGCTCAAAATAAATTAAGTGTTAATCTAGAAATTAAAGAGCACATATAGGTAGAGTTTTTTATCCCCCTTGTATCTCTCACTCATTAGTATGTGGCATGAACTTAGAGTGTGAGGATCTAAACATTTGGAAATATATTTCATGGTAAAGTGGGGTTGACTAAAATCTATAAGTTTTAAAATACACTAAATGGTTCCAAGTGTGGATAACATAAGGGTGCATCATGCCAATTAAATTCAAACTTACTAACTTACTATGTAAAGGTCTAGTCCATTGCATGATGAATTTAGCTATGTAATGCTTAATAAAGTCTGATGTTTAGCATGAACTAATCTAAGTTTTCATTAGGATTGGTAGGCTAACCACTCAACCACTATTCAATTCTAGTATCATGTGATCAATTTATATACCCCACCATAGAATGGGGTTGGTATGATGCTGGGAGATGAAACCCTAGGTCAATACATACCTAAAGAACTTTTGAGGAGGTGATGAACTCCCACCCATAAACCAATATAAAAAAATAAATAAATACAAATTGGAAGAACTTTAAAGGTCACCTAAGTCACTCAAAGCTTGGGGAGAGCATATGTGACATTTATTATGTTCTAGGTTAAAATAATAAGGTAATAAACAAGGAAATTTTGATCACTTGAGTTCCCTATTAGGAATGGGGGGAGACCATACACTTAAAGTTTGGTTTTCAATAAACAAAGTTAATCTATAAACTTTGAAACTAGTTAACATAGAAAGAATAAACAAAAATAAAAAGATCTTAAGAGCTCTAATCTAAAGTGAGTGTTCATTTTAAAGCACCAAATCATATTTGAATGAAGTTTTGACCCCTTGGCCTTATTTTCTCTTGTAAAATTAAAATATGGAAAGATAAGTTGTGTTAGGTCAATTTAAAGCACTAAAAAAAAAGTGTGTATGAAAATTTAGAAGTGTTTAAGCCTCTCTTCTCCACTTAGGTTCCTACAAAAATGTTAGGGGGTTATCTTGTATTTATGAAAAAATAACAATCAATAAACACCATTCCATGTTTAATTCTTAGGTTTATATTTACACAGAGCTAAGTTGTTGATTCTACAATAGACTGAAGTCATGGATTCTAGTGAAACCACCATTTTCTCTATGGAATAGGGAAAATAGAAACTAGTTTTTGGTAAATTCACCATTAGATAATGGAAAAGTCACCAATTATTCTAGGTTAAGTCACCAAATATGGCTTAAAATTAGGTGAAGTCACTAAAACCACTAGGAAATATACCAGATGAAGCCACCGAATTATAGGGTTGCAGTCATAGTTTGTGTTTTTTAATGTTGCTATTTACCCAAAATGTTTGTTTTAACATAGGTCAATGTCATTATTTTCACTAAAAAATAATGCCACCATTTCTAGTGAAGTCACTAATGCAAAGTCATTGATGATGTAAAATAAAAGATTGTAAATAAAGAATAGAACATGCGAAGTCATCATTATGTAGGGTGAAGTCATCAATTATAAACATAATAAAATGATGGGAATTTTAAGCATAAAACTCCAAACTTGAATATTGGAGTGTTATTTTTATGAATTCTAAAGGTTACACATCATTCATATGGTCTATATGGGATGTATGGTTCCACTGGGCATGTTATTATGTATTTTAGGATTCTGAAGAGCACACAAAGGTCATTAGTTCCTTATTAATGAATCTCAATAAAATACAAGTATAATAATATAATGAAACTAAACCTCTCTTACCTAAGTACTAGGGGGATCATAACACAATGGACAAAACCTCAAATAAGAGATAAAAACACAATAATTTTACCTCCCTTATCAAAATTAGTGTCTACTTATTGGCATAGAAGATGTTCTTTCTCGGTCTATGACATTAGAGACTTTGATAAATGATTTTCTCCATCTTGGTAGTGCATATATAATGGCCACTTGTGGCTTTGATTGGCTTGGTGTGAAGTTTGGTATCAATTTGGAATTATAACATTAATTTGATGGATTTTTGAAGGCATTCTTATAGGATAACCTTATACACAAAATCTTGTTTAGGTAGAGTGAGGACACTTGTATTTATAGGTCTCAAAACTAACTTTAACCCCAGGGAGGTTACGTTTAGTTATAACTTTGGTTGAGTCTAAAAATAACCTAGGTTGAGTTAAGCTAAACTTGGGTTGGGTCAAATTAATTATAAAGGCTTGACAACTCATTTTAGATATGTATGAGCCATGAAAACTCATATACGATATTTATGATTTTTTGACTCACCTTTTATTGAATTTTAGGAATTAATAAATCACTTTATTAGTTCCCTTGACTTTGATCTCACATTTGTTGAAAATTTATTTTTTAGATAAATGTAATTCACTAATTTCACTTGGAATTTTTACTTAAGTAAGTTAATTGAGATTTGATTTTTAATTAATCTTGATTGGTGCTTTTTGGATTTTATGATTTTTTAAAATGTTTTGCATTAATAGCTCTACAGGCTAAGAACACCAATTTACTAGGTTGTAATCTAACTAAGTTTGAATCTAAGCTAGGTTATTGGTGCATACAAGGTAATACCATAAATAAGTAAGCCTCACCACATTTTTGAGAATTTAAATCCATTACATAAATGAATTTGGGAAATTTAGGTGATTTCTAGGCTTAAATTACATTGGTTTCTATAAATTGATTTGAATATTGGTTTAGACATGAAAGTGATATAAATTAATGTCTACAGAATGTAGAATCCAATAAAAGCCATGGGTGAATAATGGGTATGGGATGGTATATGTAATTATAATAAGACCTAGATAGGATAAATGGTTGAGAGCATGCATGTTGGCATCTCGATATTGGCTCTATAAAATTATAAAAAGAATTTTAAAGAGATATCAAGTGTTGTTTTCATTTTAAAACCCTCTCGTTATTGGAAAAAGATTTATTATAAGATTTGAAAAGGAAATTAATGTATTAAACCATAACAACTATGACATATTTGAATCCAAAATTGGTAATATATGCATCCATATTGCACATATATTAAAAAAATTAGGGATCAATACTAGAAAAAAATAGAAAACCCTAATTTATTCTAGGGTTTGATATTCAAAGTTTGGGTTCACCAAATGCTTAACCCAAAAATGTTGATCTAATGTGATGTTGGGGAATCCAAGAACAACAAACCTTGTTCTGATCCCACTTGTTAGGATCTTGCTCCTTAGAAAGAACACAATATGATTACCAAATACAAGCAATTAAACATGTGGAATTATCCAGAAGTACAAGTAACTAGAATTCACAAATAGCACAGAATATGAGAGACAATATACAATCTTGTATTAATACTCATACAAAAAAGAATAAAATAAAGAGATGCCACACTCTTCCACCTTATAGAGGCTTGCCACACCTCAAGTGTACTGTAATTCTTCTTCAAAAGTTCACTCTCCTACCAAAAATGGTCCCAACACACAACTCACAGACAAAATTGGTGTTCACCTCTCCAACCAGTCAGTAATAACCCTACTAGTACCAAACACTCTAAAGTACTTCAAGTAGATCTCCCATGAACCTGCAACCTGTAATTCAATAGACCATACTTACACATGTAGATCTCCTATGAGCTTGCAACAACCTGCAACTCAATGATCTTACAATGGAAGGATCTTCCTTGCCTTCCTTTTTAGCTCATAATTACAATACATGCCAATAGGTCTATAAATAAATCCCAGACTTAAACAATAACTTAGACTCTTAGTTTACTAATAATAGATGCGCAGCTCAAGACTCGAAGTAGCCTTTACATGCAAACACTCCGTTCAACTAACTAACTATTTGTGCAACAAACAGTTTTGGAACACGCAGGTGATCGACATCGGTCCCTATCTGACTGGTGCTGACCGGCATTGGCCGACTCCCTACCGATCCCAGTTGCCTTTTGCATTCATCATGATCAACGTCAGTTACACTACCGACATTGGTACTTATAGAACTTTAGCAACCTCCTCTTCATCTGCATAGTTGAAGCTTTTAGCTCCACAACCTAACAATCTCCCACTTAGAGATAAATAGCTACAACTGTACCTATACCTATACATCATCTAGTTTGTTCCTTGGCTTTGTATCCCTCTTCAAGATCACTCTTGAAGACCAACCACCACAAATCCTATGGTGCAACACCTATCATCTAAATCACCAGCCACATCCACATCTACAAACCCTTGTAGGAAATAACTTGACCCTGCATAGCATGTGCACCTCCTACTGGTCCCTCTAAAAATCCACTGAACTGCCCTCCAATGCTTCTTTCCTAGATTGGCTCCAAACTTGTGACAACTCCCACTACTTGGGAAAACTTAGGTTTAGTACATACCATGCACTTAACCTCATTATGTGAATCAAGACACTGTTCTATGAACTGTCCAACCATCGGCGTGCTAATCGGTCTCACACAATCATCCTGAAACAAAGTCAACTTGTGACCTTCCATGTCCCTAAAACACACTCATGCCAAAGAATCTTACTTCTCCCAGATTCCTCATGACATACTTCTGAACTAGCTTTGCCTTTAGTTCAGCAACTCCCTGTATATGTAACCCTACAACAAGCACATCATACAGTAATAGGATAATGTAGCTAATATTATCCAAACTGGTAAAGAGAAACACAATGATCAAACCTCCATTGTCCTACAGCTTACTCAAGACCATATACCCTGGCCTTCTGTCTCACATGTCCATTCCCACTCTTCCTTATCCTGAACATCCATTCGTCTCTCAGTGTTTTCTTCTAGCTGGCAACTCCACCAAAAACTCTTGTTTGGTTCTTCTCTAAGGAATCACATCCTTCATCCATGCCAAGCTCCCATTGTTTCCTGGATCTACCTGCTCTGCTTCTTCAATAACTTCCTAGTTCTTTACCATCAGTGAGAAACAAGTAGTGTAAAGAAGGGAAATGATGAATTTGAGGCTTACTTACCCTTTAAGTCCTCCATATGGGTGCTTAAGACTCCTTGACAGCTTGTTATCCACCCAAAATCCATCTCAGTGACCGATGTCAATCACATCTCAGTCTGCATCTGATCGACATCAGTTCCATGTGACTACCTCATCACCGACATCGGTTCCCCTTAACTGATGCCAATTTTTATCCATCCCTGAGTCACTGGCATCGGTCTACACATAGCTGACATCGGTCCCTATTTAGATGCCGATGTCAGTTTTCTAACTGACGTCGATCTCTGTGTTTTGCTTGTGAGAACTGACTTCTACCCATGAGCTCCTTTTGGATCAAACCCTTATCCAAATCAACCTTGCTCTACTCAGAATTCTTCTGCCCCTTATGCTAAACTCTGTTCGTCACCTTCTCTTTGAAAACCAAGGCTTTCCTACTCTTGTCACGATCATCAGATTCCTCAAGAAATGATACCTTCTTCTTCTGCATATAGAAATCTTGATCCATGCCTTTCAAATCTAAAAGCATACCCTTTGACTCAATATCATGCATCTCCTTCTTATTCATGTGACCAAGCCTATTAAGCCACATCTTCGAATCTACAGCTGAAGTAGATAACCTAAAAAGAGAATTAGTAATACAAGTAGATAGATAAAGTGTACCTACTTTCTTACCTCTTGATACAACAAGAGCACCCTTGGTAACCTTCCAAGAGTCCGCTGTGAGAGTTACTGTGCAACCCTCATCACCCAAACTTTTTACAAAAATCAAATTCTGCTCTAGAACTGGGACATGCATGACCTCCTTCAACACCCATGTGTTACTTGTTTGCAATTTCAGCTTCACTTTCCCTTTGCCAACCATCTGACAAGGCTTACCATCCCCTAAACAAATTTATCCAAAGTCTCCTTGGATATACTCATGAAAAAATTCCCTATTTGGGGATGCATGAAAAGAGGCACTAGAATCTAAAACCCAAGATTCTACCTTATCCAAAGAACATACCAGAGCATTTTATGCAACAAAATTTGTAACATCTGCTTCTTCTTCATGTCCTTTATGCTGATCTTCAACTGACCTGCAATCTCTCTTTAAGTGCCCTTGCTTTCCACATTTCCAGCAGGTTATTCTGCCATACCTGGACTTGGATCTCCTACCTATCTTTGACCTTGATCTCCCATGCTCTATCTTCTCTCTTTACCTTCCTCTGCCTTCAACACTCAAAGCATTCCCTAATGATTCACCTGTACTTTTCCTGCGAATCTCTTCATTTAAGATTACACTCACAATATCATCCACTTTTACGATTTTTGAAGCAGACGCAGTATTGCTAACTGCCATTACCAAACTCTCCCAACTTTTAGGTAATGAACATAAGATTAAGAGAGCCTTAATTTCATTATCAAAATCAATATTGATTAAACTTAACTGGTTTACCAAACCATGTAAATCACTAAGATGACTATGTACAGATCCACCATCCAACATTTGCAAATTAAATAATTGCTTCATAAGAAATACCTTATTCGAAGCTGAGGGTTTTTCATATAAATTTGCCAAAGATTCCATCAAATCTACCATTGTCTTAGCATGTGATAAGTTGTAAATCACAGATGATGTAAGACTCAACCTTATAGATCCCAGAGCCTTCTGATCAAGAACATCCCATTCTTCATCCTTCATATCCAGGGGCTTACATGCAACCCCACCCAACGGTAAGTACAATTTTTTTTGATATAGATAATCTTCAATTTGCATCCTCCATAATTGATAGTTCTTGCCATTAAACTTCTCCATTCTTAGCTTACTGTCTTCTTCCATTGCTCTACTTCCACTCAAACAGAAACCCCTATGAGTAACCTGTAATCAACACACACTAACCAGATCTGATACAACCTATTAGTATCCCAACCAAAAGCTCTGATACCAGTTGTTGGGGAATCCAAGAACAACAAACCTTGTTTTGATCCCACTTGTTAGGATCTTACTCCTTAGAAAGAGCACAATATGATTACCAAATACAAGTAATCAAACATGCAAAATTATCTAGAAGTACAAGTAACTAGAATTCACAAATAGCATAGAATATGAGAGACAATATACAATCTTGTATTAATTCTCATACAGAAAAGAATACAATAAAGAGACGCCACACTCTTCCACCTTACAGAGGCTTGCCACACCTCAAGTGTACAGTAATTCTTCTTCAAAAGTTCACTCTCCTACCAAAAATGGTCCCAACACACAACTCACACACAGAATTGGTGTTCACCTCTCCAACCAGTCAGTAATAACCCTACCAATACCAAGCACTCTAAAGTACTTCAAGTAGATCTCCCATGAACTTGTAACCTACAATTCAATAGACCATACTTACATATGTAGATCTCTTATGAGCTTGCAACAACCTGCAACTTAATGATCTTACAATGGAAGGATCTTCCTTGCCTTCCTTTTTAGCTCATAATTACAATACATGCCAATAGGTCTATAAATAGATCCCAGACTTAAACAATAACTTAGACTCTTAGTTTACTAATAATAGACGCGCAGCTCAAGACTTGAAGTAGCCTTTACATGCAAACACTCCGTTCAACTAACTAACTATTCGTGCAACGAACAGTTCTAGAACACGCAAGCGACTAACATCGGTCCCTATCTGACTGGTGTTGACCGACGTCAGCTGACTCCCTGTCGATGCTAGTTGCCTTCTGCATTCATCATGACTGACATTGGTTACACTGTCGAGGCCAGTACTTCTGGAACTTCAACAACCTCCTCTTCATCTGCATTGTTGAAGCTTTTAGCTCCATAACCTAACATGTGATATTATAATTAACCTTATATTTGATTAAAGGGGTATATATAAATGAAATTGTACAAGAGTGATAATCACATCTATAGTAAGCTAATTAAATGCTAAACTCATATATAAGCATACAATAAATTTATTATGCTAAAATAGTCTAAATATGGAAAGTAAAACTATGCTATATATAAATGACAAAGAAGTAATGTGATTATCTTATTCTAATGATAATGCATTTTTGGATCAAGAATATGTAGAAATCAAGTTGGAAGGAGATTTTAGAATAGTCATCCGAATCTAGGTTTGACACTTCTAGAGTTTTAGATAGTAATGTTAGTTTGGGATGCTTGCATCGACATTATTAAACAGGTTTGATGTAATTATATTGTATGAAATATATAATATAAAAGGATGAAACCACCTGAATGCTTCTATATTTTTTATTCACCTTCACTTTGGTGTATTAAGATCTAGGTCATGGACTATCACTCTTTGTGAAATGGAAAAACCCTAATTTTTCATCTCCATAGTGACCTTGGGGAAAAATGGGTTAGTGGGGACATGATGTCAATATGACCCCAAATAACCCACTATAAGAGGGAACTTACTACATATCCAATACTCTAGAAGAGGCCTAGAATCATGTATTTATCTCCTACATGTTTGCTTGTGTGTTAATCATACAATATGTGCAAATAATTACTTAGCTTGTAACTTGGTAAATTAGGCTCTTGGGATAATACTTTGGTACTTTAGACCTATAGATGTGTTGTACCTATGAATGGCATGTAAATATGGAAGCTTTATTCAATTAAATTCTTGATAAAGTGCTTTTGATAAGTTTCCTTGATCTTTTTGGTATTTTGTTAGGTATAACTAGGTGAGGAATGAATGAGGGTTGATCTTATATTTATATCAATCCATTTTGAGTAATAAATTACATAAAATCACATAGACCAACTATTATGATACATTCCATCTATAAATTTTATGAATTTAGGGCACTATACACTTGCATTGGGACATGACAATAGCATCAATATGACTATCCTAAACTTTAGTGTTTAAGTAGTCAGAAATTAGGTACAGGTTCAGAACCTGTAGAGATGGAAGATAAGTAAATTTTAAGCATTTTGAATAAGATAAAAGAGCTAGGTCATCAATATAAGACTAGATGGACTTATATATATATATATATATATATATATATATATATATATATATATATATATATATATATATATATATATATATATATATATATATATATATATATATATAGGCCAAGTGACACAAAGACAGAGTAGATGTGATATTTATAGAAGCAAGAAAGGTATAAAACTAAGAGGAATAACTAAGGTATAATTTTTCTAAGTGTACAAGACTAAGGTGCTATATAATCATAAAATAATGTCTACACAAAAAGTGCAACAATGACCTAGCTTGTAACTTAAAAAATATATCTCTTGGGATTCTCTTTCAGTACTTTAGCCCTATGTATGTGTTGTCCCTATGACTAATATATAAATAAGAGAAAATAGGGAAGCTTTGCTTTATCGAGTATTTGATTGAGTGATTTGATAAATTACATTAGGTATTTTTGAGTGTATAATATGTGAGGAATGAATGAGGGTTAATATTATATTTATATAAATATATTTGGAGAAGTAACTCATATTAAATCACTTAGGCCAACCATTAGGATACATTTCATTTGAAAATTATATGACTTTAGGGCACCATACACTTGCATTAGAGCAAGACACTTGTATCGACACAGGTTTCTATCTTAGATGCTAGTGTCTAAGAAGTATGAAAGTAGGTACATATTTCAAACCTATAAAAATGGAAGATAAGTAGGTTTTAAACATTTTAGGTAAGATATAAGATATGGGTAATTAACATAAGGTTGTTTGGACTAAGAGATAGGCTAAGGGGCACAATATAGAGTAGATGCAAGACTTTAAAAAGTGGAAAAGGTACATAACTAAGGTTTTAGTTTACTAAGTGTACATAATTGAGGTGCTATATAATTTATAAAATAGTGTCTACACAAGCATACTTGGCCACTCAGAAAATTTCTCCTCACTGAATGTATATTTCAAATGGGTATATCCAATAAATTGGTTTCATTTGGTCATTTTGTAAATATTATTTATGGAATCAAAGCCATATTTTTTCCCACTTAGTTATTTATATTAACATATGCAAATTTTCAATCTTTCACTTGGAGTTTGTGGGTCTTTCTAAAAAGGGTTAACATCATTTGAGCTTTCTAGACAGTTTAATTTCATAGAGAGAGATAATACAATGGTTAGAGTCATGTATCTCATAATTTAGACATAAATAATGTATGGGGTAGAGGGAGTAAATAAAAAGACAATGAGTTTACTTCTTTGTGTTTTAACCTAGTTTAGATGTGAATCCTACTTAGGTAGATAGGGGTAAGGATATAGAAATGATAGGGTACAAAAGTGAATATCAGATTTACATCATGCCAATTAATGTGTTAAACTCAAAATTACCATATATTAAATTTATTAAACTAAGATAATATATAAATATAAATTAAAAATATGCTAGATATAGAAATGAAAAAGAACTGATGTACTTATTTTGTTCTAATGCTAACACAGTACTAGATATACAATGGATAAAAAGTAGGCAAGGATACACTTCTTGAATAGTCATTAGATTATAGATATAGTGCCTCTGGCTCTATGGACAGTTACATTAGTTTTGGATGGTTGCATCGATGTTACTATCTAGGTTTGATGCTAGTGCCTTGTATGAAATATCAGTAAAAAAGGATATAATCACCTGAATGCTTTTGAGTTTTTCTTTGCCTTCACTCTGGTGTATTTAGATCTAGGTCATGGACTATCGCTCCTAGTGAAATGAAAAAACCCTAGCTTTCCATCTGTAATGTGATCTTAAGGAAAAATGAGTTAGTGGGTACATAGTGTCAAACTAACCCATAATGATCTCACTATCAAAGGGTACAGCCTACATAGCTAATAATATAGAAGAGGGCCTAAAAATCATGTAGTTATCCCTTACATATTGGCTTATATGTGAATCATGCAATGTGTGTAAAAAAAGTACAATGATGACCTATATTTTAACTTAGAAAATATGACCTTATGACTTCTCCTTTAGTACTTCAGACCTATAGCTGGGCTATTTCTTTGATTGATATCAGAATAGGGTAGAATAAGAAATATTTTGGTAACTTATATGCTTCTTGAAGACTCTTTTGGTTTGATTGATACGTAAAGAATAAATGAGGGTTTATATTATATTTAAACCAGTCCTATTGGATATAACTCACATTAAATCACTTAGGTCAACCATTATAATACATTTCATTTGTAATGGATGAATTTAAGGAACTAGACACTTAAATTAGGGTAGGAAAGTAATGTCAATGCTTTTGTCTATCCTAGACATTAATTTCCAAGGAGAAGGAGAGTAAGCATGTGCTCAAAATTTGTAGAGATGTAAGACAAGTAAATTTTAAGCATTTTGGGCAAGATGGGATGTCTGTGTCATCAATATAAGGCTAGCCAGACTAAGAGATAGGTCAAGTGTCACAAGATAGAGTATGTGTAAGGATTGTAAAAACAAGGAGGGTGTATAACTAAGAGGAATAAGCAAGGTCTAAGTTTTCCAAGTGCATAAGAATAAGGTGATACATAATTATAAAATATCATGTACATTGACCCCTTTAATCTATTAAATGAAACTATTAGTTTATAGGATAGGAATAAGTACCTGTGTATGTATACACAACTTATATTTATTTGAGTTGAATTTGAGTGATTTGCTGGTGACTATATTTTAACCAAGATCATGTTATAATGTAAAATTAATGTATATAGTCTATGTTAAAATTACTTTAAATGAATTAAAATTAAAAGAGGAAGGTTTAAGAGTACACCTATGTGTCAATGTAACCGCCTTGACTATTGGCAAGTTATTTTTATAAAATATGTATCATTGTAAGGATATAAAACTAAGATTAGGATAAATATAGATAAATATTTAAAGTATATATATCCAAGGAGATAGATAGATAAATAAAGATATAGGACGACACTTACCCCCAACTTTGGATCAAAAGTGGGTTACCACCTAGAAGTTGATATTATCTCAATCATGCAACCAAATGATACTTATAAACTGGTGAGTTTGGATGATCAAGTCTAAGCTGAAAACTTGGAAATATTGAGTGATTCAATCACCACAACCATACCAAAAGGTGAACCAAATGCTATAGTATATTGGCTTGATAAAGTCTATAAAATTCTATGTGGTATTAGTACGTATGGTTTTAGAATCTAAAATTGATTTGGATTTTATAATATTAAGCAAATGTTACATAACATATTCACCTTAGATATGTCTCATGCTAAAACTATGTATAGCAATAGTACCATGTATATAATTCTACCACAAATGTGAATTCTAATCATATAATTGTGTGCTTTGGAAAATTTAGAAAATTATATAAATGTAGAGGGCATGATTCCAAGCATGCCCCTAATATATATGGATAAATATGAAAATTGATAGAAGTAACAATGTGGAGGACATTTTTTCAAATAGGCCCCCATTATAAACTAGAGATGCTGAATACTAAATAGGTGTGGATAACATGATTTCAAAGCATGCCCCCACTAAATCTAAAAATGGTGAATGTGTGGAAGACATATCCATATTACATTCCCCCACTAAATTTGTAAACTAGTATAAGTACTAAATACTAAATAAATGTGGAGAACATGCTTCCAAATCATGCTCCCACTGAATCTAAAAACTTTGAATATGTGGAAGCCATGCCCATATTAAATGCCTATATTAAATTCCCCCACTAAATAAGCACACACATAAGAGCAATCAAAATCAAGTCAAAATGCAATCGTCTAAAGAGACTACAAATAAGGGGCATGTTCAAATCCTGCAAATTGAGTGGACAAAACTTAGTCAAGTGCCCATAAATGAAGGAATGACATATTCAATTGTATATATGACAAGTAATGACATATTAAAATTTACAATAAGGCAAACATAGGAATAGGGGGCACATATAACAAAGCATATTCAAATGATCTAATAAGCAAGACAGTAGCAAGACAAAACACTCAAGGAAGTGCATAAAGGAAAAACATAAGCAATCAACTTAAACATGTCATGGTGGACCATGGATCAAATGTGTTAAGAAAAAATGTCAAGTACATAGCATATCAAGTACCATGTGTAAGATATAAGCATGTATAAGGCATGTGTAAGTATATATGTAAGCTCAAACATGATAGTGTAGAGTGATTATTGAATCATATAACCTATATGTATTAAGATTGTAGAAAATGGATGCTTCCAATGTATTGGTAATGTGAGTAGAGGGAAATTACAACACCCATAAGTGTATCATGTATCTATGTATTCCTATATATGTGTATGTAGGAGTAAATGATATGCTATCCCTCAACATGAAACTAACACATAGATGTAAAGGAGTCAATAGAACAAGTAGGTGCCAAAAATGTTTTTTTAAATTTTGCATGTTTTTGATTTTTTTAGTATTTTTGAAGAGACAAGATCATCCTATGATCTCATCCAAAGAATGATCATAGATATATCCCCACTCAAAACCTAGTGTAATAAACTAGTGGTATTACTAAGGAACATGTATAGGTGCAATATATTTCACTGTAGTATCTGTGATACTCGATGTATGTATAATAATATTATGAGGTTATGAATTACCAATATAAGGAAAAGGGTTTCTTAGAACCCATATCTATGTACTCTATGGCTTATTCAGAATAACAATAGTAGGAACATGTTTAGGTGCTATAGGTATCTGAATATGGTGCATATAAGATGAGGATTCCATGGAACGCACTATTTGTCTTTGATGTAAGGGTCTATCAAGTACTAGCCACCTAATAAATGGGATCATTTGTTATTTATCCTTTTATGATGGATTAGCCTTAATGTGATTGATAATTAACTAACTGGGTATGAATTTCTCTTGTTAAAGAGGATACTCATATGGAACACTAGAACTATAATTACCTTATTGACATGAATGCATTTAATACACCCATACACTATAGAAGGTATTTCTCTAAGAGTATGTATCCAAGGTCATCCCAATAACATGTCAAAGACACCTACATAAGATATAACTAAGAAAGTAGTAACCACATGTGTGAGAATGAATTATAAAGGTAGATCAGCATTGCCAATAACCTTTTAAGAGGTACCATCAAATGCTCTGATTGATCTAATAGAGTGGTGTAAATCATGCTAAGTATAACCCAAATGTGTAAGTAATGTTATGGTGCAAACATTTTCACTTTCACCATTATCAATCATAACACTATGTATGGGGTGTTTATCAAGGTATGATTGAATGAATATAGAACGAATATCAAAGTTATCATCATTAATTTCACTATCATCAAATTAAATGTTAGGTTTCTAAACCATAGGAGGTATATGTCATGTGTAAGTAACGATAACCCCATCTAGTGGGTGTCTATAATATGACGGAGGAAGACATGCATTATATACCATTTGGACTTTTGGTTTCTTATTATAATGGTCTTGCAAAGGACTGTTAAATATTTTATACTTATGGTGATCACCAAGTTGTGACCCTAATTCCTTTGGAAGATCATCAAATGTAATATATTTATCATCAATGAGGTCCTAAATCTTATGATTGAAGGTAAAATATCTATTCATAGAATGCCCAAGGCTTTGATGATAGTCATAATAAGTATCTGCATCATATCCTTTGGGTATAGGTCTATTTACATTAACCTTTATAGGAGGAAGGAGAGATATAAGATGATAATCTATAAAAGACATGAGTAATGAAGCAGGAGGCTCAAGTAAACATGTAAATTATCTCTTTGGAGCATTAGATAGGATAATCTAATTAGTTTATTATACAACTATGTTAACTATGGTGGTTTTTTCCTTTTTAAGATTATTAGGATTTACTTATAACTTAGTTTAATTGTAAATTTAGTACTAGATTTAGATGTAACTAGTGTGTTTTCTCCATACTTGAGCTTATTCAATAACATAAGCTTCATTTCACAGTCTTGTACAACATGACATAAGTCATCAAAGGATTGATTTTTTTGAAAATAATGGACTCATGTAAAGGAGAAAGCAAAATTTGCTTAAGGATGTCTTGTAACTCTTTCTCTACCATAAGATTGGTCATTTTGGCTAGCATTGTCTTATATCATAAGACATATTCATTGATAGGTTCTTTGGTTCCTTGTTTTATTTTTACAATTTGATCATAGGAAACCCTTTCAGTAATGTTAATAGAAAAGTATGTCAAAAAATAATCTAAAATAGGTTTGAATGATTACATATATTAGAAAGGTAAGTCATAAAATCACCACAAAGCATAGTCTTTGAGGCTACTTAGAAATAATTTGGTCAAAATTTTATCATTGGAATCATAATCAAGGCATGCCACATAGAAGGTTTGAAGATGTTATTCAAGATCACCCTTGCCATCATAAATTGTGGCCTTAGGTGCAAAAAATCTTGTTGGAAAAGGTTGAAAAGAGATCTCAAGTGCAAGAAGTTCCTTCAACACATCTTACAAATCTATAGCATTTGAAGACTTTCAAGCCTTTTGTTTAATGTTTGTAACCTTGTCCTCTAAGGTCTTTATGACTTGAAGGATTGTTTAAACTATTGAATCATTGAAATTCATATTATCCAATTAAGTAGTTACCAAAGAGGATGAAAACATGTTTTGAGTAGTAATAGGCATCAAAACTAGTATTTGTGTTGAAACAACATGTAAGTTCATAATGGATGTATCAATAGTTGTTTCAGGGAGCAAATGTTGGAACACATAATCCATGACCCCATTGTATGTATTCAGTTGTAATGTGTTTAAGGGGAGGGATGTATCCATTAAATGTTTGGAATTTTTAGCTTCAAGTATAGTTTTTAAGATTTTATCAAGACGTTCAAGATTTTGTCGAATGTACTCATGAAACATTATATTTGCATGAACTTGCTCATTTTCATTTTTTTCCAAATTTTCATTATCAAAATATTCTTCTATGATAACCTTATCATCATTTTTTTCATTTTCAACATTGGTATCATCAAAATCCAATTTATGAAATCCTTCATTGGTTTGAAACATCTTGGATGGGTTGAGGGGAAGCTCAATATGTTCAATAAACACACCCCTAATATAGGGCTATTTTCCCTCAAAATAATGGAGGAATAACTAATTAATTCATCCAATATAAAAAACTTAATTTATTTGTGTACAAGGTAAGCTTAAAAATATTAAAAAAAGATGAGTTGGTTAAATAACCAACTAAAAGGTAAAAACTATCTGAATAAACAAAAAAGTAATAAACAAACTAAAATAAAATAAATTTGGATCATGAAAATGATAAAACAAACTCACCCTTGATCCAAAGGGGTATAATATATGAATGAACTATTGAAATGACTCTAAAGTCATTAAAAAAACTTTATCACAACTACAAGTGGTGCACTAAACCTTTAGAACTGACCAAAAACTGATGTCGCTACATAAAGAATCCCACCCTTACTAGTTATGACAAAAAATGGTTGATAAACATGATCAGGGTCTACTCATCCTCTGTGATCATCATATCATACTATAGTATAACATAATCAAGCATGCTAAACTACATCGACCCACATAAGGTCCCAAACAAGAATCCATCAAAGTCACAAACCTATAATGTGTATGGAATATCTCCCTAATGTCCAACAAATGTTGATGAACTTTGATCAACACTGAAGGTGCTAGTAATCCCTATCAACTTGTACTATTACCAATGAATTAATGAAGTCCAACCAATGCCTAAATCTTATCCCCTATCAGTGAGAGGTGAGTAGCCATGCATCGAGAGAAATAAAAACAACTAACTCTATTTGCTCCATGTCATGAATAACAGATGTAGAAATCCAAAAATAGAACTGAAAGTAAGAACACAAGCCAAAATTTTCCATTTAAGAATTGAAACCATACTCTAAGTGAATAGCTTACTAGAGAGGGTAATTATCCTCTAGCCTCCAAGGATCCTCCAGCCTCTAATTGTCACTTAGATGGTGTTAATCAAAAGGATCCTATGACTTGTAATAGATGATATTTTCTCTAAAATCACAATCATGAAGTGATATTATGAAAATTTTCATTTTGAAGGTGTCAAATTCAATAAAAAATGCACCTTTATCATTGGTTTCATTATATTAATTTCAAAATTCAAAAACACCCTTATATCACTGTTTGCATTGAAAATCCTTGTAACTTATTTATCAAATGATGTCTAAAATTAATTTTGACCAAAATTAATACCAATGATTTTGAACCCTCCACTTGTCAAGCAAGTAACAAAATAAACTAACCAATCCCTCCAAAAGCAAGTTTAAAATTTAGTGAAAACAATATCATAGATAAACATTACTTTTCTATTTCCCACCAAAATATATGCATGTAAAATTAATTAATTCACCCATAGTTTTTCTTATTGTGATTTCATTTGCTTCATGGGATCCATGCCAAAGTGGAAGAGTATAATATGAGGGTTTGAACACAAGAGATTAAAATGGGCTTCTTTGTTTATTTCTCTGCTTGATTCAGCTCTTTCTATGTAGCCATGGTGAATAGTAATCTACCTCTCAAGATCATAAAGGAAGCACCATGTTTTATCTTTGAGCTAGCACTTGGTATAAGTTCTTTTCCCTCCAAAGATTCAAAATAATTAAAATTTTACTCAAAATTCTTAGCCGTATATTCACATCAAGATGCCATTTTTATTTCTTTCATCACATTTGTATTCCTACCTACAAGATCATGGCCTCTTTTGATCGATACAATATTTTTTGTCACACAAGGATTTTACAACTATTGTACCCAATTTTACTTGAAAAAAAGAAATTATATTATATTATATAATGCAATCAAGTAAACAAAATTCACCCCATTTCTATGAATCAAAACATTATTATAAAATGTGAACTAAAAAATTCACATAACATTTATGTCTAAGAAAATACTTTGGGGTTATAGAAGCAATCCAAAAATTAAAAAAAACTAGAATATAATGTTCATGGAAATTCATTCACATCTTTGGCATCCACAGTGTCCATCACTTTATCAATCTCTATATGAGCTTAAATAAGGCCATAGTATAATTGATCAACATTGAGATCCTAGGGCTTCACCCTATGCATCAAAATATCATGGAATATATTTAAATGCCTCTCTCTCAAGTGGTTTAGTGTAGAAAACTTGTTTGCATTAGTTTTGTCTAGAGAAGCAATAATAACAACTCAATGAATGTAAATCCTCTGCTTGAATTCCCTTGATTTGATACCACTATTTTCCTTTAAAATAATTGAGGAATAACTAATTAATTTATTTAATATCAAAAGATTAATTTATTTATGTATAAGGTAGGCTTAAAAAGATTATAGAAAGATGAATTGGTTAAATAACCAACTAACGGGTAAAAACTACCCAAATAACTTAAAAATTAATAAACAAACTAAAATAAAATAACTTTGGATCATGAAAATAATCCAAAAAAAGCTATGCCTAGGTTGCATGAAAAATAATACCAATAGGAAATTAAAAAGTATAGAAATCTAAAATCCTAGTTGGTTTAAAATCCTAGGAATCAGAAAAAATTGCATTCACATAGATAAGGTTCACCAAATGTTTAACTCTAATTTATATGTGGATCTTATTTGGGTAGATAGGGTTAAGGATATAGAAATAATAGGGCACAAATGTGAATATCAGATCTAAAATCATTTAATTAATGTGCTAAACTCAAATGTACCATATGTTGAAGTTATTAAAATAAGATGAGATATAAATGGAAAGTATAACTATTCTAGTTATATAAATGACAAAGAAGTGATGTACTTAGCTTGTTCTGATGTTAACATAGTAATGAATCTAGAATAAGAAAAAAGTAGGTGGGGAGATAGTTCTGGAATAATCATTAGATTCTAGATCTGGTGCCTCTAGCTCTCTAGATAATTACATCATCATGGGATTCTTGATGGGTTCAATGCCAGTGTCCTATATGTAATATTAAATGAAATAGGATGTGACCACCTAGATGCTTCTAGGTTTGGATTTGCCTTTGCTCTGGTGCATTCAGATTTGGGTCATGGAATATTGATCTTAGTAAAATGGAAAAACCCTAACTTTCCATCTTCAATATGACCTTGGGGAAGAATGGGTTAATGGGTACACAACATCAAGTTGATGTGCAATGAACCTACTATCCAAACGTGATACCTACATAGACATTACTCCAAAAGAGGGACTCAAACTCATGTAGTTCTCTCCTATGTGTTATCTTATGTGTGAATCATGTAATGTGTGTACATCAAGCACAATAGTGATCTATCTTGTAACTTGGTAAATATGAACTTATGACTACTCCTTTAGTACTTCAAACTTGTATCTAGGATATTCCTTTGATTTATATCAAAATAGGGTAGAATAGGAATGCTTTTGGTAACTTGAATGCTTCTTGAATTCTCTTTTGGTTTGATTACTAGGTTAGGAATGAATAATGGTTGACATTATATTAATACCAATCTTATTGGAAGATAACTCACATTAAAGTACTTAGGTTAACCATTGTCATATATTTCATTTACAAATTAGATGACTTTAAAGAACTAGACACTTGCATGAGGTAGGATAGTAACATTGACATTACCATCTAGCCCATATGTTATCATCTAGGAAGAAGGGGAGTAGGCATAACTTATAACTTATAGAGGTGTAAGATAAATACATTTTAAGCATTCTAGGTAAGATGAGATGTCTATGTCATCAATATAGGTATGGTTAGACTAAGAGATAGGCCAAGGGGCATAAAATAAAGTAGATGCATGGCTTTTGGAATAAAGGAAAGTGTAGAACTAAGAGGAATAACTTAATTTTGAGTTTACCAAGTGTAAAAAATCAAGGTGATACATAATCAAAATATATCATCTGCACTTAGTGTAATTGTTAAGGAAAATCTTATAGGGCTAGAAGGGTCACCATTGAATTTATGTGAGGTTTCATTCATGGAATTTGAGTCTTCCTTTACTTTAGTTCTCATGAACCTAATTTATGGAATGTTTTGAATATGTTCCCTTGTGATTCTTTTCATCTTATTAGCAAAAGATGTCCCTGTAGAGGTAATTGGAAAGCACACATAATTGGACATAGTTAATCAACTCCTTCTTCCCAAATGTTTACTACATGAATTTAAATGCATGCCCATATTATTCCTATTTAAAATAATGATAAGATATCCCCTTAAAATAGTACTAAGACACTATTTCCATTACATCTTCTAGTTGTAAACACACTAGTAACCCTTCAACCCCCTTACAGTAACACATATACTCAAGAGGATCAAGTTAGAGGTGGATAATGAAAATATGTAGGTGTCACTAGAGTGGGGTTACAAAATGACATCTATTGAGTATACAAAATATAAAATTGAGCATGGAGCACCATGAATTGACTTAATTTTAGATTATGTTTATTATTTTTTTATGTTCAAATGTATTTAATTTTCACACTATTCTCAAAACTCCATTCTTTCATTGCTATTTAGTTTTGACAGTGGCTAACTTTGTAGTAATTTTTGTGGATAGTGGTATTTATGTTATTTTTGGATAATACTTTAGTTGATCACTTGAAAAATTGTGTGTTTTGATTTTTTTTAGTTTTGATTCATTAATCAATATTCTACCTACTTCAAAAATGATTAGTTAAATGATTAATTTATTGTTTTATCATTTCTTAGAGATATATAAAGTTTTTTTGGAGTCAATTCATATCCAAAGTGATGAGGAAGATTATGTTATGGTTAGTAAGGATTCTTCAGGTAATGGAGAGGGGGAGA
Source organism: Torreya grandis (assembly GCA_037957365.1). Lineage (NCBI taxonomy): Eukaryota > Viridiplantae > Streptophyta > Pinopsida > Cupressales > Taxaceae > Torreya > Torreya grandis. The sequence goes on from JARHVA010005210.1 coordinate 356,433, forward strand.
ATCCCATGGGGATAGGGGAGAAAATGTTTCAGTTGATTTTTTCCCTGGGGGTAGTTAGAAGGGTAACCCTATTTATTTTGAACCTATTACTAGCATGGATCATTTATATTATAAAAATATTTTGACTGATAAAATTGAACAATATTTGTAGAAGCTCTAGACTAAGGTGATAGTTCAGAGGTTGATATGCTAAAAAATTATGGATGAAGTTGATAAGCTAAAATTGTTACTGTCCCTAGAGGATTCTTCCTTTAGGAAGGGAGATAATCATAGAGGAGGTGATGAAAATGTGGGCATGTTTGTTTCAACCCCACATTTTAAAAATAACACCAACAATCATGATAGAGAAGGAGAGGTGGAAAGGAAGAAAACTAGTCAGGGAAAGGCAAAGGTTTTAATTGTGGGGAAAAAGGAAGAAGGAAATCATAGATTCTCTACAGGGCATTAATAACAGGATTAGGGGCAAGGAAAAACATAAATAAATCTCTAGAACTAAAAATCTAGTCTTTTAATTAGATTTAGAGGATTCATACCCTTAACTTCTTGGGTTCTAGTTTTTTGTTGTATTTTTTTAGGTTTTTGTTGGTGGCTTATTTGTGGTAGCTGCTTGTTGATGGTTGGATGAGCCTTATGGCTTTACTCAATTTTTGGTCTTATTTGATATTACTACCTATCTTTGATTTTTATTTTGTATTGGGTATGGGTCCCTTAACCCATTTGTTTACCTCATCTAATAAAAAAATTCTTAGAGATATAAATTGACAAATTTGATAATGTTTATGGATTAGTTACTTTAGATTAATCATTTATTATTTTTTCACTCCCATCATTATTTATATTTTAATTAATCAAGTTGTAAAGTGCCCCCCCACCTATTAGAGATTAATTTTGTCTTATTATATTTTGTGTCTTAAGTCTTGATAAAAAAGTTCATTATGAACTTTAATAAGTTCACTTTATGAACTGATTCATAAAGGTCTAATTAAACTAGTTAACTTTATTTTAAGTTAACAAAAGGTTAGTTATAAGTATAACTAAATTTTAAAAGGAAAGCTTAAAAGGACTTGAAGACATCACTCAAAGGGATGAACACATACCCAAGTATAATAAATTCTTTTAGTTCAACCTTGATACTACACTTCTTTTAAGATAAATATTTGAGATCGATTATTACTTATAGGGAGAAAAATTAACACATTTTCTGATGGTGAAGTGAAATGTTTGATACAATAAGGTATATCTAGGTTTATTATTTCATTTATAAACTAAATATACAAATATGGACAAGATTATTAACCTTTTGATGACTTTAAAATAATACAATCATACTTATAAATTATTTTTAATTTGCCCTATTAATAAAAATACTCTGTGTATTATGTGATAGTTTGCTGAGTTTTCATTTTTTGTCATTTATATTCCCATAAAATATGTAAGTCATATATGAATTCTATTGTTTCTCAATAAATTCATTTTTTCTAAATCAATTTAATTATTGTGATCATTGTTGACATAGTGGATTGCACCCAGGGCAAGGAGGTTGAGCTCCTGCCTTCCACACGTAACAATGGAAACTCCCCTCTCGCCTATGGGACTGGCGAAGCTAGAGGGGAGAGTCTCTAGGTAAGGGCTAGCTCCCTTTGATGCATCTAATTTTTTTCAATAAGTGCTCACACACACACACACACACACACACACACACACACACACACACACACACACACACAAACACACACACACACACACATAAATAGATAGATATATAATGGGGGAATGAAAAGGGAGAAAGATTGCAGGAAAACAAACTACTCTAAAGGAGGTGATGCACCAAAATGATTTGACCATCTCACACTCCCACTTAAAATAAGACAAACACATACATACACTTCAAACTGGCAAAAGGTCTAGGCTGCAAGAAACTTGGTAGGGAGGCTTTAATGGAAAATACAGAAAATAGAGATTCACCAAAGGTGCTGTGAAAGGCACAATGTATGGTAATTTCTTCTATTTTTGCACTTCCAAATATAGCTCTCCTCATCAACTGTAGAAATGGCACCTTATAGACACCAAGTATGTCGGTGTTGAACCTATGGAAGCATCAAGAAGTAATGACTAAACACAAACTAACACTCAAACATACACAAAGATATCTAACAAGTATAGAGGCAAAATGCATTTATTGATTCAAGGGAAAATTTTCTAGGGCTATGCCTTACAAAATGTGGAATATCCTTTGTCAAATGACAAGTCTCCAATATATAGAGCAAGAAAAGAGGCCTTTTGGTGCCCTTTTTACAAGTGACCCATGTGCCTTATGAACATTGAGAAGAGCAGGCCACTCAAACATAAATGAAGTGTCGACCCTGGCTCTGACTTTAGGAATTTTTTGATACAGGCCATGCCATTTCCCCATTAACCAAGATTGCTCCTTAAAGGTACCTACGTGATTTGTCTACTCACAAATGTGAAATGAAGAAAATAGGTCACATGGTTCGCTATTCATGCCTTTTAATGGTTAATTCACAGACACTGTTTCACCTGCTGGAGTAATTTCTTGAATCGGTGCTCCCTTCGCCACTTAGACTATCTACCTACTCCTACACTTGGCACTTTTGTCCTTTCCCTACCTTGTCTCTCTCTGGCTCTTTGAACCCTCGAGCTATCTCTGGGTGGGTCACTACATTCCTTAGGCTTCTTTCATGGTTGGCGCTTGGGCATTTAAAAACCAACGGCATTTTTGCTTGCTTAAATTTGACATTCACACACCCGTCATCATTTGAAAAAAAATGGCTAGTTCACCTTCTTAAATTTGATGGCTTCAAGGATGTCACCATCCTTGGCAAAGTTCATCAGGCCTTTTTCCATGGCTTTTTTGCTTCACGGGCTTTTTTCCCATGGAAAAAAGTTTGTAGGAATTGGCCACTCTTTTCCTTTCCTTCAGGCTCTTTGAAACTCTCTCTACCCTCCACAAGGGATTTTAGACTTTGAACTACCCTCTGCAAGAGATTTTGAACCCATTGCTTCCTTCTAGCTATAGGGCACACCCTTGAACCAAGCCATTGAACCAACCCATTGAACCAAAATCTGGTTCAACAGTTCAATGGTTTAAGACTGCACACTGAGCCCCTTTGAACTATTCACTGGATCTCCTTATTGAACCGCTCGCTTGAACAAATCCATTGAACTATTCACTTGAACTAGTTTAATGGTTCAAATCTGCCCATCAAGCCCATTGAACTAAGCCTTTGAACTCTTCTCACTCGCCTTAGCCGTTGAACCTACATGTTGAACTGGAGGCATTAAACCAAGTGATTAAACTAGTTTAATGGTTCAATGCTATGTACTGATGAACTCATCAAAGGACTAAGCTAAGCTGAAGTATTGAATTGAACCCTTTGAACCAAAACATTGAACTAACTCATTGAATCGGTTCAACAGTTCAACGGTTTAAGTGACTATTGAGCCAAGGCCGTTGAACTCTTTGTTGAACCAAAGTGATGAACTTGAAGATGAACCAAGGCTTGAAAATGAAGTGATGAACTTGAAATGATGAGCCAAGGCTAATTGGACTACCAATTGAACTAAACCATTAAACTAGTCTGTTGAGCCAGTGATTGAACTAAAGATTGAACCAAGGCTTGAAGTTGAAGCGATGGACTTGAAGTGATGAACTAAGGCATGAACCAAGGTTGATTGAACTACATATTGAACCAAGGCTATGGACTGAAGCAATGGTTCAATGGTTTGAAGATGCCAACCTTCCTTGTAAATTTTCATCAGATGAAGGACCAGAAAAGCCTTTTAAACCCCAGCACTTTCTGAACTGATTCTTCATCTGCCAAGGGTTACACCTACTGAGTCCATAGAAAAACTTGTGAAGTCCATAAAAAACCAAGCTCTATAGAGTGTAGAAATTCTTGGACTTGTGCAAAATCAGAAAATGAATTGGCCTTGAACAGCAGGGGAAGAAGGGGACCAATTTTTTGCCCTGTTGGGCAAAAATGGTCAACAAATTGGTGACTCCTAGGGGAAACATGCCTGCTATGCTTAGAAGCCAGTTGCCTTAAGAATCCATTAGGCACAGGGTTAGATTGTAACTTAAAGATCATCAATAGCTCTGATAAATCTAGAACCAATCATGTAGATTCACCTCAAAAGGAAAAGAAAAAACACACACAAAGCTAAGAAAACTATCAGCATGTGTAGAAATCACTTAGGGAAAATAAGAGAAAAAATAAGGGAAACTATATACAGATGAAAAGAGACTCAATGGCAGTGCCTCAGATTTATCCCATTAACTAGGATATACAGTTCTTCACCATCCAACCTGGAGAGTTGGAATGCATTATGCTGCTTGCACTGAGTGATTATGTATGGGCCACTCTATAGGGCATCAAACTTTGCATGCTTTCTAGGCTTAGCTTGATCTTCATCCCATTTCAAGACAATGTCTCCTTCAGAGAAACCTTTTGATGAAGATTTCTTGTCGAAGTGTCTCTTCACTTGCTGTTGGTGGCTAGTCATGGAAGCCATAGCCTAGTCCCTTGCCTCTTGGAGTTCCATCAGCTCACATAATCTAACCTCCATGCTAGTTCCTTCTTCTAATAGCAGTTGGCGAGCGAGATCCAAGGATGGCAACTCAAGTGAAATGGGGAGCCTAGCTTCCCTTCCATAGATGAGTGTGTATGGTGAGTTGCCAATTGCTCTCTTTGGGGTGACCCTATCTGCCCATAGGGCTATTTTTAGCTTGGCACACCAAGTCCTCTGATTTTCTTCCATGATCCTCTTGATGATCCTGATCAAGTTCTTATTGGTGGACTCAGCTAGCCCATTCCCCTACAGGTAATAATTGGATGAAGTGCTAAGATATATACCATATTTTAGCACCCATTCACTTGTTTTGGTTCCCAAAAAAGCCAATGCATTATCTGAGATTATGGTTATTGGAACCCTAAACCTTGTCACCAGGTCTTCATAAAACTCTAGGACTGCACTTTTATTTGCCTCCTTTAAAGCAACAGCCTCCACCCACCTTATGAAATAGTTTGTGGTAGTTAGAACCCACTTGTGTCCAGCACTGAAGGGAGGATTAATCATCCCTATGAAGTCCAAGCCCCACTGCATGAATGGTTGCTCCACCTGAATAGGCTGTAGAGGCATGGCCATAAACTATTGCTTCCCATCAAAAAGTGTGCACTTCTGGCACTTTCTTACCCAGGCATGGGTGTCCTTAAAAAGAGTAGGCTAGAAATAGCCAACTCTCATTATCCTTGTTGTAGTAGCCCTAGGAGTGAAATGACCGCCCACTGGCCCATCATGGAACTTAGACATCACCTTCTCAGCCTGATTTGAGTCTATGCATCTTAGAAGGACCCCTGAGAGTCCTTCCTAAACAATACTCCATCAACCAGAACATAAGGGAGAGATTGGAGCCTAAAGTACCTTCTTTTGGTCCTATCAAGACCCTACAGGCACTCACCAGTGAGGAGAAAATGCCTCAAGTCTGATGTCCAATCCTTCATGATGGCTAGTTCTTCTACTATAGATGCATCATGAATCAGTAAGCTATCTTCCCTTTTCTATTTGAAATACATAGTAAGGTGTTCACATAAGCCTCTTTCCCTCACCAACTTGGTGATCTTGATGTCTACGTCATACTCCATGACCCTGGTGATCCACCCCACTCTTTTCTCATTTAGGTCTTGGTTGGTCAAGAAATCCTTGATGCCAAGATGTGGGACCATGAGGTGAATCTTGCTGTTGGACAACATATGCCTAAATTTCTTTAGGCTCTGTACTATTGCCAAGACTTGATTCTCTACATATGTGTATCTAACTTTGAAATCCTCTAACCCTTGGCTAAAAAATGCAAGTGGTTACTCAAGGTCATCACCATTTGCTTGGGTAAGCATGGTAGAGATTACCTCTTCATTGCCAAAAGTGTAGAGGTTGAAATCTTTATTAAAGTCAGAGTTGATCAAAGTAGGAGCTCAGGTTATGGCCTATTTGATGGCTTCAAAGCTATCCTTCCTTTGTGTTGTCCACTTTAACTCCTCACCCTTCGTCAGCATAGAGGTCAGTGGCTTGACTATCTCTGTGAAATTCAGAATGAATCTCTGAATAAAATTTATCTTTCCAAAGAAGCTCTACAGGCCTTTCTTGTGCTTAGGTAGGGACATCTCCAGGATAGAACAAACTCTCTCAGGGTCAGTGGATAAGCCCTCCTTGGACACAATGTGGCCAAGGAGTTTCCCCTCGTGAACAACAAACACACATTTCTTGATGTTAAGAGAGATGCCAAACTCTCTACACCTCTCAAAGATTTGCCTGAGGTGTTTCATGTGTTGGCTCACTTCCTTAGAGAATACCATCACATCATCAAGGTATACTAGCACATTGTTGTTAATCAGGCCTTAAAAAGCCATGTCCATGGCTCAGTAAAAGGTAGCACCAGCATTAAACAACCCAAATGACATCTTCTTGTAGGCAAACATTTCCTATTTAGTAGTGAAGGCTATTTTATGCTGGTCACAGCCTTGCACCAGAATCTGATTATATCTTGAATATCCATCTAGGAGGGAGAAATGCTCACTGCCTATTACCTTCTGAACGATCCACTCCATGCTCAAGAGAGGGTAATGGTCTTTCAAAGAGACTTTATCAAGGTCTCTAAAATCAACACATAGCCTAGTCTTCCCATTCTTCTTTTGGACAAGAACAAGATTGGCCAACTAGGAAGAATGTTTGATTGGAAATATAATCTTGGACTCAATCAATTTGGCCAGTTCCCTTTGCATGAGAGGCTTAATCATTGGGTTGACAGGTCTCTATTTTTGTGTGATTGGCTTAGCAAATTCTTCTAATTTGATGGTGTGTTGGGTGAGTCTTGGGTCAAAACCCTTCAAATCACTATAATCCCAAGTGAAAACATCAGCAAACTCCTGACACAACAGAAAGTCTGCCTTCTTGAATTGTGCAAAATTATCTAAGTGTAAGCAACTTATCCTTGAAGATCTCAACCTTCTCATAATTCACCTCCTTAGTTGTGATGCATGCCTTGTCGCTTCTCAATTGGTCATCTCCATTGAAGATACTCTCAAGAGTGACCAAACCTTTAGGGAGCTTATTGTTCTTCAATTAAACAATCTGGTTGCCATATTGCTGTTACAACTTTGCCTAGTTCTTTGTTGCAAACTCAACTTCTTCCTATAAGAAGAATGCTATTTACTAGTTGTTGTTGAAGACCTTCAAGTTTGTAATGTTGTCAGGGATAAAGGGCTAAACTACCACCTTTAAGTAGCATGAACCGTAGTCTCGACTTATCTCCCTAGAAACATCAAACTGAGCACCAATTGCTACTAACCTATCCACTTTTTTGTTTTGCTCTCTAGGAATGGAGGTGATATTGAAAGTGAGGAAATCTTCCACCAAGTCCCAAAATCTATGCTTGTAGGATTTCAACAAAGAATTTTTTGTCAGATTCTGGCCTTTCACCTAATTTACAATCAGTGCACTGTCTCCCAAGACTTGCAACTCCTTGATCCCTCTTTTCCTTGCCCATTTTAGACCATGGATAAGGGACTCATATTCTGCGACATTGCTTATGCAAGAAAATTGGAAATAGAAAGCCAAAAAGTATCTCTCCTTTGAAGGGGAGACTAACATCACTCCACCACCAGCTCCCAACCTACTTTTGGAACCATCAAAGTATAGCTGCCATAGACCTAGGTCCTCTTGGCTTGCCTTCATTATATTTGGTATGAAGGTACCCTCTTCATGTATGCAATAGACTCCAAGGCTTGACTCCTCTATGAACTTGTAAGGGTCATGCTCAAAGTTATCACTTCCCCACTCATCCAAGAGTAGGTCTGTAACTCCTTCAAGAGCAGAAGATGAAGATTGGTTTGTTTGGGACTCTTCTTGGTTGATAATGGTGTAGATGACATTCACTACCTTAAGCGAATATGGTTCTAGATGGTCCTTGTGGAGTGGCTTGGATTCAATCTTTACCTTGGTCCCATACTTGGTTCTAAAAACTAGATAAGACCAATTTGCTGCTAGATAGCCACCTATCTTGGATGTGAAGTCCCTGGATAAGCAAATTGTGAAATAAGGAGGAACATCTGCCACTACTATATCATGGGGAACTGAGAAAGTTGGGAAAGCATGTAATGTTAAGCTTAAACCCTTCATTATCCCAACTATTGTTGTAGGTGTCCCATCCAGCTGCAGGACTCCCTTATTCATCTCTTCATATTTCAGTCCCATCTTGTCAGCTATGCACTTGGGCATTACTGAGGTACTATCAATGATGCAATTATGCACCAAGAAATATCCTATGACCAAGGACACATAGAAAGGGGGAATTTTCTCTTCCTTATTTACTTGGCCTGAGGTGGAATGTTGTCCATTCATCATCAAGACATTATCAGTGTTTGCTGGGATAGCTTGTTGATCCAGCTCATGCAATTCCCTTTGTAGCATGTCCTTTCCCCCTGGTAGAGACAATGAATCCCATAAGGAAATGTTCATATGCAGCTTCTTCATCTATTCCACCACATTGACTTGAGGACTGCCTCCCTTCAAGCTTTCTTTGGGGCTAATTCCAACCTAAGGTGCAGGCTGAGGGGCTGAAGGTACAAAAGGTAGTCTAAAGTTTGGGACCTTTTGATTTGAATGTGATGGAGAAGGTGCTACTGCCATTTGGGTAGTAGCCTAGGCTTCTCCCATTGCTCTCCTCTTGAATCTTGTGTTGGATGCAACACAGTCAGCCTGATTATTTGCAGCACCCACATAATTAATTGCATAGAACTCACCTTCTAGGTGGTTCATAAGAGTAGAGTCAGGCTGAATTTGACTGTTGCTTATGCTAGGTTGCATTAGAGCTTCAAAGACTTGGGAATGAGTAGCTACTTGATTGTCTGCATTTGGGTAATAACCCGTCATCTCATTTTTATAAATAGCCTATTCCTGACCATATTCCATGGTTGAACAACTTGGTTGTTCCTGTACCAGGTTGTTCTGAATGGGCACCATGACCTTAGATGATGAAGGGGGGCTTGGGTTGTAACCTTGAAATGGTCTGGTTTGAGTAAGCTGACCTTGTCCTTGATTGTAGTTTTGGAAAGGGGGTCTAGGGGCTTAACCATAATGCTGGTATCCCTAATTTGGTCTATTGCTTTGAGCTTGTTGCCTTTTAAGAGCCACAAGTTCATTTGACATACTCTACAATAGACTCTTAACTTCATGAAGTTCATTGGATGGAGCAGCAACTAGTTTCTCTATGCTAGGCAGAGGAGCTAATGTGGGAGCAACAACCTAAATTAGAGGTAGCATTTCTAGGAAAAGTGGCATATGGGTTCTAGGGGCTATTTTCCCAGCCTGTATTAAGTAATTTTCAACTGCTATGGCTATGTCATAGGCAACAGGTAGCACATGCCCTCCCATGGATTGTATCATAACAACAATATCACTATTTAATGCTCTTAAATAATATAGGAAAGCATAGCTAGCAGTTGGTATTACCAAAATGAGGATTCTATCCCATGTCTTCTGAAACTGCATGTTGAAATCTTGCATATATTCATGTGGGGCTCTTTTGATGGTCGTCAGCTATTCAGTAAGTGAGAGGTGGTCACTCTTTTCTCTAAAATAGTCCATCAATTGAGTACCCAATTCATTCTAGGAATGGATTGAATTTATAGGCAAAGTCCCATACCAGTCAAGAGCTTTGCCCTTGAGAGACAATGCCAATAATTTGATTGTGACATTTTTCTCTGTGACATTGTGAATATTGCAGAGGTTAGCAATATTTCTAATGTGCTCAATGACTGTAATGGGCCCCTTTCCATCAAAAGAAGGCACATTTTTAAGGGTTGCTCTCAAAATTGGGTCATAACATGGGAGATTCAAGGGGCTTTGACCATGAAAAGCTGTGAAGGGTAATGCCATAGCTGGGATGGGATGTAACTATGGCCTTTCTATGTATGTGTTCCTTATAATAGGTCTGGGAGGGTGGTTTGCTAGATTAGGATGAGTCTTCTCAAACCTTAGTCTTTTTGCTGAGTTCAAAGGCAACTCAACAAAATTGAAAGGGACACCCTTAGAAACAGAGCGTGTGGTGACTTTAGGCATAGGAAGTTAAAATTGGTCTTTGATTCTAAAAGTGAAGATCTTACCAGTGGAGTCGCTAGATGCTAAAAATATTTGATTTGCTGTAATAGGACCAGCATCAATCTTGAAACCTTACTGAGTGTAAGACTAGGTCCCACCAGGCGTGCCAAAAACTATTGATGTAGTGGATTGCACCCGGGGCAAGGAGGTTGAGCTCCTGCCTTCCACACACAACAATGGAAACTCCCCTCTTACTTGTGGGACTAGCGAAGCTGGAGGGGAGAGTCTCTAGGTATGGTCTAGCTCCCTTTGATGCATCTAATTTGTTTTAGTAAGTGCTAACATATATATATATATATATATATAAAATGGGGGGAATGAAAAGGGAGAAAGATTGTAGGAAAACAAACTACTCTAAAGGAGGTGATGCACCAAAATGATCTAACCTTCTTACACTCACACTTAAAATTAGACAAACACATACATACACTTCAAACTGGCAGAAGTACCAGGCTGCAAGAAACTTGGTAGGGAGGCTTTAATGGAAAATACAGAAAATAGAGATTCACCAAAGGTGTTGTGAAAGGCACACTGTATGGTAATTTCTTCTATTTTTGCACTTCCAAATATAGCTCTCCTTGTTAGCTACAGAAATGACACCTTATAGACACTAGGTATGTTGGTGTTGAACCTATGGAAGCATCAAGAAGTAATGACTAAACACAAACTAACACTCATACATACACATAGATATCTAACCAGTATAGAGGCAAAATGCATTTATTGATTTAGGTGAAAATTTGCTAGGGCTACGCCTTACAAAATGTGGAAGATCCTTTCTCAAATGACAAGTCTACAATATATATAGCAAGAAAAGAGGCCTTTTGGCACCCTTTTTACAAGTGACCCATGTGCCTTACGAACATTAGGAAGAGCAGGCCGCTCAAACATAAATGCTGTGTCAACCCTGGCTCTAACTTCAAGGATTTTTGGACATAGGCCGCGACATTTCCCCATTAACCGAGATTGTTCCTTGAAGGCACATACATGATTTATCTACTCATAAATGTGAAATGAAGAAAATGCGTCACATGGTTGGCCATTCACACCTTCTAATGGTCAATTCATTGACACTGTTTCACTTGCTAGAGTAATTTTTTGAATCAACACCTCCCTTCACCACTTAGACTATCTGCCTACTCCTACACTTGGCACTTTTGTCCTTTACCTACCTTGTCTCTTTCTATCTCTTTTGTCCCTTGGGCTATCTCTGGGTGGGTCGCTGCATTCCATGGGCTTCTTTCATGGTTGGTGCTTGGGCATTTAAAAACCAACAGCCTTTTTATTGGCTTAAATTTGATATTCGTGCACCCGTCATTGCTTGAAAAATAATGGGTAGTTCACCTTCTTAAATTTTATAGCTTTCAAGATGTCACCATCCTTGGCAAAGTTCATCGGGCCTTTTTCCATGGCTTTTTGGCTTCACAGGCATTTTTCTTGCTGACAAAAGTCCACAGGAATTGGCCACTCTTTTCCTTTCCTTCAGGCTCTTTAAAACTCTCTCTACCCTCTGCAAGGGCTTCTAGACTTTGAACTTCCCTCTGTAAAGGCTTTTGAACCCATCACTGCCCTCTAGCTATAGGGCACACCCTTGAACAAAGCCATTGAACCAACCCGTTGAACCAAAATTTGGTTCAACAATTCAATGGTTCAAGACTGTGCGCCAGGCCCCTCTAAACTATTCCTTGGATCTCCTTATTGAACTGCTCACTTGAACCAATCCATTGAACTGATTTAATAGTTCAAAGTTGCGTATTGAGCCCATTGAACTAATCCTTTGAACTCTTCTCACTTGCCTCAACTGTTGAACCTGTGTGTTGAATTGGAGGCGTTAAACCAAGTGATTGAATCAATTCAACGGTTCGATGCTACGTGTCGATGAACTCACTGAAGGACTAAGCTAAGTTGAAGCATTGAACCAAAGCCTTTAAACCAAAATGTTGAACTAACTTGTTGAACCTCAATGGTTCAATGGTTCAAGCAACTGTTGAGCCAAGGCCATTGAACTCTTTGTTAAACCAAAGTGATGAACTTGAAGATGAACCAAGGCCTGAAAATGAAGTGATGAACTTGAAACAATGAGCCAAGGCTTGAACCAAGGCTGATTGGATTACCGATTGAACTAAACCATTAAACCAATCCATTTAATTAATGATTGAACTAAAGATTGGACCAAGGCTTGAAGTTGAAGTGATGGACTTGAAGCGATGAACTAAGGCATGAACTAAGGCCAATTGAACTACATATTGAACTAAGGCTGTGAACTGAAGTGATGGTTCAATGGTTCAAAGATGCCAACCTTCCTTGTAAATTTTCTTCAGACAAAGGCCCAAAAGAGCCTTATAAACCCCAACACTTTTTGAATTGATTCTTCATCTGCCAAGGGTTACACTTGTTGAGTTTGTAGAAAAACTTATGAAGTTTATAGAAAACCAAGCTCTATAGAGTTCATAGAAATTCTTGGACTTGTACAAAATCAAAAAATGAATTGGCCTTGAACAGCAAGGGAAGAAGGGGACCAATTTTTTGCCCTATTGGGCAAAAATGGTCAACAATCATCACATTAATTTCTTTATAGTTTCTTATTATAGTTTTAGTTTTCTTCTTTTTTTAATCCTTTCTTTATTTAAATTAGCTATTTATTTCTATAGTCTTGGTTATTATATTAGTTTCTATCACATTCTTAGTTTCTTTTCTTGCATTCTTTCTTTTGTTCACTCTCATTTGCTTCTCTTTAGTTAGCTTCATGGATTTTTTTCCTTAACTTTGACATTGTAATGACTTAGTAACCAACCATCTTCTAATTTACTGATTTATAATTTGATTAAAATCTAATCTCTATTCTTAGTTTTGTTATTTAACTTGTTTCGTTAGTGTTTTATTAAGTAGTCTCTTATTATTCTTTCTTTCTTTCTCCTTTTTTGGTTTCTTTTGCTTTTCAATTTCTTTCAAATCATATACAAAAGCACAATCTGAAAAAGGAAAGTGATCATAAAGAGAAAGTTTCTCATATAAAGAAACATGATTCATTTATTTATAAAATTTGGTCCTCTAAGAGATTTTATCTTCAATAGGATTACTCTATCAGACATGTTTGATAATATAAAATAAAGTACAATATCTCATTATTTGAATGTGTTATTTAATTAACTTGGTTGCTCAATCCAATTAGATGTTTGTTGTATCTTGGAAATATTTCAATATTTAATTTATAATGATTCTTAGACTCTAGATAAGTATTTAATGTTTCTAAAATAACTTTGCATACTTGAACTTTTAAATACCCTTCATTCCTCTTAGACTAATTTTTAATTCTTAGTTCCATATGATTAGATTGGTATGATTAAAAATTTACCTTCATGATAGGTGAATAGATAGATTATTTGATGCTACATTTTACACCATCAAAAACACCCTCATACTATTATAATTTACTCCATTAACATTCATAATATAACTTATCCTTGGCTACCAAACAAGTTGACTATTTTGTAACCATGATTAAGATTTATAGTTATGATTACCAATGGGGGAACATTGCCTTGTAAATAAAAATGTTTTAATGTTCATATTTTAGAGGGGGCCAATAATCTCAAATTAGACTTGTTTTTTTTCCCTTGGTAGGATGTGATGTAGTTCTTAGGGCTCAACGACTATGCACCCTTGGATTATTTTTTAGGAACTTCATTAATCTTTACATGTGTTTATCTAATAATAGGAAATAATATGCATTTAATGGGGCCCTTTGCATGATCAACTAGTGTCATAATCTCACAATTTTGAATTCTATGGGTGGTTTACTACAACCAAGCACAAGCATGGGATAACTCCCTTTACACTCAATATTTAAACACTCAACTGCGTCAACATCAATCTACATATATGACATGCCTTATGTGCTTACTTAAAGTGCAACTGAGAATGATCTGGGGCTTGCATTGGGATAGTCATGACATAATACTAGGATTCACTAGGGGCACTTAAGTAATGCAATAGAGACTTAACTTAGGTAGATCCATAGGCACATGTCTTTGTTAGGTTAAGCCCAAGGTCATATAAGTGCCTAGTAGGTCATAAGACTACTTTGGTTTAATTTAGTCCTCATACTAAATAGATGTAAATTAAATAGGTATTGGGTTTAATGGCACCAACCTATACTCATCCTCCATGTATCATGATGATGATATCACAAAAGTTACAGAGACTCCATTAAAGTAGAAAAACTAAAAAAATTCATGAACATCAATTCACATAATTAATCAAAAGTCTGAAATCACATAAACATTTGCATCTCATTAGTAATACTACAAGACATGAGAACTAGACACACTAAGTATATTTTAAGGCAATACCATTTGTCATTTGTTCAAAGTCCATATAAAGAGTTTATATTCAAAAACATAATACTAACAACCTAAAAGCTCACAAATGATCTTGGGCACATATAATTGGAGATAGAGTGGCCCTTATTCTATTCCTAAGCCTTAATGGCCACCATATAAATGTTTACAGAGCATAGATTCAAATTCATTCCTCCAGATATTCACTAGAGTTCTCAATCTCTCTTTCATCCTCTAGTTCATGCTCTTTATATAACCTTTTCAAGAACATATTTGCTAGGGTGGAAGCTACATGTTGAGTACTGAGCCAAAGTTTTGTCATTATAAATATCAAATCCATGACCTTGTAATTCCTATGCCCAAATTTACATCTATCTTTAAATATTTTTTGATGCCTAAATATCTAGGAGATGGTTATCCATCAACTAGATGGTGTAAGATTTATGCTGCATCTTCCAGTTGGCTACCAAAACTGTTAGGCTAACCACTTTCCAAAATCATATTTTTATGTTGAGGTGGATATCAAATTAGAAAGCACATTCCACCAATGGGTTAGGGGCCCAAAATTACCCCAAATAAAAACCATAGTCCATCGATAGACTGAGTTGTCAAACTCTTGGGAGTGTAAAACTTAGGCACATTCTCTTGGATTTATACACTACAATCCTCAAATCCCTTTATGGCTAGCTTGATTTATTTTGTAGTGCTATTAATCTTAGATCTTGTATTAGTAAGTGCAAGTGTATCCATTTTATATAAATATTCATAAAATGCCTCTACATTATCTTGAGAATTTTCCTTACTTATGTCTAAGATCCCCCGTTGATCATAAGCATTAATCTATAGAGCATGAAAGAGTTCTTTCTAGGTTATTTCTTGGTCTTTGATTTGATTGCTAAACATGTTGATGTTTTTCATGATCTATGAGCTTTATGATTTGCCTATATAATACACCTTAGCCATTAGCTAATCCTTCTCATCCTTCACTTGATTTGAGCATGTATCTATCACTATGGCTTGGTTGGATAAGTTAAATAATATTACATCCACTACTTCCATGCCCTCCTTCAACCTTGTGAAGAGATCCTCCACTTTTTGGAGCTTGTCAGATAGTTCCTTCTTTAGTGCGATGTTGGGGTCTTCCTCTAGTTCTTATTCTTATGCCAGCTCAAGATGCAATCTTGGGAACATATATTCCACCAATAAACAAATATTATCAACCTTTTAAAGGTTTGAAGTGTTGACACCAACTAGAAGAGATGGCTCGACTACCTCTATGCACTCATAAAGATGTTACAACTTGAAATTTTTAGCTTGCACTTCTTCCTTGAATTCCTTGATAAGCTTCTTCAATTTACTCACCTTATCATCATGTATGTTATTCTAAGTCATTACTTCTATGGCCATTTTTATTAGCGTATTCCTAAATTAGACTAGGTTTATGGCATGTGGGTTAACAAGAAGGGATTCCTGCCCTTCCTTATTATCTTCTAGGCTGAAAAATAACATTCTTTAGTGCCTCAAATTGGGGCTCATTTATGTAATGGTCAAATGTAAATGAGAGACACTTGTGTGTCCTTGTTGTGGTGGCTTGGGAGGAAATAGTTTCATATAAGTATAAATATTCATCTCCCCAATTATTCCACAATGTTTCCCTAATGTTAAGCTCTCTATCATCTTTTTAGATGACAAACTTCTCTATGTACACTTCTTCCTCTTCACTAGAACCACCACTCTCTTTGGTGAAGCTCCTATGAGGAGTCACTTTTATGGTCCTTGAGGGTTGTTCAATAAACTTCTCCCCCTCATCTATTTCTTCATCATGGGGCTTCTCAATATTTAACCCAAGGGTTATTCCTTCAGTGCCAGGGTTACCTTGTTGCTACTAGTGATCCTCAATTATCTCTATTTATTGCTTCAAGGTTTTAATATCACCTTATTTTTGTCTAGACACCCCTTCACTACTTGGGCATGTATTCATAGCTTCATCTACTTGTATGACAGGGTCAATTGGTGCCTGTTTGACCACTTCTCCTTCTATTCTTATGCTCAAGGGTAACTTTGGGTTCCTCTTTTACAACTTGGCCTTATTATATTATTGGTCAAGTTTTCACTTCTCTTTAAGCACCAAATCCTAATTTATATTTTCATCAATGAGTCCCATCTTCCTCTTGGCCACTCTTTTCTCCTTGATAATTTGAAGGGCTACTAGGGAGAATTTATCCTTGGATGTCAATGATATTTTATTTGGTGGGATGTTTATAAAGGTTGTGTCAAAGGTAAGGATCATCATTTATTTCATTAATTTTAGCATGATAGAGACACTACTTTGTAGGTCCTCTTAAACATTTTTAGTGCCAAGATCCTCTTTATCTTCCTCTATTTGTAGGATATAAGTCCTTTCCCTATCAAATTTAGTCTCTTATTTCATTATGAGCATTAGGTTAACCTCTCTTTCCATGTATATAATGGTATTGGATGCTTGATTGAAGATTCACCCTCTTATTTGAATGTCACATACTTCTTTGAGGCAGTTGACATGATTCATTCCTTAGAGGCTATTTTCAAATATTTGTGATCCATAATTTCTTCTAATTTCTCACCTCGCTTCCTTAAGAGTGACTTTTCCTAAAATTTTGATGCATCTTTTCCTTCATTTTTGGTTATGAATGGATGATCATCATCATTTCCAAGATATCCACCCTTATTTCATGACATCATCTCATAGTAAAGGTTAAAAATTATTCCATTGATTATTACCCTTTGGAGGGGACGGATGTCAGGCCTATTTCTATCATGCTTCTCATCCCTGGTTGCCATAGCTTTGGGGTGTATAAATTGGGACCTCATCATCCTTTTATTATGATCCATAACCTTGGCCTAGATATTAATTTTTTGTGCATGTATGATTCTCTTAAGTGTTATCATGAAGTATTTGGCTGAAAATGAGTAAGGTAATCAAAGCCAACCTGATAAATTTCCATATGTGTGTGCTAGATATACCACATAGAAGTGTTGCATCATGATGAAGGTTTCCATTCCCATGAGTTATTGAGGGAGTTCTTATGGGATGCACCACTCCTTTCCAAAGGTCTCCACATAACTGTCAAACTACCCCTACACTCTAGTTTTGTATTTCTATGAGAAGTTGGGGGGGTAGATGAAGTCTTGGAACTTCATTACTGGGGATTCATGGTTTGTTGGAAATACCCATAGGTGGTCATCATCATCATCATCTGGAATATCTATCTCTTTTATTTGGTAAGCATGAAATACACTGAGAAGGGGGGTGAATTAATATATTATATATCTCTTTACTTAATTAAATTCCTTTTCTTTAACCTCTTAACCACACATTCAAGATATGTAATAAAATTGAAACAATAATATGCACCACACAAGAGAGAGAGAGAGAGAGAGAGAGAGAGAGAGAGAGAGAGAGAGAGAGAGAGAGAGAGAGAGAGAGAGAGAGAGAGAGAGAGAGAGAGAGAGAGAGAGAGAGAGAGAGAGAGAGAGAGAGAGAGAGAGAGAGACCATATTTTTATGTGGACACCAAAAGCGGGAAAAACCATAGAGAACAATCTCAAGTATATGAATGAGCATCAACTCAAATTACAAAGTTCGTAAGCACCAACTTGTAAGAGCACCAAACCCTTTTCTATGCATAGACATAATAACTATTTGTGAGAACCAACCCATAGAAACACCAACCCATAGGAGCACCAACCCCTCTTGTGTATAAAACAAAACTATCTCTCAATGTTGCTTACTCAACAAATGATAGAACTCTACAATATCTCCTACTTTTCTCTCTTCAAAAACAAATACAAACCATGCACTCTCTTTTATATTACAAATGGCCTTGCAAGCCTTTATTTATAGCTTTTCAAATGACCTTTGACATTCACCCTTTATGAGCCTTCAATATTCATGAAAAATGGTGCCAAACTTGCATGACCCTTCATATCCTTGCATTTGAAAAGTCATATGGTGACCCTTCATAAGCAAATGCATCCTTTCCTTTTTTATCTTTATCTTGGTGACTTTTCATATTCCTCAAAGTGTCCTTTCATGGAAAAATGCACCATACCCTCTTTTGTCTTCACATGGTGACTCTTAGAATTCAACAAGATGACTCTTCATGAAAAAATGTATCCTATTCCTTTTTTATCTTTATCCTGTGACTCTTTGACTTCTCCATGGGCTCTCTTTTAACTTATATGTAATCAAAAATATATTCATTAATATTAAATAAATATTAACACATAGTAGAAAAGATATGAATTTTAAAAACATCATTAAATGCAATGGGGCCTTTATCACCAATGCTAGACCTTTGACATCAATGACAATATTTCTAACAATCTCCCTCTTTGTCATTGATGACAACCTCAAACTGAAACTGCCTCATCCTAAAACATGCATATACTACCATCTAAAAAATATATAGTAACTCCCCATTAGTGTAGCACCATATACCTATTCTACACCTATTTTTGCACCTATACTTCTCCCCCTTTGACATCAATGGCAAAGGGCCTATCTTAGAGCTAACACTTAGCTCTCCCTCAACTGATGCTAATCTTCAATGGTAGGAAGTAAAAGAAGTTACTCCCAACTTTTTCCATAGATACTCAAATGTGTCTTTTGGTAGTGGCTTTCTAAAAATATCTACAATATGCTCTGTCGTACCGATATATTCCATCTTAACCTATTGATCTACAACCTGCTCTCTCAAGAATTGATATCTGATGGGAATATGTTTTATTCTTAAATGAATCACTAGATTCTTCAAAATATTAATATCACTTATGTTGTCACAAAAAATAGAAATAAATTCATCATATTTTACCTTGATATCTTCTAAAGTTTGCTTTATCTAAAGCACTTGAGTACAACACAATACCGCTACAATATATTCTGCTTCACCTGTAGAACGTGATATTGAATTTTGCTTTTTGTTTAGCCATGATACTAAGCTATCATGAAGGAAGAAAGCTCCTCCGATTTTACTCTTTCTATCATCCAAGCAACCTACCCAATCTACATCTATAGAAGCAACCAAAGTAAAATCTCTGCCTATGGGATACCACAATCCATAATCCAATATCCCCTTGATATATCTGAATATTCTTTTCACCAATTGAACATGACTATATTTTGGAGCTGACTGATATCTTACAACCATACCTACTACATGCATAATGTCTAGCCTCGATGCTATCAAATATAAAAGACTACCAATCATATATCTATATAAATATTGATCTACAATAGGTGAATATTCATCCTTCCTCACCTTATTTCCTATACTCATTGGTGGGCCAAGTAGTGCACAATCCTCAAAACCAAATTTATTCAACATTTCCTTGGGCATATTTAATTTGAAATATGAAAATTCCTTTATATGACTGAAATATTTGCAACCCTAATAAAAATGACAATTCTCCAAGTGCAGACATTTCAAATTATTTTTACATATTATTAAAAAGCTTTTTTTTTTTTTTTTTTTTTTCATATTTTCAATGTTTCCTCCAAAAATGATATAATCAATATATACCACAATAATCAATAAATGCTCACCTTCTATTTTGATGTAGAGATTATTATCAACAAATCCTCTCTTAAAACCTTGATCTTGTAGGTACTTGTCAAGTCTTGCATACAAAGCTCTAGGAGCTTGTTTCAATCCATACAGTGCTTTCTTTAATCTACATACATGGCTACTCATATTTGAGAGAATAAATCCCTCAGGCTACTTAATGTAGACCTCTTCTTTTAGATTCCCATTTAAGAAGGCAGATTTGACATCCATCTGAAACACTTTGAAAATTTTAAACACTTCATATGCAAGAAATATTCTAATAACCTCTATCCTTGCCACTAGTGATTTTTTTTTTCAAAATCTATTCCCTCAATATGAGCATATCTTTTACACACTAATCTTGCTATATTCCTGGTCACTTCTCCATTTTCATTCAACTTATTTCTATACATCCATTTTATTCCTATCAGATTTTGATCTTTTTGTCTAGGCACTAATTCCCAAGTATCATTATTTTATATCTTATTTAATTCTTCATCCATTGCCTTAACCCAATGCTTACCATGTCTAGCTTCTAAAAGTTCTAGGCTAAATTTTGGATAACAAAGAAAAATTAACTTGCTTAGATTCACTTACCATCATTCTTCTAGTGTGAATTCCTTCATTTATGTCTTTGATGATGTCACTTTAATTATGATTTATCTAAACATATTTGGATAGATTTTTGATGTCTTTTTTCTCCTTCTCATCTTCATTTGATTCTTTAAAATCTTCCTCTTCAATAATTTCAGGAATGTTTACTGGATCACTGATTATTTATGTTCCATCTTCTTCTATCCTTACACATGCACTTTCAAAAATTTTCTTGGTTCTTTTTTTATAAAATTAATAAGCTTTACTTTTTCAAGAATAACCAAGAAATATACCTTCATTTGCTCTAGATTCAAACTTACCAAGTTTTTCATCAGTTTTTTTATGAAGCATCTACTACCAAAAACTCTAAAATAATCAATTGTTGCTAGTTTGTCTTTCCATAGCTCATAAGGAGTCTTGTCACTATTGACTCTCAATAATGCTCTATTCTAAATATGCACTGTCATATAAACTACCTCTCTCTAATATTTATCTAGTATCTTGGATTGATTTAGCACTGTCCTCAACATCTCTTAAACTATTCTGTTTCTCCGTTTAACTACTCCATTTTGTTGTGGAGTTCTAGCTACTGAATAATGTCTCTTTATTTCATGGTCTTCACAAAACTCAATACAATTGATCTGACATAAATTCTCCTCCTCGATCTAATCTTAGACACTTAATCTTCAAACTAGTTTCATTCTCAATTAATGCTTTAAAATGTCTAAAAGCTTTTGATTTTTGATTTAAAAATATTAGCCAAGTCATACATGAAAAATCATCAATAAGCAACATGAAATATTTCTCACCTTGAGTAAATTGAGTTCTCATAGGTCCACATATATCAATATGAAAAAACTCTAACATTTGAGTGGTTGAGTACTCTTTTGTTTGAACCACCTTCTGGCCTACTTTACATCCTAACAAGGTTCACAAAGCATGTCAGATGGCTTTGTAATCTTTAGAAGATTTATGACTGGTTGCTTCTTACTAACATTGACAATATTGTCAATATTTATGTGTCCCATTCTCTTGTGCCATAGCCAACTTTCTTCAATCTGACTCAAACAACATCTTTTACTTTTGATGTTTGATAACATATATAAATTATTGCCTATTCTCTGAGTATTTGCAACCAACACATCTGAATCTTTTCTCTTAATTTCACAACTTTCTACATAAAACTTTAGTGTCTGCCACTGATCACACATTTGACTTACACTTAAAATGTTATGCTTAATACCTTCTACATACAAAACATATTCAATTTTAGTTCTACCTTTACCAAAACTTAGTGTACATTTTTTATTAATTCTGGCAATAGTATTATCTCCAAATTTCACTATGCCACCACTGATATTCTTGAAGATTATGAAACTAATTTTATTTCTTATCATGTGCCTCAAACATCCACTATTAATGAACCATGGATTTTCTTTATTTCTTGCATATAAAGCTGTTTATACCAACATAGATTTTTAAGGTTGTTTCTTCTACCATGAACCTATCTAACTTTCTTCTTGATGAATGAAGCCTTGAAACTCTAGTCCTTCTTGACTGACTCGAACATGCTTCTACAGTACTAAGCTATGTGTTTGAAGTTATTGCACTTGTAACATATCATGACCTCTTCATTAAAGCTTAATAGAGGAGGAAAAGAGTTGTGCCTTTTGCTTGACTCCACATGACTTTCCTTTTCCTTATTTCTGAAAATGTTAGCCTCTTTTTGACATTCTATTTTCTTATGACCATATCTATTAAAATAAAAATAGTAACCATAAAAATAGGCCCTGTTTGTGTATCTCTGACCTAATTGCCTTTTGTAGCTCTATTCTTTTCAACCTTATTTGCTTGAGATGTCATCAATATTCTTAACTTCTTCCCTTTTTATTTCCTCTTTTGTAAGAGCTTCAACATAGCTCTTTCCTTTTTCTTTATCTATGAAAGTAGTGGCCTCCCCTTTCTCTTTTTAAAATCTGATACCTATCTTATCTAACATTGATCTTTGACTTTATAATATCTTATTCAACATATTAGTGCTATTCTCAAATTTTGAATCATTGGTTGCTCTATCATTGATTGCTTAATTTATTTTCTCAAGATCTACTTTTAAAGAAGAAATTTCAAGCACATACCTTTCACATTATTTACTTACTTTTGCAACGATGCCATTAGATCTTCTTCATTCTTCTTGGCTTCTTCAAAGTGTGCTTGTAGATCTTCAATTTTTTCCTTTGACTCCTTTTCATTTTTCTTGATTTAGAGATTTAATCTTTGATTCTTCTTCTCAAGAGCTTTTAACTCTTCTATGGCATAAATGAGTTCTCCTTCTAGATTCACTTTAGCTTCATCCTATTCCTCTTCTTTATCATCTATATTTTTTCTTATGGATGCATGTTCATGTATGGCCATGAATAAAATCTCTTCTTCTTCTAAATCACTGACTCCACTATCTTTGGTTGAGCTAGGATCTTTAGAATACAAACTCTTCTTCTCGAATCTCTTACTTGAATTTTCCTTCGAAATTCTTCTTGTATGTATACTTTCCTTTTTCATTGTCACCATTATCCTTATCTGGGCACTTAGCTATATAATGTCCAATCTTTCCATAATTAAAACATTTAAAAGGTAGTTTTCCTTGATATTTACCTATGCCCTTTTTTGGTTTGCAAATGAATAGAGATCCATTATCATCTTCATCATCACTAGAACTATCACTTGATTATTGAATCTTAGCCTTCTCTTTCTTTGATATCTTGAAAGCAACTTCTCTCTTTGAGGGTTTCTCTTGTTCGGTCCTCATCTCATATGTCATAAGAATACCATGTAGCTCATCCATCTTTAGCTTGGCTAAAGTCTTCATCTCTTCAATTGCTAAAACTTTTGCATCATATCTCAATGGTAGAGATCTCAAAACTTTTTAAACCACAATTGATTCTTCTAACTTTTCTCTAAGACCCTGAATTTGATTAACGATTTGATCAACCCGCAAAAGATAACTTGCTATATTTTCTTCCTCTTCCATCTTCAAACTCTCAAACTATCTTCTGAAAGTTTGCAGCTTAGCTTGCTGAACCTTTCCATCACCTTTGTAAATATTCTCAAGTTTTACCCAAGTTTCATGAGTAGATTTACATTTCATAACTTTACAAATTTGGATTCACATAAACCACATAAAATAACATTTAAAGCTTTAACATTATTTTCACTTGCCTTATTTTCTACCTAAATAGTTACAAGTGTCTATGGCTCTTCATATTCCTCCACCACTGGTTGCCAAATGTTGAATCCAAGGGTCATCAAATAAGTCTTCATCCTTATTCTCTAAAAATCATAATTTTTCCTATCAAACAAAGGTGTCTTATTTATAGAAAAACCTTCATGTGATCCAGTGATTGTGCTTTCTTGATCTACCTTCAAGATTTAAAACTTTTTTCAAAGGAACCTGCTCTAATATCAATTATTAAGCACAAAATATACTAAGAGGGGGGGTGAATCAGTATATTATATATCTTTTTACTTAATCAAATTCATTTTCTTTAACCACTTAACCACACATTCAAGATATGCAATAAAACTAAAACTATAATATGCACCACACGAGAGAGAGAGAGAGAGAGACACTAGATTTTTACGTGGAAACCCAAAGTGGGAAAAAATATGGAGAATAATCTCAAGTATATGAATGAGCACCAACTCAAATTACAAATTTGGCGAGAACCAACTTGTAAGAGCACCAACCCCTTTTTTATACACCAACACAACAAATATTTATGAGAATGAACCCACAGGAACACCAACCCCTTTCAAAGATTTTTTGTGTACCAACCCATAGGAGCACCAAGCCCTCTTGTTTATAAAACATAACTATCTCTCAATGTTGCTTACTCAATAAATGATATAACACTACAATATCTCCTATTTTTCTCTCTTAAAAAATAAATACAAACCATGCAATCTCTTGGATATTATAAATGGATTCTCAAACCTTTATTTAGAGCTTTACAAATGACCTTTGGCATTCACCCTTTATGACCCCTTCAATCCTCATAGAAAATGGTGCCAAATTTGCATGACCCTTCATATCCTTGCATTTGAAAGTCATATGGTGACCCTTCATAATCAAATGCATCCTTTCCTCTTTTGTCTTTATCATTGTGACTTTTCATATTCCTCAAAGTGTCCCTTCATAGAAAAATGCACCATACCCTCTTTTGTCTTCACATGGTGACTCTTGAAATTCTTCAAGATGACTCTTCATGAGAAAATGTGTCCCATTCCTCTTTGGTCTTTACCCTGTGACTCTTTGAATTCTCCATGGGCCCTCTTTTGACTTATATGCAACCAAAAATATATTCGTTAATATTAAATAAATATTAACACACATTAGCCAAGATATGACTATTAAAAATATTAATAAATGTAATGTGGCCTTTATCACCAATGCTAGACCTTTGACATAAATGACAATATTTACAACACTATCACCATTAAGATAAGCATGTATCCCCACCAAAAGGTTTTGCACACTTGATAACATTATTGCACATTGTTTATAATCTCCTTTGTGATGAACCTAGAGATGTTGAACATTACTCCCTATGCCATGTGGTGGGAAATACAAAGGAAGGTTTTACTTATATCAAACCATCAATTACTAGGGTAAAGTTTGGCACTTACAATGTGTAGTAATTCCCTTATGCTAGGGTCTTGGATGTATTTATTGGTGAATGCAAATCCTAACTTGTATTAGCCAAGGAACTTTGGAACCCTCTCTACCTCTACATCATCCTCCATCATCTACCATATATCTAATCCTATACCAAGTAGCCCCATGGTTCTAATTATGAGGCTTATAGAAATCCTCATGCATTATCCAACAAAATAGAACTTGTCACCATGCACCCACAAGAGAAGGAAATGTACCTAGTTTTCTAATTTTACCAAAGCTTGGTATCTCAAACCATTGTGTGATGCCCATGGTTTTTAATTTGTCTCTGATGGAGCTATAAAAAAATATGGTGCCTACCTTGGTCTTCTTGCATGTGTCTACAATCTAATATTTATTCAATTCTTGCATGTTTCTATTTGTCCTAAGGTTATAATATTTTAACTTGCATGCATGGGTGAAGGATTCCCACTTTCCCCCACCATGACTTCTGGCTGGTATTCCATCTATCTATAAGTGAGCTTTGCACTCATATATAGATGAACCCATGTGATGCTAACTCCTACCAACTATGCCTCATACTTTGTGATGATTGATTCCCTCACTATTTTCATTTTCTTTGCATCCTTATGTGCTTCTAGAATTTATGAGATTGGTCTTTTCTTTCCCATCTTGAACCTACTACTATTGAATCACAACTGATTGATCCTACCTAATCCTTAAATTATGTTTATCCTAATTTACAACCATGGGAATGTGACTGTGCATTCGATTATTGAGCTTCTTTCTTGGTTAATGATAGATTGGTTATCCTATCAAAGTCTCTACTTTCCTATTTTTATATTAAATTCCCTCCATTTTATTTCTCTTCTCTTTAGGGCAAAACACAATCTCCTACTTGCTATTTTATTCGTACTTGCAGAGGTTGTCGGGTACTTGTTTCCTTTCTGTAGCATTTTCTCATTTAGTGGCTTTGACTTCTTGCTTTGTTTTGATCTCTTAAAAATGATAGTAAACCTCCAATCTCTTCCATATCTAGTTTTATATGCTATTCTCATCTACCATATTGATGGTTGGCATCATTTAGATCCTCAAAATCTACTAAAACTTGAAAAATTAGCTAAAATCCACCACCATTTAATCATTAATATATATATTTTTCTTTTACCATCATAGCATTAACTCTACTACTGGTTTCTTTGGGGAAGTGATAGGTAATTCAAATGGTCACTTCTTTTAGACATTGAAAATATGCACACCATTATTCTAAATGTTAAAGTATCCCTCAACCACCTTGGGACCCTTTTGGGACCAATATAACCCTCTAAAACTAGAACCAAGCTCTCCCATAATTAGTTTAACTTAACTAACTTAACCTTTCCTTCTAGCCCTTCTTACCCTTCATATTCGATCACTGATGGTCAGGGTCATTATAGATGGTCACCCTAACCATCGATGGTTAGGGTCCACCTCCATAACTAAAAACTTGCAAATCATCTACTTTGGTTTTATAATTATATCTCGTCTAAATCCTATTGCAAGCCTTTACATGGACAATTTATAATTAGGAAACGTAATTGAACCTTCACTTCCACATCTTGCTTATGCCTATAATAAAAGAGGAGTTGGGAGGTGAAAATAATCTACAATTATCATCAAGAGCTTGTGCATCTAGGAGTTTCTTTCTTTTAGGTCAATCACCATCAACAATCCAATATTCTATAAATCATATCAGAGAGTCAATTTGATGTTACCTCTCCATCAAGATTTTAGGTATGATTACTATGTCAGAATCAAGCTAGATTATACCAATAGGATAACTACCTCAACCATCCACTCAAACAACTTATGGTAAGACAAGTTTTTGATTTTAAGAATTCATTTACTTTATTTCCATTTCACAGCCAACCTAGGCCATAACCATCTCTTAGAATCCATATTTTGGATCTCATCAATTAGAAATTTATCAGTCCATATCCTCACATAATAAGCATCAATGGTTGTGTCAACTACTGATGGTCTGCCCAACCACCAAGAGTCAGATTGACCACTGATGGTCACCTTAACCACCGATGATCATCCCAACCACCAATGGTCACTGTGGCATAAAAAAATAACAAGCTAACTTCACCTATTTACCCCCAATCAAACCTAATTTTTTGTGTTCTTGCCTATTCATGGACCCTTTTCTAGTTTATTGAAGCATACCCCAAAAAATTAGCACTAGTATTGATTAGTTTATTGCTAATTTATTCATTTATAGCATATTTCTTAACAAGCTTTCTTGTATTCAATTTTAGTACCTTTTGGTTCATTGATGCAAGTAACTTTTTTCCTATTTATAAACTTAATTATTTAAAACATGTAGATTAACAACCTATAAAGAAGCTCTTGATTTTATAATCTAGCTATCGCTAGGCAATCCACCTAGCTATTTATCTAATAAACAAAGTTTGCTTTAGTGCTTTCTTTTCTATAGGTCATCCTCCCAAGCCAAAGATGATCTCTTCACAATATTCTGATCCAATGTGTGGACTATCAATTAGGTTTTTCAACCATACCCATACTTAGTTCTCTTTTACATAATAAGCAAGAAATTCATTGAAACATTTTGGCATGCCCAGTGGGACGCTTGTGTCTCTACTTGGGTTTTTGTTTTCTTTCATTCTCTCTCCATTGTTTGCTCATTAACAAAATCAAAAGTTTCTTTTGGGCTTAAAATCAAGTGCATACATAAATTTATTGAAAGTTTGGTACATGTAGCTTAACTTAAAGGTAAAGTAATCTATCATAGCCTCACTCTTTGTTGCACACACCTAAACCAAACCACTTTCACTAATTTAACATCAAACATAATTGAGACAAGGCCTAAATAGGATTTCATGACCTAGCAGTAACCTCAAGGTTTCTCAGTGATCCTTCTTGGAGGTCATTACCAAGGGGATAACCAACACAACTCTTTATTTGAGTATAATATCTAGATATCAATATATTTTGGCTAAGAACCCGACACCCTTATCGCTATGGTGTGTGAAGTGAGGGGGTAGGTCTAAGTACCAAGCCATGTATTGATTTAAAATAGATCTCTTTTGAGTTCCTAAACACAACTTGAAACCAACTTTAGATTTCTTCTTAGTACCCACTCTATAAACCAATTTTAGTCACACATATTCTTAAGGCATAAGCCAAAAGTGAAATTAATTAAAATTCTAGGGCTTAACATATCTTTTAGAGTGTGATTTGACTTCTTTGATCAATTTAGTCTTCTATTTATTTGAATAGTAAGGTTATTTGTGATTTATATCTCTATTATCTCATATGGTTCTCACTCACCAGTAACAAAGAGACTTATAGAGCAAAAGCCATCACCAAGTCAGTCTACCTCTTCTACCTCTTCATCTATGGACTATGTTTTCAAACCAGTAGACTCTCCTCACCCCTCAAGAATTCCTACCTTCCCTTGGGAGGTCCCTTAAGTAGATGTAGATTTTTCCTCTTTCTTTTACAACAATCCTATGGACTTACAACAATATATTACAACCACATCTTACTATATTCCATCTTTGTCCCCATCCATAGATCCACCTTATGGTATTCCCCCATCTTATGGGGATTACCTCCATTGCCATGGTTATAATCCAACCATTAACTATCCAAGCTTCATTAATAACCAACAACCCCTTTGAGACCACCATTGAAAACCAACCAACCCAAACTACCACCACCATTATACATTCTACTCCTAACAACCACTCCTTTATGATAAGAGTGCTTACCACTAACTATACCATCCTTCCTCTAGCTACCTTCAACATGTTAACCACCACTCCACTTCAAATCCTTGTGGTGTCCATACCCTCTACCTTACCACAGATCATTACAAGGCTCACCACCCTTCCATCAACAACCAAACCAACTACCAATCCCATATAACAAGCACCCCTTGGACCAACCTTTCATTAAATGCCTAATCTATAAGGGCATGTACCCACTACCCAATTACCTACCTCCACCTACCCTTACATGTCTTCCAACCAACCATGAACATTCACTTACCCATATGTGGAAGCCTCCCAAGCTTATACCCACTACCCTTATGTCTCTCAACTAACTCAACGATATGCATCTTATAACCCTTTGGGTATGCAACCCAAATCTAACCTAATGATTATGTTTATGGATAAGATGACAACCTTAGATTCATCTATCTCGAGTTCCCACAACATCCTATCATATGACCAAATTTGTAATGATCCCATCCATCCATCGGTACCTATTAATCCATATCCTCCCAAATGGGAACTCCCCAAGTTCTCTAAGTTTTAAAGTAAGGAGGATCCCCAAAAACACCTTAGGGCATTTATGTATGCTTGCAATCTCATAACTTATGATTATGCCCTTCTCCTCAACACTTTCTCCATGTCCCTATCTAGCCCAACCTTAGATTGGTATAATTATTTACCTAAACATTCCATCTTCTCCTTCACCCAACTAGTTCAAACTTTTTTGGATCACTTTTCAATCAATATATCCTAAAACGTGTCTATCACTGACTTCTATTTTATTTTACAATTTGAGGATGAATCTATTTCCAATTTTGTGGCTCATTTGAGGAGCCTTATCAACTAGTTATCCTTCTCCATACCTCAACCTAAACTCATGGATCTCTTTGATTAGACATGTGCCAGACATATCTCCTCTACCCTAGGTGTCTAAAGCTTTCAAACCTTTGATGAATATTTTACCATGGCACATAAGTTGGCGAATCAAGCCATTGATGAAGGCAAGCTTAAACTCAAAAAAAAGAACTCAACCTATAAAACTAGTGAGGCTTCTTCCTCCAAGTCAAGCAACCAACCCAATACCAACACGAGGAATAAGGGAACCATGAATGTGTTTATCCTCAAAGATTCTCCTCCACCTTTTATTAACCAATCCAAATCCCCTAGTTTCTCAAAGAAAAACATGAGGAAATAAATGTGAAAAAACTAAAATCAATTCAATGCACTTGGAGAATCTTATATTTCCATCTTGGAGAAGTTATTGAAATCCAATATTGTTAGGTGAATATTTTGTCATCAACTAACTGAGGGAAAAATGGGTATATCAGCCACAATGTAATGAGATAAATCTCTCCTTTTAGTAAGAGGAGGTTCCCTATAAACTATTATAAACTAAAAATAAACTCAGCGGTGAGATCATTCCATCCATTTCCCTTTTTTTAGAAATGATGTTTACAAAGTGAAGAAAAACTTCGTTAATATTAACTGAATCCACAAGAAGCCCACGAGAGTACAAAGCCTATCGTTGCTTCTTTTACTGATATATAACTTATATCATAATAGAATGAGGTGCAGCCCAAAGTCTCCACTAAAAACTATAACAAAGTATATGATCACAAAGAATAAAAGTAGTTCAAAGCCTTTCCAATATCCCTTTTACTAAAACACACAAAAAAGCACAAATTAAGACAATCATAGTAGCACAAAGCCTCCATAATCAACTTCAGAACATCTTCCATATTATTTCTGCTCACTTTGCTTATTTAATCAAATAGACAAGATTGTATTAGGAAAAGGACATAAGAACTATTTCCTAAACAACACAAGTTATTCCAATACAAATTCTGAAAAGTCGCTTTCTCATTCATTTAATAAAATATGATTTACAATCTGAGCTCAAAGTCTCAAAAGCCATCTCAATTTGGGCAAAGTTTTTTGCTTTCAATCACCAAAAGATAATTCATACAAAAGAGGCCCTCTTTATTTATAGGGAGGGGCCTTGAGGAATTAGAAAAGACTTAATTACTTTAACCTAGTCAAACATAGGAGTCCTTGTTGACTTTGGACTTTCCATATTTTTACATGTAATTACACATGACAAAATTACATGTGAAAATGTCCAAAGTGATTACAAAAGTGTATTTAAAAAATAGAAATTAAACTAAGGAAGAATAGTTTTAATTTGTATCCCCATTTTTATTTATGTGAGCATCATACATGGTGATAGATGCTTGTATCCTGATACTGTCTGGAGTAACAGTGTTCTTGAAAATCACCTTAGCCCTGACTATGGAATCTCTCACTATTGTGACTAATTTTACATGACTAATTAACTTGGTTTTTATATTATCTAGAGTTAATTGATTATCTAGAATATTGTCCACAGAGGCTACTGAAAATGCCTTATCTTAAAATTCCTTCCAAAACATATCTTCAAATTCCTAAATCATTTCCTTTGCTGAAAGGAATTGGTTATCTTGTGATGTAAGCTTGTAAGGCAGCTCCTCTAATTTATGCAAAAGATTGATGTCACTTTATTCACTGAGGTCCTTTGAGAATTCAAGGTCACTGATCAATTCTTTAAGCACCTGACTCCTATATATCAATGCTTCTTTAGTTTCAGTGTAAGAGCCTCTATCTAAAATGACACCAATTTATATTAGAGTGCTCATTTTTAACTTCTTCAAATCCATCCATTTGTCAAAATACTTTCTTATGCTTTCAATATCCTAACAAATAACAATAATAAGATCATCCAGTTATGCTCTTATTTTTCTTATTTTATCCATCTTAAATAATTCTATGAGCAAAGAAATTCCTTGTGTATGCATCATGTCCAAGTACTCTTTAAGTACTTTTCCCTTGAGATAGGTCTTTCCCTCTTTCTGAATCATGGGGTCTTCTATGGAAATAGCCTCAGGAGTTACTATTTCTAGAGTTAAAGTAATTCTCCTTATTACTATAGTCAATTGTTCCACCATTGCTTTATAATGATTCTTCATCCCTTTCTCTCTGTCAAACTTTTGAATCAAGATGTCCATAGTTGACTGCATTTCACTCTTAGCACTTTCATGAGTTATCTTACCTAACTCAACTCTAGAGATAGATTAGTCACTTACATCAAAATTTTCAATAGTTGTATCTTGTGGAGGTTTTTCAATTTCCAAAAATTTGTATCCCTTATCCCCAATCATCTTTGAAAGAATCTTTGGCTTCTTGGGAGCCTTGACTTTTACTGGCACCATTTTATTGAAATCAAAGTCATCTGGAGAGATGACTTGTTTTTTTATTTTGGGCATATATGATGATAACCAAGGTGGGAGTGTAGAAGTACATACATTAGGATCAATCTTCGTTGTTGGTGTTACTGGAGTTGCACTTGCACCAGTAGTGGAAACAACAGGTGGAGTATTAGTAAAAATTGCACCTTCTACTGAGCGATCAAAAGTAGAACTATCTTAAATATCAAAAGATGGAGATGAAAAACTAGGAATTGATCTTGAGGAATGAATAATGTCTCCAAAAGTGCCTTGAGGGATGTCAAAAATTATTTTGGAATTTGAGGGTGATCCAGAAGAGGGAACACTAATTGGAGAAATAGGTGAAGGAGTTACAATCAGCATGCCTAGCAGGGAAGAAGAAATTATTATTTCTTACTACACATTCTCTTGAAGTGGCAAAGTTTCCTTCTCTCATTGATTTATGGGCCTATCATTAGTCTCCATATGTTCCCTTGCTGATTCTTCAGCACTTTGCTTCTCAGCTTCCATATCTGCTATTTCTAGCTCTTTTTTCATAACTTTTGACTTTTTTTGTCACAAATATGATTTTAGGCTTATGTGGCCTAGAAGAGGAAGGAACATCACTTTTATTCTTCATCTTATTTTCTACCCTTCTTTTTATTTCCTCTTAAAGTTTAGCTTCTGAATCTGTGATGAATTATTTTAAAATGATTCCTTTATTTGCTAACCAATAATTGGTGTTTGCCAATATTAGTTCAAATATTTTCATTAAGGAAGTCAATTCCTTTTGTGACCATTGGATTGGGGGAAGAGGGGAGCTGATGAATTTTTCATCATGGTTCTATCATTAATCAAATCCTCATCATCCACTAAATTTTTAAGGATATCAACAAGTCCTAGATATTCTATCTGCTCAAGAGATAACCTACTGTAGTCCATTTTCCTAATATCTTTCACTGTCCTCAAGTCTACCCAAACATCTTCAATCATAGGTTCATGAAATTGAGGTTTCCTCCTAATTATATCATTTATGCCCCTATAATCAAAATTTGGTCTTCTTTTGAACTGCTTCAAGGTTACGAGCTACATTTGAGTTTCCATAACTCTATCTTTTCTAGTGGATAACACTAAAAACCTGCCAATTTCAATTAGGAACTTGAAGCTAGGTTTCTTGAGTTCCATCTATTTATTACATATGATAATTATTTGTCTGCATAACTCCATCAAGACCAATCTATTTGAAGGAAATCTTGGAAGCATAAGGACGACCTTGGAAAAAGCTAACCCGTAGGTATGAAAAAGAAGAAAATTACAAGAACATACATTGAAAATCATTCACAACTGCCTAGGCATCATCGAACATTCTTCTTTGTTCTAATTGAGGATCAAAGAGACACAAAAATACTACAAAGAAAGTGTCATTTACTCTCCTATAATGATGAATGGAACTTTTCAATGTCAATTGAGAGTAATATTGATACACTAGGGTTACTCTCCTATCTCCTTCTAATGTTAAACCTAGAAAGGTTCTCATTGAAGCTATAATATACACCAGGTAGGAATTCATGTAAAATTTGAAAGTAGTGGATACCTTCATCAATTACTCATGTAGAGCATTACTGATTTGTTCTCCCCAGAAGATGACTTGTTTGCCTTGGAGAATTATCTTAATGAAGGGATACATCTATTCATGAAATTGTGAGGAAGAAGGTAAACCTCTTACCCTGCTGAGAAGAGTGATCAGGTCACCGAATTCTTCTATAAAGTCACTTCTTGGAAAGCTTCATGGCCATCTTGACAAATTTGCCCTTGGAAACTTAAGCCATTTATTGTTGATTACTTTCTTTACTCTTTCAAGATCTTTGTCATATTCTCTTTGTGCTTCGACAAAATCAAGCTTTATTACTTCGGTGGTAGGACACATGAACACTTTATTGATGAACTTAGGATCCAGACTAATTACCATATTATCACTAGTGTCTAGTACAACCCTAGTATCCTTATTATAAAATTGAGCACACTAGAGAACAAATTCTATGTTGTGAGCTACTACAGGGAAAGAAGATACCAAATGAATATTACTTTCAATTATCTTCCTCATTTAATGGCTAGGAATGCTTGATTTAGTTATTTCCATGAACTCAACCATATCCACATGATCAATATTTGTATCTCTAATGTCATCGACATTAGAAGTAACTGAGGTGATTATAAAAACACCTTGATACTTGTACTTTATTGTCATTAACTTCTTTAAAGAAACCTCAGTCATTTGGAAGAGATTTTGTCCAAAGGATGTCCATGAAGAAGGATCACCAAGAGAAACTACAATAAAAGTCATGATCATGCAATCAAGGGAAATATTGGTAATTTGGGAAAATTGCATATCGATGATCATGACTATGGGGATGCATTTGAAAGGGATAAAGTGTGAGCAAGCTAAAAAACTAGAAGAAAGTGGGTTTGGAAAAGTAAAACTAAAAATTTCCCAGAGTTAGGAGATTTGGAAGAATGTCTGCATGGGTAGCAAAAATCACCGCCCTTACATATGAGGAGTAATACTTGTGGCATCAGTGGAAAAAATCACCACCTGAGCAGGTAATGGAAAAAAAACTAGATTTTGCATAAGGGCGGCAAAAATCACCACTCTTGTAGGTTGAGGTAAAAACATGAACAGGCAACAAAAATTACCACCTTAGCATGTAAAAGTAAACTTGACCCTTATGCAGGGGTGGAAAAAATCACTGCTTTTATATATAGCTAGGTTTTAAAATTGTTTAGGGTAGCTAAAATTGCTGACCTTATAGATCGATGCATGTAAGGAATGTTTAGGCGGTAAAATCTACCACTCTTGTAGGCAGAAATTCACTTTATGCAGTAGCATTTGATTTCTTAGGCTATTTTCATTGTAGACTATCAGAGAAGTGAGGGAGGCAAACCACAAAAAATAAAACCTAAAAAGGAAAGAAAGAAAAGAAAATAAAAATTGACCTCAATGGAAAAGAAAACAAAAAACAAAAACCTAGATTCAAAAAACCAAAAAATAAAACTTACCTGATAATTTGAAATCCTAAGCTCAAAGTTAGTGAAATCACAATCCCACTCATTCACGTAGTCAAATGATTGCAGGGAGGAGGAGAAGATAACTTAAAATAATTAAAATGAGCAATCACTCAACATTTAAATGCCCCAAAACAAGCACTAACCACTTGGCATGCATGATCATAAATGCCATGTGATAAAATTGAGGTCATGCATTAGCAGTAATTTTTTCCACTCATGCATGATATGGAGGGGTTTTTGCATTAGTGGTGAAAATTGCCACCGATGCATGAAATGGGAAAAGGATGCAAGGGCGGTGTTTTTCGCTGCTCATGCATGAAAAAGAGGGAAAATGCAAGGGTGGTGAAAATTTATGCTATTGCATAAAAATAAATTAAAATCTACAAGGGTGATGATTTTTTATGCCAATGCACTTGAATGATGAAAAACATGAAAAAGTAGCTATTTTTGCCACTAATGCATAGAAAACTAGAAATTGTCTAACACCTCAAAATTATCAAAATCTAATATTCTGATTAGATCAAGATTGCAACGAGTTTCACATTTTTTGAGAAATCATGATGAGGGAATGTTGTAAAATTTTCTAAGATGTTAGTCAACTATGCTTGAGATCAAGAGAAAGTTGTCTCGAATGATGAACTTAGAGTATTGATTACAAAATAGACAAGTTTTGTAACGGTTATCCACAAAAATAAGCATAACTAATTTTGGGAACAATAACTGACTCTAGCTAGAGAATTTCTATCGATTAAACTTTGAAATGATTGAAGGGAGTAGAATCCAGTCTCTAAGTGCCTTCATCCATGCCATTGGGCCATGGATTCAAGCTACCAAAAAGAAAAAGACACGTAAAAAACCAAACAAAATGACAAATAAAAATATAAAACTATACAAATGTACAGATGAACTTATCTTATACTTCAAAGATTGAAGTGTTTCAGGTGCTGCCCACTATGAGGTAGTGAGAATGGTGTTCCATCCTGATATTCTAGCAAGAAACTATTTTTATCATATAATTGATGAATAGTGAATGGACCTCTCCACAAAGAATCAAATTTTCCATGCATTCCTTTTGGTTCTCTCTTCTTGTCCCACAACAAGACTTGATCTCCAATTTGAAACTCACGAATCCTTGCTTTCTTGTTGAAGATTTTTTTTTCTTGATTTTGATGTGTAGAAATATGGTCCACTACCATAGTTCATTGCTCTTCTAATTTAGTTAGGTACATGATCCTCTTGTCAATAGAATTTTCAAAAGTTTGATCTTCGACTGCCTTTGCCAACTTCAGTGCTGGTAGTTCCAAATTAATTGGTATCTCTACGTTTAGACCATACAAAAGTTGAAATGGTGACATACCTATTGCCCTCTTAGGTGCAATCTTGTCTACCCATAGAGCATCAAATAATGCTTTATGCCAAGTTCTCTAATTGTCATCTACCAGTTTCTTGATAATAGTAACCAAATTCTTGTTGCTTGATTTTGCTTGACCATTTCCCTATGGATAATAGTCATAGGAGTGGCAGAGAATAATCTCATACTGGTAGTAAAACTTAGTAACCTCATGAGAAGAGAAACAAGTAGCATTATCTGTTACAATCTTGGTTGGGACTCTAAATTGGGAAATAATAGTTTCTTTAAGGAAATTACATACCACTTCCGAAGTAACATGCTTGATTGGAATGGCTTCCACCCACTTGGTAAAATAGTCTGTTGTAGTGAGGACATAGTCATGTTCAACACTTGAGGATGGTTTTATGACACCAATAAAGTTGATACCCCATTATTAAAAAGGTTTTTGAATTACCACCGGCTTGAGAGGTAATATGGCCAACTTGGGTTTTCCAATGAATTGTTGACATAACTCACACCTACGTATCCATTTGTACATATCTTAAAATAGTGTAGGCCAATAATATCTGGCTCATAAAATCTTGTGAGATATTACAAGTGCAGAAAAATGTCCTCCATAAGCCAAATTGTGGAAAGACTCTAAAATTTTACCTTATTGCACCTTATCCATGCAATGAAGAAATACCTCATCAAGAATTTTTTTATACAAGCCATTGTCCCACAAGACATAGTTAGCAAATTTTAACTTAACATTTCTTTTTTATTTATAAGATAGATGGGTAGGACACTCACCATAGGTAATAAAATGAATGATATTGGAATACCACTCATCAATAGTAGTGACAAAGAGAACTGTAGGCATGTCTTCAACCTTTTTTTCTTCATGTCCTATTTCTTCTGGTATGTTATCATCAATTAATTGGCAGAGACCTCTAACCTGCATAAGCTTAGTAGGTTTGATATCAAGATCAAAATATTGAATTTCAGCAATCTAATTTCCCCTTTTAGTACCAAACTTCTATTGAGTTAAAATGGACTTTACTGTTGTATCAGGCACCAAAACAATAATATGTGAATTGAGGATATAGAATCGAAAATGTTTTACCACCTTAACCATGACATAAGCATGCTTATCCATATTTGAATATTTCAATTAGTGAGCTTTGAGAGGAAAACTCATAAATGATATGGGAGATTCCACACCCTCTTTGTTTTGATGAACAAAAATGACTGAAAGTGTATGTTTAGAATCATAGTTATATACTACGAAGTCTTTGGTATAATCTAGACAAATCAGGATTGGGGCATTGGTGATAGCTTTCTTGATATCTTCAAATGATTCTTTTCCTTCTACAGTCTAATGGAAATTAGCTTTACACTTCATCATGTCAATAATGTGGTAAGTTTTCTCTATGAATTTAGGAATGAACCTTCACAAAAAAATCACTTTTCCAAAGAAAGAATGAACTGTAGTCTTACTAGCAGATAGAGTAAGATTTTGGATGGATTTGACTCTTTTTGAGTCAATTTTTATGCCTTCTCAAGCTACAGTGTGATCGAGGAGTTTATCTTTTGTAACCTCAAAAATTGACTTCTTAGGATTGAGATAAATACCA
This sequence comes from Torreya grandis, assembly GCA_037957365.1. Taxonomy (NCBI): domain Eukaryota; kingdom Viridiplantae; phylum Streptophyta; class Pinopsida; order Cupressales; family Taxaceae; genus Torreya; species Torreya grandis. Next base: position 394,847 of record JARHVA010005210.1, read on the forward strand.
TTTTGTTGATAGCGTTCTAGCACTTGTTGTAAATGATGCACATGATCAGGATGATGTCTAGAAAAAATGGTCAAGTCATCAAGATATACCACAATAAACTTCCCTATTTCATCTCTAAAGGCAAGATTCATTACTCTTTGGAAGGTTGCACTAGCATTGATCAGATCAAAAGGCATTCTATGATATGCAAATGTGCCCCAAGGTGTAGTAAAAGCGGTTTTATATTGATTTGCTTCATTGACTTTCAATTGATTATACACGAAAAAACTATCTAACATTGATAATATTTATGAGACAATCACTATTTTCAATACTTGAACCATGATGGGTAGGGGGTAGTTATCATTTAGATAAGATTGATTTAGGTTTTTAAAATTAACATAGATACAAATTTCTCCACTTTTTTTTCTTATAAGAACTATGTTCGTGATCCAGGTAGAATGATGGATTAAAAAAATATTCTTAAATTTTAACATCTTCTAGATCTCAGAAAGGATAATACCTGATATTTTGAAGTTGTATTGCCTTTGTTTTTGCTTATGAGGTAATGACCCAACTTTAAGAGGAATTTCGTGCCAAATTCCTTTAGGCTGAGAGATTTCAAATCATCATAAGAATATGCCAAAACATAAATGTAATGATAAAGAAGAGTAATGAATTTGAGTTTTTCATTAGAAGTACAAAAATTCCCAATGTTGACCATTTTGAAATTTTCTTTTGTACTTAAATTTAATTGATCAAACTCCTTGGAGGAACTTGAATCCATTTGTTTTTGCTTGATATACCTATCATACTTATCAAATAACTTCTCAAGAGAAACCAAATCTTTTGGAATTTTATTCCCTTTGAGTTGAAGGAACTCTTCACCAATTTTTGAATCTATTTCAAAAATTGATTCCCGTGGTAGAGATTCACTACCTTCAAAATAAAGCTCCTCAAAGATATCCATCTTTTCAAGGAAAGCAATAATTTGATTATCACTATTAAACACCTACCAATGGTCAGCATTATCAGTGACACTTAGTCAAAAGACTAGCTCAATAGTGTACTTATTTCCTTTGAAAATTTTATGAGGAACTATGAGAGTTGCAGAGACATCCAATGAATCTGCATGATCATTAAACTCTCTTGGCACCATAGAAATATTGAAAGCATCAAAATTTTCAATGCAATCCCATACAAGATTGTGATAATATCACAATATTTCATTTTTAGTTTGATACAAATTTTTTACCTGAAAAACCATCGATTCAACATCTCTTCAGGCATGAAGAATCTTAACACCTCTAGCATAAGTAGCTTTCAATCCAAGCAACAAAGATTCATACTCCTTGGTGTTGGTATTGTTGAACTACAACTTATATGAATAAGGGAAAATTTATCCTTGAAGGGATATCAAAACAATTCTGGCTCCAAAACTGGTATAAGAGTAGCTGCCATCAAATTCTAAATCTAAACATCATTAGAATTTGATCTTCTTAAAGATTTCTCTTCATTAGTGAGGGAAGATTCTTTTTTGCCTAAACTTTTCTCTAACAATTCTTTTGATTTTATATATAATATTTTTTGAATTATGACCTAATGAATTTTCATCTGATGAGCTAAAAACATCTTCAATAGTCAGAAAGTAATTACCCATTCCTAATGATTCAAACAAAATTTAAGCTTCAAGATCTGACATTTGGGTGACAATATATTTTGAATCTTTCTTAGAAAGCAACTTTTTCATAATGCCTTTAATAGGTATCCTTGCTTTAGATAGATCCATATTCAACTCTCTACCTACGTCTTTACAAAAATTACATCTGAGCAAAATGCCATAAGAGGCTGGAACATCGGCCACTAAGATTGTCCTTTTAATCCTCTTATCTGGAAAAGCCACAAATACAAATTGGGAATCTTTGATTTGACCCAAATTTACTTATTTTCCATGGAGAAACATCTCTCAAAATTCTTAGTTAAGGTAAGACTGAGAGAATTTGTTACCTTGGCGCGCATAACATTATCGGAAGCTCTAGAGTCTATTATACATTTGCTCAACTTATGACCATTTATTAATAGAGAAACATAGAAAGGCTCTATTTTTTTAGGGGCAACAAGAGGAGTAATGACAAGATTATTTTGAGTGGATTTGTTCTTTGAGGGATCATGAGTCACTTTTAGAAAATCTTATCTTGTAGGGATGGTTTTATTTTTGATGTATTCAACCAACCTATCAAACTATTCAGGATTGGCTTGTAAGTACTCAAATTTAGACATTTAGATCTTGGTCTTCCTAGCATGATCAATTATATCAAATAACTAAAATTAATTAGAAATAGAGGAAGGAAGTCTATCATTCTAGTTTTTATTTGATGTGGTACTGGTATGAAAAATTGAAGCAAAAGGTACAATATTCTTTGAGGTACTCACTTTATTATTGGTCACCGGGTCATTTGATTGGAAAGGTAGTGAAGTCCCCCATTTAGCAATTGAGATTACTAGCTAAGATTATTTTCTTATTTTTCCCTTATCAGCATATTGAGTTGATTGATTTTGGGACCTAGTAAAAATAACATATGATCCATCAAACACTTCTTTCTTTTTCCTAGCTTCATTTTGGTAATTCAAAAAATAAATGTTGGAGTCGCTAGTTAATTCTTCTTCTCCTTATGCAAAGATATTAGCGTAATATTTTTGGTCTAACTCAGGTTGGAAAGAGAGCTCATGTTTGGCTTCATGATAACCAACTGCTGAGTTGACTAGTGCTGCTTCAATGGCAAGTTTCCCCTGTGTGGGAGGAAGATGATTAGATTGCCCTTGATTTTTGGTAGTATTGCCTTGATATGAATGGTTTAGAAATGTATTCCTTAGTATATCTTGATAAGAAGGAACAAACATACCTTGGGCCATTTGCCTTTTTAGAGCTAATAATTTATTTGCTAATTTTTACACCATAAGATCAGTAGTGCTTGTAGAAGAACTTTCAGTAGATGAGATAAATTTATTTTTATTAGAATCTTTTCTTATCTTACCTACCCAGGATGAGATCATCTTTGACCTTGATAGCCAAAATTTGAGTTACAAAAATATCTATAGGGCCAACCCACCTCAATAAAAAACTCACTCGAAGAAGTTGAAAATTGATGAAGAAGCACTTAATATTTTTTGGTGTTGGCTGAGCAATTACAGGGATCCTATTCCTTAGCTTATTAAATTTAGCAATGAAGTTTCACATAGGCTCATGAGACTCCTTATTCATTTGCATAAGCTGAGCCAACAAGGCATGAGTATCTTCTGTAGGTTTGAACCTAACCTCAAACTTGGCCTTGAGAGTGTTTAAATCAGTTATAGTTTGAGATTGAAGATGATAAAACCAATCTGGGACAACACCTTGTAATATTTATATAAATAGTCTTACCGCTATATCTTAATATTCAACAACTATCACACCACATGCTATGCAAAAAGCTACAATATGCTTATCAGGATGAACTTTCCCATCACCATAGAATTTATGAAAATTCTTTCTTGAACTATGAGGTAGTTCATGTAAAGGTGGGGTTAGATTGAGAGGAATAAAAGTGTTACCCCAAGGACCTTGGGATACCATGATGTGATGATTAAAATGAGGGATAACAAACCTTTTTAGGGTATGTATGGACACAAATCTGTTAGCACTAGAACTAGAAGCTTCACCTAGTATTGAAGATCTGACATTGGTAGGAGAAAAAATCTTGATTTGTTGAAGGCAAGATTGTAGAGGAAAAAGATCAAAATTATTTTGTTGCACCAACTCAAATACAAGATCAACAATACCTTGAGCTCTCTAGATTTGCGTATACCATGGATCTACCAGAGTGTAGAATGAAAAAGAACTGAAAATGTTTCAATTTGAAGCTTGAGGCTTCAAAGTGCGCATTCATTTCCCTAGTAGAGTCACCAAAAATCTATTGGGTGAATATTTTATCATCAACTAATTGAAGGAAAAATGGGTATATCAACCACAACATAATGAGATAAATCTCTCTTCTTAGCAAGGGGAGGTTCCCTATAAACTATTATAAACTAAAAATAAACTCAGGGGTGAGATCATACCATCCATTTCTCTTATTTCAAAAATGATGTTTACAAAGTGAAGGAAAACTTCCTTGATACTAATTGAATGAACAAAAAACCTATGAGAGTACAAAGCCTATCATTGCTTCTTTTACTGATTTATAACTTATATCACAATAGAATGAGGTGCAGCCTAAAGTCTCCACTGAAAACTACAACAAAGTATATGATCACAAAGGATAAAAGTAGTTTAAAGCCTTTCTAATATCCCTTATACTAAAACACATAAAAAATCACAAACTAAAGACAACATATTAGCACAAAGTCTCTTTAATTAAATTTAGAACATCTTCCAGATTATTTCTGCTCACTCTGATTATTTAATCAAATAGACAAGATTGTGTTAGGAAAAGGACATAAGAATTATTTCCTAAACAACACAAGTTATTCCAATACAAAGTCTAAAAATTTACTTGCTTTCTAATTCATTTAAGAAAATATTATTTACAATCTGAGATCAAAGTCTCAAAAGGCATCTCAATTTAGGCAAAGTTTTTTGCTTTTAATCACCAAAAGATAATTCATAAAAAGGATGCCCTCTTTATTTATAGGGAGGGGCCTTGAGGAATTAGAAAAGACTTAATTACTTTGACCTAGTCAAAGATAGGAGTCCTTGTTGACTTTGGACTTTCCATATTTTTACATATAATTACACATGACAAAAGTACATGTGAAAATGTCCAAAGCAGTTACAAAAGTGCATTTGAAAAATAGAAATTAAACCAAAGAAGAATAGTTTTAATTTGTATCCCCATTTTTTTTCATGTGAGCATCATACATGGTGATAGCTGCTTGTATCCTGATAATGTTTAGAGTAACAGTGTTCTTGAAAATCACCTTAGCCCTGACTATGGCATCTCTCACTACTGTGATCGATTTTGCATGACAAGTTCACCTAGTTTTCAGATTATTTAGAGATAACTGATTATTCAAAATATTGTCCATAATGGCTACTGAAAATGCCTTATCTTCAAATTCCTTCTAGAACATACCTTCAAATTCCTAAATCATTTCTTCTACTTAATGTAATTAGTTGTTTTGTGATGTAAGCTTGAAAGGTAGCTCCTCCAATTTATATAAAAGATTGATGTCACTTTGTTCATTGAGGTCCTTTGATGATTCAAGGTCACTGATCAATTCTTTAAACACCTAACTCCTATATATCAATGCTTCTTTAGTTGTAGTGTAAGAGTCTCTATTAGTAATGACACCAATTGATATTAGAGTGCTCATTTTTAACTTCTTCATATCCATCCATTTGTCAAAATAATTTCTTATGCTTTTAATATCTTGAGAAATAATATTAATAAGATCATCCAATTCTACTCTTATTTTTGTCATTTTATCCGTCTTCTCAAATAATTTTGTGAGCAAGGAAATTCCTTGTGTATGCATCTTATCTAAGTACTCTTCAAGTACTTTTCCCTTGAGATAGGTCTTTTCTACTTTTTAAATCATGGGGTCTTCTATGGAAATAGCCTTTGGATTTACTATTTTTGGAGTGAAAGTAATTCTCCTTATTACTGTAGTCAATTGTTCTACCATTGATTTATAATGATCCTTCATCTCTTTCTCTCTGTCAAACTTCTAAATCAAGATGTCCATAGCTAACTGCATATCACTCTTAGCACTTTCATGAGTTATCTTACCTAACTCAACTCTAGAGATAGACTAGTCACTTACATCAAAATTTTCAATAGTTGCATCCTGTGAAGGTTTTGCAATTTCTTGTTTGTGTCCCTTATCCTCAATCATCTTTGAAAGAATTTTTGGCTTCTTGGGAGCTTTAAATTTTACTAGCACCATTTTATTGAAATCAAAGTTATTTAGAGATATGGCTTGTTTTTTTCTTTTGGGCATATAAGCTGATAACCAAGGTGGGAGTGCATAAGTACATACATTAAGATCAATTTCCATTTTTGGCATTCCTGGAGTTGCACTTGCACTGGTAGTGGAAACAATAGGTGGAGTATCAATAAAAACTACACCTTTTACTAAGTGATCAAAAGCAAAAATATCTTGAATATCAAAAGATGGAGATGAAAAACTGGGAATTGATCTTGAGGAATGAATAATATCTCCAAAAGCACCTTGAGAGTTGTCAAAAATTATTTTGGAAGGAGAGGGTGATCCAGAAGACGAAACACTGATTAGAGAAATAGGTGAAGGAGTTACAATTGGCATGCCTAACAAGGAAGAAGAAATTCCTATTTCTTATTGCACATTCTCTTGAAGAGGCAAAGTTTCCTTCTCTCATTGATCTATGGGCCTATGATCACTTAGAAACAATTCATCACAGGTTTAGAAGCTAAATTTCAAGAAGAAATAAGAAGAAGGGCAGAAAATAGGATGAAGAATAAAAGTGATGTTTCTTCCTCATCTAGGCCACATAAGCCTAAAATCATATTTGTGATGAAGAAGTTGAAAGTTATGGAAAAAGAGCCAGAAATAGCAGATGTGGAATTAGAGAAGCAAAGCACCAAAGAACTAGCAAGGGAATAGATGGAGACTGATGGTTCAAATCTTTTCCTTAAGGAAGTCAGTTCTTTTTGTGACCATTAGATTGGGGGAAGAGGGGCATTGGCAACTTGTTCAACATGGTATCTATCATTAATCAAATCCTCATCATCCACTAAATTTTTAGGGATATCATCAAGTACTAGATATTCTATCTACTCAATAGATAACCTACTGTAGTCTATTTTCTTGATATCTTCCGTTGTCCTCAAGTCTACCCAAACATCTTCAATCATAAGTTCATGAAATTGGGTTTTACTCTTGATTATATCCTTTATGCCCCTATAATCAAAATTTAGTCTTCTTTTTAACTACTTCATGGTTATGAGCTGCATTTCAATTTCTATAACTCTAGCTTTTCCAGCGGTTAACACTGAAAACCTACCAATTTCAATTAGGAACTTGAAGCCAGGTTTCTTGAGTTTTATCTATTTATTATGTAAGATGATTATTTACCTACATATCTCTATCAAGATCAATTTATCTAAAGGGAATCTTGGAAGCATATAAGGATGACCTTGAAAAAAGCTAACTCATAGGTATGAAAAAGAAGGAAATTGCAAGAACATACATTCAAAATCATTCACAACTGCCCAAGCCTCATCAAACATTCTTATTTGTTCTAATTGAGGATCGAAGAGACAAAAATAATATAAAGAAAATGTCATTTAATCTCCTAAAATGATGAATAGAACCTTTCAATGTCAATTGAGAGTAATATTGATACAATGGGGTTACTCTCCTATCTCCTTTTGATGCTAAACCTGGAAAGGTTCTCATTGAAGCTACAATATACACCAGATAGGAAGTCATGTAGAATTTGAGGTTAGTGGATACCTTCATCAATTGCTCGTGCAAAGCATTACTACTTTTTTCTTCCTAGAAGATGACTTGTTTGCCTTGGAGAATTATCTTAATGAAGGGATACATGCATTCATGAAACTGTGAAGAAGAAGGTAAACCTCTTACCCTACTGAGAAGAGTGATTAGGTCACTGACTTCTTCTATAAAGTCACTTCTTGGAAAGTTTTGTGGCCATCTTGATGAATTTACCCTTGGAGACTTAAGCCATTTATTAATGATTACTTTCTTCACTCTTTCAGGTCTTTGTCATATTCTCTTTGTGCTTCAACAAAATCAAGCTTTATTACTTCGGTGGCAGGAGGACACATGAACACTTTATCGATGAACTCAGGATCCAGTCTAATTACCACATTACCACTAGTGTCTAGTATAGCCTTGGTATCCTTGTTTTAGAACTAAGCACACTGGAGAATAAATTCTATGTTGTGAGCTGTTACAGGGAAAGAAGATACCAGATGAATATTGCTTTTGATTATCTTCCTCATTTCATGGCTAGGATTGCTTGATTTAGTTCTTTCCATGAACTCAGCCATATCCACGTGACTAATCTCTATATTTCTAATGTCATCAACATTAGAAGTAACTGAGGTGATTAGAAAAGCACCTTGATACTTGTACTTCATTATCTTTGACTTCTTCAGAGAAACCTCAGTCATCTGGAAGAGCTTTTGTCTAAAGGTTGTCAATGAAGAAGGATCACCAAGAGAAACTACAATAAAAGTCATGATCATGAAATCAAGGGACATACTAGTAATATGGGAAAATTGCATGTCAATGATCATGACTATGGTGATGTGCTTAAAAGGGCTAAAGTGTGAGCAGGCCAAAAAATTAGAAGAAAGTGGGTTTGGAAAAGCGAAACTAAAAATTTCTCAGAGCTATGAAATTTGGAGGAATGTTTGCATGGGTGGCAAAAATTTCCACCCTTGATTATGAGAAGTAATACTTATGGTATTGGTGGCAAAAAACACCAACCAAGTAGGTAATGGGAAAAAAACTAGATTTTACGTAAGGGCGGCAAAAATTGCCGCTCTTGCAAGTTGAGGTAAAAATATGCACGAGCGACAAAAAATCACTGCCTCAACATGTAAAAGTAAACTTGAGCCTTATACAGGGGGTGATTTTTGCCACCCATGTAGGTCAGGTTTATGTAGGGGCAGCAAAAATTACAGCTCCTACATATAGCTAGGTTTTAAAATTATTTAGGGTGGCTAAAATTATTGACCTTGCAGATCGATGCATGTAAGGAATGTTTAGGCGGTAAAATCCACCACTCTTGTAGGCAAAAATTTATTGTGATGCAAAATTTTATTTCTTAGGCTATTTGCATTATATAATATCAGAGAAGTGAGTGCCATGGAGAAGTGAGGGAGGCAAACCATAGAAAACAAAACTTAAGAAAGAAATACAAAAGAGAAAATAAAAATTGACCTCAATGGAAAAGAAAACAAAAAATAAAAAACCAGAAGCAAAAGACTAAAAAGCAAAACTTACTTGGTAATTCAAAATCCTAAGCTCAAAGTTGGAAAAATAACAATCCCACTCATTCATGCAGTCGAATGATTTTAGGGAGGAGGAGCAAACAACTTAAAATAATCAAAATGAGTAACCACTCAGCATTTAAATGCCCCAAAACAAACACCAACCACTCAGTGTGTGTGATCATAAATGCCATGCATGAAAACTAAGGTCATGCATTGGCTATGATTTTTACCACCCATGCATTATATGGAGGGGTTTGTGCATTGGAGGTGAAAATCACTGCCGATGCATGAAAGGGGAAAAGGATGCAAGGGCGGCAATTTTTTTGCTTTTGCATGAAAAGGAGGGAAAATACAAGGGCAGCAAAAATCACCACTATTGCATAAAAACCAATTAAAACCTATAGGGGTGGTGATTTTTGTTGCCAATGTACTTGAAGGATGAAAAACATGCAAAAGCATCTATTTTCACTGCTAGTACATAGAAAATTAGAAATTGTCTAACACCTTGAAATTATCAAAATTTGATATTCTGATTGGATCAAGATTGCAACGAGTTTCACATTTTTTTAGAAATCATGAAGATGGAACGTTGTGAAATTTTCCAAGATGTTAGTCAACTATTTTCAAGATCAAGAGAAACTTGTCTTGATCGATGAACTTAGAGTATTGATTATGAAATGGACAAGTTTCATAAGGGTTGTCCACAAAAACAAGCATAGCTAATTTTGGGAACAACAAATATCATTCAACTTCCTCCTATCAAGCCACTTCAACAATTTGACTCTTCTTGTCATATACCTAGTTGGCACAATGAGAATGATTTATGTGCCTTCCATCACGTGATAAAACATGATGGCACTAGGTGTAACACTTTTAAGAGCCTTGTACAATCCCTCATTGACAAGGGGGAGCTTACATTTGACAACCCCAATGCACCATTGAATCAATCCCTTGATATATTGAGGCAACCCTTGCCAAACCATGCTCCTAGCAAGAATGAGAGCAACAATGTCGAATGCTCTCATGATACCCATATTGTTAACATGGTCCTTGCTGTCCTCATTTATGAGCCACTTAGTACCCAATATTTTGATACTACACCTCTTACATCCATTAAGGTAATAGAGTCACCTTCTCTTCCTTTATACACCTAAACTAAGGAAATACCATCTCCCTTCCTCCACTTATTAAGGTAGTGAAGCCACTAGCCACCCTTTTAACTAGTATACTAGAACAACACCTTCACCTTTAATTACCAAGTAGACTAATTTCCCTTCAGAGATCATTCCTGAGGAGAAAAAAACTATGTCTACTCCCATAAAGGAACCATCTGTTTCAAATCCACATATTTTGATTGAGGAAGAGGATGAGGTTACCATATTTGTGTCTCCACCTAGAGGCCTATCTTTTAGGTCCACCCTTCAAGGAATCAAACCAACCTATAAAACCTTCTCTAGGATAGTGTAAAAATTGGAATTTTTTTTCAACCTTGACACTAATCGAGACACTTTATGGAAGTAATTAGATCTCTCTTACATTACCTAATTAGGGCCTCTAGCCCTTTCTTGATCTAACCAACCTGACACTTCTATTAACCAACCCCTTACCATATCTACCCAAATTACTAAACCCTCTAGACAACCAACTAAGACCTCTACCAAACCAATCAACCCCCAACTAATTAAGCCAACTAAGACCCAAGAAAACAATCCTTCTCCTATCATCCCAATTAGGTCTACCAAGAATCTTGGTATCCTCTCTACATTGAGCCTTAGTCACCTATCTATGAAAGTGGACCTAACCCCCTCAAGCCCACCAACCAAATGCCAAACCAAAGCAACCAAACCACACAAAGGCCATAAGACCTAAAATTTACCTTCCTCAACTTTACCCTCCATTTTGGGGCCTCATCCCTCTACCTTAAACATGAGACTAGTTAATTCTACCAAAACCTCACCACCTCTTTTGGTGACACCTTTGGAGTTGCTTTCCAATGCATCTCTTTTCACTGTACTTATGATACCTAGGTTAGCTACCTTAAAATCTTCCACCTGCAACACCTTAACCTCCTTGCCTAAACCATAACCATCAACCAAGGGTACAACCTTACCCAAAACACCTACTACCAAACCTATTTCCAAATAACCTCCTACCTCAACCACTAGAGCAAAAAATGCTAAACCTTTACCACCTTTAGTCAAGTCTTACTCAACCATTTTCCATATGTTATTGTAGACTTCTTATTTAGCATTACCTCCCATCAAGCCCTTTGACCCTTTTGCTTCAAACACCATTTGGTATAATGTCCACCATATGTGTTCCTATCATAAGACACTCAACCATAATATAGAGAACTTCAAAGATCTCTCAACTATCATCCACTAGCTTTATGATGAGGATGGTTTTTTAATAGATGAACCCCCTGTGAGCCTTATACTAATTCAACCACCCATCATACCCACCCAACACTCACCTACTTCTCCACTCTTACTTCAGAGTGAAGAAGAATCTAACCAATCCTCCAGTTCAACCTCTTCTTCTATCCATACTATCAATGTGGTCACAATAGCATAATAAAAGGATAAGGTAAAGGCTAAGGTATCATTTATTTGGACATACCCCTAAAAATCCCAACCATCTCCATCCTTGACTAAACCCTAGGTATCTATCTTAGGTGCCTCCTAATCTAACCCTTCAAAATCCATAAGGAGACTTATCCTCAAATAAATTCATCAAACCCCAACTAAGATGATATTGTATGAGCTAATCTCTACCTCTCTCCACCATCACCAAGTGATAATAGAGGCTTTGCAATCCATTAAGCTCCAACCCATAAACCCCTAACCTTTAAGTGCCTTTTTCAGTGCTCTTTAAATTTCTAACCTTGTTAACTCTAAGGATTTAAAAATACCCTTCATCCATCTTCAAGACCTAGATCCTCTCTTTATCACTTCTTACACCTACCAAAGCCACATCAAATAGGTCATGATTTATGGGGGAGCTAGCATAAACATCATCTCTTCTCATGCCTACGACCAACTCAATTTGCTAGATAATGTCATGTCTAAATCCTTAGCCATCCTTCATTCCTTTAATGATACTATTATCCCCCAAAAATATCACTCATTTTTGGGACAACATTTGAACTATTTTGGTCTTATAGACCAAAATTGTCTCTTCCCTTTTTTGAAATTTGTCTTGGGCATTCAAATTCCTCAATTTTCAAGCTTCTCAAAAATATACACACTCTGTAGGCTAGAATCGATAGACTCTACAGGCTTGAATCTACGGACTCTACAGGCCAAGTTCAATGGGCTTTACAGGTTGATTTTTATAGACTTGATTTTTATGAACTCTGCAGGCAGGTTCATTTCTACAAGTTCAAAGACTTCTGTAGGTGCATTTAAGCAAAAGAATTAATTTATAACACTTGGTCATTTTTGGGATTGGTTCAATGCCTTGGTTCAATCAAAAATCTCCATTGACAAGCATCTAAGCAAAGAAGGCTTGAACCGTTGAACCATTGAACCACTTTGGTTCAAAGGTTCAATGAGTTCAAAGTTCAAAAGGTTCAATTTTTTATTTGACTCGGGTGGTTCATCTACTTTGTTTCAATGCTTTAGTTCATCCTTTGGTTCAATCAAATGGTTTGTTAGTCAGTTCAAGGCTTCGTTTGAACCGTTGAACCAAAGTTTGGTTCAACATCTTCTGGTTCAAAGCTTGGTTCAACGGATTGGTTCAATGAAGTGGTTCAAAGGAGTGGTTCATCAACTTGGTTGAATAGTTTTCTTCATTCACTTGGTTTAAAGACATGGTTCAATCAAAGGGTTAATTGGCTTGAACCATTTTGGTTCAACCAAGTGGTTCAACGTTTGGTTCAACCAAGCGGTTCAATCAAATGGTTCAATAGTTGGTACATCACCTTATTTCAAAGGAGCAGTTCAAAGGAGTAGTTTAAATGTAAAATTTCAAGAGAGATTATCGAAGGATAACTGCCCTTGCAAAAGGCACTTGGTTGACAAAATACCCTTCAGAAGGGTCATTTTCAAAGAAGGCCACAGAGGTAAATTTTTTCAAATTTTTGTTTAAGGCATTTGTAAAAGTATAAGGCATAATTCTTTCAGAATTTTTTTTGAAGGAATTCCTTCAGATAAAAAGTTTGAAAGAATTCAAGAAATAGGCTGTGGGTAGAAAGCCTAAAGAAATTTTCAAAGAGGCAGAGCGATTGAAACTTTTTCTATGGACTTTTTGTCCGCAAGAAATTTTTGCGGACTTTTTGTCCATGAGAATTTGCCTGGGGAAAAGCCTGAGGAAAATGCCCACAAAAATAGTCTGCAAGAAAGCTATGAAAGGCCACCAAAGGACCCCCAAGGGTAGGTGCCCTTGTGGGGGACTCTTGGATGCCAAATATAAGGACACTTCCCTAAAGCTGAAGGGTCACCTTCCCTTTGTGAAGATGTAAAACAAGAAGCCCGAAGGCCATTCGAAGACCACTCGAAGATATGTTTGCCGGGGACTCTTCTTGACCCAAGGTAGATCATTTCTTAAGGCCCAAAAGGGTAGATTCTTTCTAGGAAAGTGCCAAATAGAAAACCCGAAGAAGGACAAAGGGGTGATGTGCTTGAAGATGTCAAATTCAAGATAGTGAACTAGCCATTGAAAACATAGTGACGAGCACGCGAACGTCAATTTCAAAGCTCATAAAATAGCCATTGATCCTTGTAATCTACAAACCCAAATGTATTCATAGGCTTTAAGGCCAAGGCCAGTAGAAAGTGACTAAAGAATAAAACAATGAATTGAATCCAAGACCCGATTCAATTAATCAGAAAAGGAGAAACGATGAAGAAGGATCAGATCGCCAGGTGGACATCAAAAGTTGCAAACTTTCAATAGCGTGACTTGTTTCTCTACATTAAGAAAAACAAATGGGTAGATGCCCCTAATTTCTAGCCTATCTTCCTTATAGTTTTCAATGCAACATGATGTGTTACTGTTCCTGAGTCCTTCTTAAAGAGGCTCTATAAGGGACTCTCTTTTATTGTAAATGGATATCTTTTTTGACAATCAGAATGAAACTCTGTGCAAATTGGAGGGCATTACTGAGACTTTGAGCTTAGATTATTGATCATATTTTTTATTGGAATAAGAAAGCAAGTGATTTTTTAGACTTTATACTGTGATATCTTTGTTGTTGAGGAAACTATTCTTATGTCTTTTTCCTTAATATATCTTCTATTCCTTTAATTCAACAAGCAGAATTAGTGATAGTAGTTAGGAAGGTGTCCTAAAGAGTCAACTGTGGAGAGACTTTGTGCCCCCATAATTTCCTTTAGTGTGTTTTCTTTTCATTTCCATTTAAAGGACCTTGGGATGACTTTGTGCCCTCATTGTCCTTCGTATCTTACTTTTAGCAATTCAGGTAGAGACTTTGTGCTACATCTCGATTTGTTGGTTACTATGTCCTTGGTTACACTTTGCATTTACTACCAGGAGTATTCTTGTGGTTTGCTAAATAGTACTTCTAAAAGAAGAGGAGTGCTGTCTGTCATTTCCCTTGAGTTTTTCCTTTGATTTGCACACATCATCTCTAAAGAAAGACAGATGGATGGTTTTTCCTACCCTTGAGTATTATTTTCTATACATACATACATACATATATATATATATATATATATATATATATATATATATATATATATATATATATATATATATAGCCTATCTATAGGGAACCTCCCCTTGATGAGAGGAGAGATTAGTCCCCTTAAAATGTGGTAAACCTACACATTTGGATGACTAATCTTCCTACTTTGGCTGATCAGACCTATTTTGTTTATCAATACGCTAATCAAAAAAATATTCAACCAACAGATACCATATACACTACATTGGGAACTATCATCCTTCATATCCATGTAAGACCCTGCACACTCCTCAAACTATTCTATGTTGTATAAGGTGAATTCTAATACAACATATTGTTGGGAAGACCTTGGATTCTCTCCATGGGTTGCATTCTCTCTACCCTCTATTAAATTAAGTTTGAACATGAAGGCCAGGTCATCACCATCCAAGCTGATGCAAGCCATTTCTCAACATGCAATATGACCTACCACCCTAATGATGTCCTCATGCCTCAATCCAACACACCCTTAATAGTTTAAACCCAATCTTCACCTATCAAAGTAGATATTATACCTCTTTCAACTCATGAGGCATCGAGTAGTTACTCTATACCCTCACACTAAATCCCCACCATAGACCATTTGGAATACATATTTCATTTCCTTTTACTAGGGGAGTATCACCTTTTATAATTTTATGATTTTCCTACTCCTCATGAGTATGGACAACTTACCAACTAGCTAGGATATGACACCAAAGTTGGAACTATCATTCCTTTTAGACTTCCACACTATTAGACCCACTTTGTCTATGGGGGACTCAAAAAATCCATCAATGCTTCTACTACCTCTCTTCCACCTTGCTCATTTACCATTAGTTTCTCTTAACTAAATAAACCAAGTTTTGTCAAGACATACCTCCATTAGTGTGTTTGGAAAGGTTTCAGTCTTGGATGATATGAGCATGGCCCACATGAATTGGTCACCATCAAAACTAAGAAGCCACATGAGAAACATGAACTTAGTTTCATCTTGCCTAATAAGAAGAAAGCCAAGTAACCTAAAACACCTACTACCACCATTATTGAAGAAGATACCCCTTCCTCACTGACCTCACCTCCACTTACGTGTGAGGATGATGACATCATCCCACCTAAATTTTTTTTCATCTAGATGATCAACCTAGGACCCCTAAATTATCATAAGGAGGTGGTGACCGTGGTCATCCCTTTGACCCATCTTAAAATAATAGGAGAATACTCTCCCACCATTAACATTTTTTAGTGTTAGGATGATTACCTACCTTGGTGCTTTAGATTCATCAATCCACAAATCCCTTCCTCTTGAGACCTCAACCATGTTAAATGAATCTACCATAAATATCAACCTGGGCACTTTGTATAACCCTCACATTGTCAAACTGGGTGAATCCTTGAATACTTAGTAAATTTAGGACTTTCCCTCTTTTATCCAATACCACAACATAACACTTTCTTGGTCTTATAGTGATATGCCCAGGATTGACCCTGCCATTGCTACTCATAACATAGTCACTCATTATGATGCCAAACCTATCAAGCAAAAGCTTCAATGCATGCATCCTTACATAGACCTTCTCATCAAAGAAGAACCTCAACATATTTTATCTATCAACTTCATTCAACCTATTTACTACCCCCAATGGGTCTCAAATGTTTTACCTATCACTAAAGCCATACGGGAGATATCCATTTATGTGGGCTTTCATGACCTAAACCT
This sequence comes from Torreya grandis, assembly GCA_037957365.1. Lineage (NCBI taxonomy): Eukaryota > Viridiplantae > Streptophyta > Pinopsida > Cupressales > Taxaceae > Torreya > Torreya grandis. The sequence continues at coordinate 411,195 of JARHVA010005210.1, forward strand.
CACCTACCCCAAAGCTGATTTTCCTCTACCTATCATTGACTAACTTATTGATCTTACAGCCAACCATGACATGTTATCCCTCATGGATGGATTCCTAGGCTACAATCAGATCTTAATTTCTCTCAAAGACCAACATAAAACTACCTTTAACACCCCTTAGGGGACCTTTTGCTATAGAGTCATACCTTTTGGGTTAAAGAACACTGGTGTAACCTACTAGTGTGCCATGACCTAAATTTTTCATGACCTTATCCATACGATCATAGAGGACTATGTGGATGATCTTATTGGTAAATAAAAACTCCAAAAGGATCACTTGGCCATTCTTAAGATCATCTTTGAGAGATTTATCCACTATCATGTCTGTCTTAACCCTAAAAAGTACATCTTTAGGGTCTTATCAAGAAAGCATCTAGGTTTTATTATCTCCCTTCATGGAGTTAATGTTGATCCCACCAAAATAAAATAAATCTTAGACATGCTCCTTCCTACCAACATCAAGCAACTCCAAATCTTGTAAGGGAAGCTTCAGTCTATTCATCATTTCATTTACCAGCTTTCAGACCAGTGCCAACCTTTCCACCACCTTTTCAAAAAGGATGTCTATTTTAAGTAGAAAAGAGATTATAAAAAGGAATTTTATTCACTCAAAGGGTACCTTTTTTCACCACCTATCCTTATCCCTCCCAAGGATTACCAACCTTTCTACCTATATATCTCTACTACTGACCATTCCCTAGGGGCAATGTTGGCTCACTGAGATGAACAACATAGAGAGTAAGCCATATACTATATTAATTGCATGCTTATAGAATATGAGACTCAGTACAATCATACTAAGAAACTCTACTTAAATTTATTATTCATGGCTACCAAGCTTCACCACTACCTTCTTAACCATAAAACCTATGTCATAACCAACATTGACCCACTCAAGTACATGTACTCCAATCCATATCAAAATAATTGTATGGCCAAGTGGCTTATGCTCTTAGAAAAATTTGACCTTGAGTTCCTCTAGTAGAATTAAATCAAGGGGAATGTCATTACCAACAAATTGGATATAACACCATTAGCAGATAATCAACCTCCTCCTCTTAAGTTCCCCGATGAGTCCATCATGGCCCTATCTCAAGCAGATTTCACCTATCAAGTCACCATGTTATTTGATGGATCAAAATTTCAACATGGTGGGGGAGAAGGTATCATCCTTATCCCCTTTGATGGTGAACATCTTCCTTTGTCCTTTAAGATTGAATTTGAATGTACCAACAACATGGCTAAGTATGAAGCCCTAGTGATAGGCCCTCAAACTACCTTATCCTTGGGAGTCAAAATGATCTATATCTTTAGTGATCCCCAATTTGTGGTCAATCAAATCAATGGCTCTTACCATTATAAGAATGATGTTTGAAGTAGTAAAAGTAACTATTTAATGAACTCCTAACATCATTTGAACACTATCATATCTAGTCAACCCCAAGATCTACCAACAAGTTCACTGACACCATGGCTTCCCTTCTCTCTTAGATCCCATTTTCACCCTTTTAATCTAAGATATATATCTTTATCCATATACTTACCCAACCTTCTTATGTCAAACCAAATTCTCCCACCATTTTGATTGTGGAGGATACCTAACCTGACCTTTGGTATCAACAAACTTTTGACTACCTTAACCTTGTTATAGTTCCTTTTGGCCTCTCTAAGAATGATAAAAAATAGTTTATCTAGAGTACCTCATGATATACAATTATGGGAGGAATTATTTGTAAATTTAACTTCTATGGCCTCCTCTTTCATTACCTGCACAATCATTAATCATTTCAGACTATCAAGGAAATGCATGATGGTATCTATGGGGGCCATTTTAGTGGCCTCAATGTAGCTAAGTGCATCCTCTATATTATTTATTACTAGCCTACCCTTGTTAAGACTGATATAATTACAAAAAAAAGTGTGTTAAATGTCAACAACACACTAATTTGCATCATACACCCAACTATAACCTTCATATTTCCACTAATTTTTGGCCCTTTTCACAATGGGGTCTAGATCTTATTGGTGAAATTAATCCCCATTCCTCACAGTGGCACTATTCTATTATCACCATGATCGAGTACTTTATTGAGTGGGTAGAGGCTATTCCTCTAGTCTCAACCAAAGCAGAGAAGATTGTTGACTTTATCAACCATCACATCATCTACCACTTCGGTGCTCCTCATAAGATTATCACAAATTGGTAAATATTTTAAGAATAAGCAAGTCTAGGGTCTATGTGATGTATTTAGAATCAAGTTACGCTTATCCTTACCCTATCACCCTCAAGATTATGGATAGACAAAAGCCTCTATTAAAACTCTTAATAACATGCTAGCTAAAATGGTCAATGTATCAGGTTAAGATTGGCATTTACACATACCTTTCACCTTGTGGGCATATTATACCAGCATTAGAACCCCTATGGGTGCCACCCTATTTTATCTTATATTTAGGGTAGAGGATATCTTGCCTCTTGAACTCTAAATCCCTTATCTTTGCATATATTTACAAGAGTATCTTTCAGAGGACAATTATCATTAGTACCATTTAGACAAACTAGAGCTACTCAATGAGTATCATCTAGTAACCCTCACACATCTTCATGTATTTTAAGAGCATATCAAATGTGCCTATAAGAAACACCTTAAAATATGAGAATTCAACATCACAGACCTTATCCTAAAGACAAATCAACATGTCACTAACATGGAAAAAAACAAGTGGGGAGAGTTTGATTTCAATAGACAAATTACAATTAGATGGATTAGTTTCACCTTGACTTCCACCTCTTGCTTGTGCCTATAAGAAGAGAGGTGCTAAGAGGTTAAAGGCATAGACAATTATTATCAAGAGCTTGTGTATATAGGAGTTTATTTTTTAGGTCAATCAATGTCATCAACATCATTGGCAATCTAGCAACCATATTAGAGAGCTGACTTACTGTCATCTCTCCATCAAGTTCTTAGGTAATATTACTCTATTAGAATCAAGCCAGATTCCACCAACAAGTTAATTGCCTCAACCACTCACCTGATCAACCTTTGGTAAGTCAAATATTTGTTTCCTAATATTTATGTACTTTATTTCTATTTTTCAATTAGCCCAACCCTTATCCATCTCCTAGAATCAATCTTTTGGATCTTGTTATTCAGTAGTTATCAAACCCAAAATTTACATATTAAAACATCGATAGTTTTATCTAACTATTGATGGTTCTTTAAAAACACCAATGGTCACCTTAACCACTGATGGTTACCCCTAATCACTAACTATTACTGTGGCAGTGAAAACTAGTAACCTATTTTCACCTATCTACACCAAACCAAACCTAATTTTTAGTGTTCTTACTTGTTCATAGACCCCCTTCTAATTTTTTGAATCATACCTTGACCACCTAGCATATGTAATAATTAGTTTGTCATTAATTCAATCATTTCTAGTCTATTTTCTTAGCAATCATTCTTATATTCAATTCTAATATCTTTTACTTATTGATATAAATACCTTATTTTTAGTTTATAAACTTAATGTCTCAAAATTTGTGGATTGACAACCCCTAAGGAAGCTCTCACTTTTGGGATCTAGCTATTGCTAGGCAATCCACTCAACTATCTATCTAAAAAACAAGTTTGCTTTAGTACTTTCTTATATGCAGGTCATCCTCCCAAGCCAAAGAGGAGTTCTTCACAATCTTTTGATTTAACATGCATACAAACAAGTTTTTTTTTAACCATACCTATATCAAGTTTATTTTCTCTCTTTATTTATAATTTAAGAAAAAAATTATGTGAAACATTCTAGCATGCCTGGTGGGACATTTTATCTCCACTTGCATTTTATATGTTCTCTCTATCTGTGTTCATAAAAAAAACTAAAATTTCTTTTGGGCATAAAATAAAATGTATCCATTTCTTGCCTTTACTATTAGTTCACTTTGAATTAAAGCATAGTAATCTCATCATAACACCACTTTCGTTACACACACTAGCTGACCACATTCATCAATCAAACATCAAAACAATTTGAAACAAGGTCTAATTGGGATTTCATCACCTAGTAGTCACCTTACCTTTTCTTGGCAATCCTACTTGGATGTCATTACCAAGGGGAGAACCCACTAAACTCTTTGGTTGAGTGTAAACTCTAGAATTTGGTATATACTGGGAAAGCAACCGACACCCTTATCATTGTAGTATGTGAAGTGAGGGGGTAGGCCCCAATATAAAGCCACATATCAAATTAAAATATAGATTCTTTTGAGATCCTTGAATACAACCTAAAACTATCTTTATACTTATCCTCTAGTACCAACTCTACAAGCCATTTTTGAGTCACATATTTCTTCAAAACTAAGGCATAAGCCAAAAGAAAGAGTAAAACTAACTTCTAGACTTAACATACTTTATAGTGTGTGTCTTGATCCCCTTATTCATTTTCTTTTGTTCTTTATGTTTGAGTGGTGAGTTCATTCTTGTTATCTCTCCCCCTTTTTTGCATGGTTGTCACTCACCAGTAATGAAGAGACCTAGTAGAGCAGAACCCATCACTTGACCAATCAACCTCTTCTACCTCCTCATCTATGGAATATGCCTTTGAAGTAGGAGACTTACCCCTTCCTTCATGAATCCCTTTTTTCCTTGAGTATTTCCCTAGGGGGATATAGATTTTACCACTTTTTTGGATAACAACTCATTTGCCCTTTAGCACTACCTTAACACCTCCCCTCACCATGCCCCAGTTTCAATTCCATCTCTATATCCGCTTTATGGTATATCATTCCACTTTATGGGAGATGTTTCTATTGCAATGGTCACCACCTAACCTTTGATTACCCAAGAATCTTCATCTACTAACCCCTTTGATGCCATAGCTAAAAACCAACCAATCCAAACAACTACTACCGTTACACCTTTTACCCCTACCAATGACTCCTCTACCTTAGGAGAAACCCAACCATTAACCTATTATACTCCACTCACTATTGGATCACCTACCACCAACACTACCAACCTTCCCCATATCAACCCTAACCCGTTGATTAATACCCCCTACCAAGCTTGGTGGTATCTATACCCTCTACTTGACCAACCATTAGTATGAGGGTCACTAATTTTCCTCTTGTCACCAACCCAACTACTATCCATACCCAACCCATAGGAATCCCTCAATAGGTACCCATCATGCCTAACCTAGGATACATCCCTAACCCATAAGGGTATGCACCCACTACCTAACCACTATCATCTACCTACCCTTGCATACCAGCTACCCAACCTCTAACATTCACATTCTAATATGTGGTAGCCCCTCAACCACCAACCAATTACTAGTATATCACTAAACCACAACTATAGTATGCACCTTATAATCCTTTAGGTGCACCACCTTAAACTACCCCAATGAAGATGCTCATGGAGAGATGAAAAACCTTGAGTCATCCATTTTAGGGGCTCATAATATCCTATCCTATGATCAGATTTGCAATGATCCTATCCATCCTTCTATCCCCATCAGACCTTATCCTCTTTAGTGAGAACTTATAAAATTTACTAAATTTCAAAGCAAGGAAGATCCCCAGTAGTACCTCAGGGAAGTTAGGGATGCATGTTGCATGATTACTTCCAATGATGCCATTCTCCTCCAAACCTTTCCCATGTATTTATCCATCCTGACACTTGACTAGTATAGTACCATCACCAAGCATTCAATTTTTTCCATCACCCAACTAGAGCAGGTCTTCATGGATCACTTTTCCATTAACATTTCTAAGGTCTCTATAATTGACCTCTATTCTATTAGGTGATTTGATGATGAATCCATTACCAATTTCATCACCTGTTAGAGAAGCTTGATTAATCAACTTTCATTTTCCTTGCCTCAACCTGAACTTATAGAAATTTTTGCCCAGGCTTGTGCCAAGAATATTTATTCTACACTACATGTCCAAAGCTTTAGAAATTTTGATAAAGCTTTGAACATGACACATAAGTTATAGACCCGAGCCATTGATAAGGTAAATTGAATCTATGAAAAAAGAATTCTACGTTCAAGACCATTGAAACCTCTTCCTCTAAACTAGGTAATCAAGTTAATAGCATAACCAAGAGTAAGGGAACTATGAATGTAGTTTTCCTTAAAAATATCCTTCTACCCAATTTCAATTAGAAAAATTATCCCAATATCTCTAAATACAACATGAGAAACCCAAACTAAAGCAACCAAAAATAGTCCACTCCACTTGGATAATATTATGCCTCAATTCTAAAGAAGATATTATAAGCTAACCTCATACAACTTCCTCCCATCAAACCTCCTTAGCAGTTTGATTCTTCTCATCCCACACTTGCTTGGTACAATGAGATTGACCTCTATGCTTTCTATCGAGTAATTATACATGACATCCACTGATGTAACACTTTCAATATTGTTATCCAAATCCTCATTGATAAGGGGGAATTTGTATTAGATAACCCCAATACCCCTTAAAATCAAGCCCTCAACATCTTTAGGAAGAATTTTTCCAACCATGCCCCTAATAAAAATGATAACACCCAAATATAATGTTCTCATGATGCCCACATGATCAATATGGTTCTTGATACACTTATCACTGAAGAGCATATTAACCAACCTACTTATTCTTCCCCTACCTCATCTATCGAGGTGGTGGAGTCACCTTCCCTTCCTTTGGATACCTAAACCAAGGAGATTCTTTTCTCCTTATATTTAATCATATAGGATTTGGAATCATCAAACACCACTTTGAATAGATTAATCAAGCAAAAAACTATTCCTAACTCACCATTTACCCTAACTACAAAATAAACCACTACTCCTATAGACATTACACCTAGGGGGGAAACTTTATCACTAGTCCCTCTCATAGAGGATCCACCTATCCCAACTTTACATCCTTTTCTTGAGGAAATAGGTGAGGATACCAACCCTCCTTCTCAACCCATAGGTTTTTCATTTGCACCCACTACCTAGCGTGTGAGACCAGTCTATAGACCTTTTTCTAAACTAGTTCAAAAATTGGATTTTGTCACAAGACTAGATATGGAATGAGACACTTTTTGGAAATAATTGGGGCTCCCTTACGCTAATAAAAATGAATATTATATCACTCCTTTAACCAACCAATACATCATCTTTCCACCTCTTCTTAAACAAATCAAAATCTCTAACATCCCATCACCCTCTCAACCAACCAAAATAACCATGCCTCAGATAACCAAACCACCAATTAAATGATTAAAAAGTCTTGGTGCCTTCCCTAGAAATATTTTGGTTTGCCTATCTTTAAAAGTGGAGTTATACTCATCTGGCTCGATGCCTCAACCTCAAGCCAAACCATCAAAATGGGTGAAACCATTAAAGTGCCACATGGCCAAGATTCTACCTCCCTCTACCTTACCTTCTATCTTGGGGCCTTACCCCTCAACTTTGATTAAAAGGTAAGATCCTTTCAACATATGTTGCCCACCATTATTAGTGACACTAACTCACTTACTTTTTAATATGCTAGTCTTTCCTAAATCACTAATAACTAAATTATCAAACTCAAACCCTTCAACCACTAGCATACCCTAAACAAAATCATCAACTAGGAGCACTACCTTGATGAAACCCTCTCTCACCAAACCAATTACCACAAAATCACCTAACTTCCCAACTAAATCACAACCTCTAGACCCTTCCCACCTCTGAATGAGTCTTACTCAACCATTTTTCAAAGGTTTATCTAAGCCTCTTGCCTCACCTTACCTCCTATAAGATATTTCTATCCTCTTAGTTCAAAACCAACATGGTAAAATGTCTATCAAATCTATTCTTATCATAAGACACCTGGACATGATATGGAAAATTTCAAATCTCTCCACACCATTATCTGTTAACTCTTTAAAGAAGATGATCTTTTATTAGATAAAATTCCCTTGACTCCTCTATCGATGCACCCAATAGCCATTTGCCAATGCATTCCTAATACTCTACTCTCGCCTTAGAGTGATAGAGAACCTACCCAATCTCCTATTACATCTTTCCATTTTATCCACACCATTAATATGGTCAAACGATCAAAAAAAGGATAAAGGGAAGTCCAAGTTATCCATCCCATGGACATATTCATCTTCTCACCCTAAGACAAACCACATCCAATCCTCTTCATCCTCAACTAAACCCAAAGTTACCATTTTAGACACCTCAAAGGCCAACCTCTCTAAATACATCTAGAGGGTCATTCTAAAATAGCTGCATTAGACCCTAGCCAAGATGAGCCTCTATGAGCTCATTTTCACCTCACCTCACCATCACCAAGCCATGATGGAGGCTATGTAGGCCATTAAGGTCAGAGTAGGTGATTCCCAACCTATAGAATCCTTTATCAGTGCTTTCCAATTCTCCACCCTTGTGACCTTAAAAGACTCAAAGGTAACCTCTATCCACCCAGAGGACCCATATCCTCCTCTCTTTATTACTACCCATGTTAACCACACCTACATTAAATAGATTATGATTGATGGGGGAGCTAGTATCAATATCATCTCTTCCCATGCCTATAACCAACTCAAATTGTTGGATAATATCATGTCTAAAACTTCTACCATATATAGATCCTTTAATGACACTATTACCACTACCTTTGGAAGAGTTATCCTCCACATTTATCTAGGAACTTACACGTTACCTAAACTTTTCTATGTGGTCAAAGGTGAATTCTAGTACAATGTTCTACTAGGGAGACCTTAGATCCATGTTATGGGTTATGTACCTTCTACCCTTCATCATTATGTCAAGTTTAAGTATGAGGTTTAGGTTGTTACTATACAAGCTAACCCATGCCCTTTATAGCATGTAACATGACTTATCACCCTAATGATGTTATCTAATGACCATTAAAAGTACGCCTTCCATCTATAAGCAACACATCAACCATAAAAGATGAAGCCATTTCTTCCTCTTCCACAAAGGAATCTACTTATTCATCTATTTCCATAGAGCAAATAGCCACTTTTGATGCCTTGGAATCTACCTTCCAATTCCTTACCCTTGGAGAATACCAGCTCCTTACCCTTGATGCTTTCGTTACTCCCCAAGAGTATGGGAAACCCAACCACTAACTAGGTTATGACACCAACATTAGAGCCATTATATCCTTAGGGATTATGAGCTATCAAACCTACTTTATTGATGGGGGGATTGACAAGACACTCAATGCTACTACCACCTCCTCTCCACCATAACCATTCTCCTCTACATTCTCTTAATTAGACAACTTAAGATTCACCAAAATATACCTTCATAGGTGTGCCTAAAAAGGGTTTGGCTTAGGATGATATGAGCATGGTCCATACACATTAATTTCAATAGAGACCAAAAAATAGCATGAGAAGCATGGCCTTGGTTTCATTCTACCTAATAAGAATAAAGCCAAACAACCTATCATTACCATTGTTTAAGAATAATCCCCTTCCTCACTGACTTCCTCTTCACCTGAGTGTGATGATAATGACATCATCCCACCCAATTTTTTTCATCAACATGATAAAACTTAGACCCTTGACTTATCAAAAGGAAGGGGCAATAATATCCATCCCGTTGACTTATCCTGAGATGATAGGAGAAGACTCTCCTATCATTCACATTGTTTAGTGCCAGGATGATGATTCCATTCTCACCTACTTTGGTGCACTTGATTCTTCTATCCACAAATCCCTTCCTCCTAAAACCTTAACCATGTTAAATGAATGCACCATAGATATCAACTTGGGCACTTCAGATAACCCCCACATGGTCAAGATAGGCCAATCTCTAACCTTTAAGGAGCTTCAAGACCTCTCTACATTTCTCCAAGACCATAGTATTGCATTCACTTGGTCATATGCTGACATGCCTAGTATTGACTCAACCATTATCACCCATAACATCATAACCAATCATGAGGCCTAACCTATTTGATATAAACTTTGATAAATGTATCCTCGCATAGCCCTTCTTATCAAATAAGAGCTTCAATGTCTCCTCTTTATCAACTTTATTCAACCCATAAATTATCTGTAGTGGGTTTCTAACATTGTACCTATCACCAAAGCCATAAGGGGACTATGTATTTATGTGGAATTTCATGACCTCAACCTCACTTACCCAAAGGATGAATTTATTATCCTTAAAATTGACAAACTTGTTGATCTTATAGCTAATCATGACATGTTATCTCTCATGGATAGATTCTCAGGTTATAATAAAATTTTGATTTCCCTTGAAGATCAACACAAAATTGCCTTTATCACTCCATGTGGGACCTTTTACTATAGATTCATGTCTTTCAATCTTAATAATGCTGGTGTGACCTACCAATGTGGTATGACCTACATCTTTCATGATCTTATCCATAAAATCATAGAGGACTACATAAATGACCTGCTCAGAAAATACAAACTCTAAAAAGACCACATAGCCATCCTCAAGATTATCTTTGAAAGGCTTATCCATTACCATGGCTAACTTAACCCTAAAAAATGTTTTTGTGGGGTCTTATCAGGAAAAATCCTTGGATTCATCATTTCCATTTTGGGAATTGAGGTAGATCTAGCCAAATTTAAATCCATCCTTGAGATGCTTCCCTATCAATCTTAAATAACTACACAATTTGCATGGGAAGCTCCAATCCATTCACCACTTTATCTCTTAGCTCTTTGATCGATGTCAACCCTTCCATCACCTCTTGAAAACAGATATCTCTTTCAAGTGGAATCTTGACTATCAAAAAGCCTTTAATGCACTCAAAGAGTAACTTTTATCCCCACACGTCCTCACTCCTCCTAAGGATGACCAGCATTTCTACCTTTATATCTCTACCATCGACCACTCCCTAGGGGCAATACTTGCCCATCAAGATGAATAACACAAAGAGTAGGCTATTTATTACATTAGCCATATGTTTGTCAACTATGAGACTTAGTATACTCATACTGAGAAACATTTATTGGCTCTAGTATTTGTGGCCACCAAACTTTGCCATTATCTTCTCAACCATTAAACCTATGTAATCACCAACATTGACTCACTCAAGTACATGCACTCTAAACCATACCAAAACTAGCATATGGCCAAGTGGCTCATTCTCTTAGCAGAGATTGACCTTGATTTCCTTTAACAAAGCTTAATTAAGGGGTAATTCATTACTCACTAATTGGATGCCACACCTATAATAGATAACCAACCCCATCCACTTGAATTTTTAGATGAGTCTATCACAACCTTGTCTCAAGCGGATTTCACCTATCAGGTCACTGTATTCTTTGATGGATCAAAGTGTCAGCATGGTGGGACATTCGATATCATCCTTGTCTACCTCATTAGTGAACCCCTTCCTTTATCTTTTAAACTTGAATTTAAGTGTACAAACAATATGGTTGAATATAAATTTCTAGTAATAGGTCTCCAAACTGGCTTAGCCTTATGAGTCAGAGCAATCAATATCTTTGGTGACTCCCAACTTGCGATCAATCAAGTCAATGGCATATACCAGTGTAGTAATGATGTTTTTAAACTATATATATAGTTAGTTGAATAAATCTTGACATCATTTGAATGCTATCATATTAAAACAACTTCACGATCTACTAATACATTTACTAACACCATGGCTTCTCTTATTTCCCAAATCCCATCAATACCCTCAAAATCCAAGCTATCAGTCATTTTCCATTGCCTCACTAAACCTTCCTACATCAAGTTAGACTCTCCAACCATCTTTAATGTGGAAGATACCCAACTTGACCTTTGGTATCAACAAACCTTTGATTATCGTAACCTTAGCATAGTTCCCTCTGGCCTCTCTAGGAATGCCCATCGAGTGTTTATTCAAAGTACCTTTCGTTATGCCATTAAGGGATAAATACTATATAAATGTGGCTTCAATGGCCTCTCCTTCCATTGCCTATGTGGTCAAGAAGCCTCTCATGCTATCAAGGAAATACATGAGGGTACCTATAGGGGTCATTTTAGTGGCCTCACTATGGCTAAGCGCATCCTCTGTCTTGGCTATTACTAGCCTAACCTTAACCAAAATTAATTTGACTATGTGAAAAAAGGTGTTAAGTGTCAACAAAATACTGATTTTCATCATGCACATAGCCATAGCCTTTGAGTCTCCATCAATTTTTGGCCTTTTTCATAATGGGTTTTAGACCTCATTAGTGAAGTCAACCCTCATTCTTTACAGGGACACCATTATATTATTACTACAACTAAATATTACACAAAATGGGTGGAGGTTATTCCTCTTATCTCTAAAAAGTTTTAAAAGATTTTGAAAGTTATCACCCATCATATCTTCTATCATTTTGGTGTTCCCCATAAGATCATCATCGACAATAGAGAATCCTTTAAAATAAACAAGTTCAAGGTCTTTGTGATGTATTTGGTATCAAGCCAAGTTTTTAATCACCCTATCATCCACAAGAAAATGGACAAGCAAATGCATCTAACTAAAATCTTAACCACATGCTCACCAAAATGGTCAATGCCTCAGGTCAATATTAGCACTTGAACATCCCTTTCACTTTATGGGCATATATTACTAGTATCTGAACCCCTACAGGTGTTACACCGTTTGATCTTATGTTTGGAGCTAATTATATTTTGACTCTTGAAGTATAAATACCTTCTCTTCATATATCATTATAAGACCTTATTTTAGAGGATGATTATCATCAAGAATGTTTATCCCAACTCAAGCTACTTTATGAGCATCATTTGGTCCATCTTCCCATCTTCATGTATATCAAGAACAAATTAAACGTGCTTACAAGAAATGAATAAAAGTGTAAGAATTTAATATCAAAGACCTTATCCTTAAATAAAATCAACATATAACTAATATGGAGAAAATCAAAAGGGATAAATTTGCTTTCAATTGGCTTAGACCCTACATCATAACCCATAAGTATGGATCAAGAGCTTATCATTTATCCTATCTCAAACACAAACTAAAACATAAGCCTTTTAATGCTTCACATCTACATCCTTTCTATTCTTAAAGAAGGGTCACAATCATCCTTTGTATAACTTAAGTTCATCCCTTGTAAACCACATTCATCTCCCTCTTTTAGAGGTGACAAACTAGCTGAATCATGTGATTATCCATCACAATCATAGCCTAATCTTGAATTATAGATACCACAACTCTATCCATGGCTTGATTCTAAAGGTACTTCCCATCCCTCTTTAGGATCAATTCCCATGGTTGTTGTCACCTAAACATCTTTTCACCTATGCAACCTTCTTTTGATCTTAGTTTTGCCTTCATAAAGTTAACCCCCTTAAGCATGTATGAGCAAGTCTATGTTAAGAAAAAATAATCAAAAGCAAAATAAACATCAAAAGTCAAACACAAATCATGAGTCATTCCTAAAAATTCTTAGACTACTCCCTTAAAGGATAGATATGGAAAACCTTATCTAAGATTGCAAGATGTAAGGTGGACTACTCCCTTGAAGGACAACTATCAAAAGCATTTGAACTAAGCATATACTCTTAGACCACTCCCTTGAAGGATGTCTAAGTAAAGAATTTGTCGAAGCTATAAATTTCCTAGAAGCTTCCCACATTGATCGACTTCCCTAACCTTAAAGAAAATCAAAATAACAAATAACCAACAAGAAAAAGCAAAAGAAATGAGACAAGTCACAATTGGCTCTCATCAGTAGACTTTCCAGATTGATCAGTCTACACTTTATACATACACATAGACTATGATTATGCTACTTCTTCAAAATCCTACATAAGAGGCATGCTAGTGTTGAAAGAAGGTTCCATTTTCACCCATTTCCCCTCCACACATCATATGCACAAGATTTATGAGATTACTTGACACAATGTGATCAAGATACTATCTTTTCACTCAAAGTATGCCAATGCAAAGCATTCAAAAGGATTATCTTCATTAATCCAATCCAAATTTGGGTTTTTTTTGTTATATCCTTAACAATAAACACATCAAGACTTTCTTCCTTTCTAATTATTATTTTATGAATTCATGTCTCTCATGATTATTTTCCCTTTTTCCCACGTAGTTTGTTATCTATACTTGATTTATATATTTCATAACATCCCTAATTATAATCACTTTACATTTCCATGATCATGAACAAAAAACATCAATAATAACTATAACATTGTGAACTATATCCATAAACCACATCACATATCTATCTATGATAAAAAACACATGGACCACATCATACATCAACTATCTATCTATATATCATCTTATCCATCTACCATCACAGTATCATGTAAACATACATCACCTCATAAATGACCCTAATTAAACCATTCATCAAAATTTCCATAACCATAATCAATGATCAAAATTTCATAAACCACATCATCTATCTATATATGTATCATCCTATCCATCTACTATAACATCACACTAATCAAGCTTATAAACATCAAATTATAAAACCACATGAACATAACCATAAACCAAATCACCATCATCACAACATCATATGACATTAAACCATAAACCATAAACTTGCACAAAAACAACACATTAAAACATCACATCATAATCATAAAATACATCATAAAAATAAAATACATCCATATCATCAACACCATCATAAACCTCATCATATACATGATGTCCATCAAATAAAGATACATGTACCAATGTATAAAACTCTATCTCATATACATCTTGTGTCATTGGCACGTAGGCCGATATCAAAATAAAAACCATACACATCATGAAACCAAATAAATCAAGCCCCTATGGAACTTGAACTACTACCACACTTGCCACTACTTATAGCCCCACCTATACCTACACCTGCACTCTCATCTAGTGGTGGTCCCCTTGATACCCCTATTTTACCCACTATGGAAGCCCACTATCTTAGAGTGGCTATAGATGGCCAACCTATAAAACTAGACCTATACTCTCCATATCCCGTTGTCAGTGGAAATTATGCTAACACCATCACCTCATAGTATCTCATCTACTGCATGATGGCTAAGTACAATGTCCTTAAAACTATATTAGGTGGTCCTATTTATACTAGTGCAACCACTCCTACCCTCTATCTTAAGGAATATCTCTCTAAAGTCACTAAACCTAGGAAGGTCCTTATTATATCTCACTTTCCCATCAAAATTTCAACCTACCTCTATAAGGTGACAACCTAAGCTTACAAGGTAGCCACCTATCCTTATAATCCCATGATCTGGGCCTATGCTGTTGCCATTGCTACCTATGCCTATCTAGCTATATCAAAATCCATGGGCTATTAAACCCCATCTCCCCATCTAAAATTAACTACTATATATCTTCTTGGTATTAGGTCACATACCCCTCTATAAAACCAACATCATCTCTGGCTACTCTCACTGATAGCTCCTCATTGTCTAAAACAACATCCTGTGGCTATGGCTCTAGGAGCAATAACTACAAATCTTCTCTCTTGTATTATGGGAAATTTGATGGGATTTTTTAAACAAGTCTAATTTGTCTCTACTCTCAATCTAATGGGATAAGCTCAGTCTCACCATCTCATCTCCTATAGATCCTGTTGTCCCTAAAAAATGATTCCTCATTTTTTAGACAACATATGACTATTTTGGTCCTGCATGGCCAAAATTGTCCATCCCCTTTCCAAAAATTTGTTTTAAAACATTCAAATTCACCATTTTCTCAACTTTTTGGTAAAGGGATTAGCAGGTTCAATGGGTTCAAAGGATTCTACAGGCGATTTCAATCAAAAGGGACTAGTTTCTCGCACTTGGACACTTTCAGGACAGGTTCAAAGCTTTGGTTCAACTGAAAAAGGGTCATCAACAATCTTCTAATTGAATGAACCAATGAACCTTGAACCACTTTAGTTTAAAGTTCAATGGGTTAAAGGTTCAATATCAGTAGCAAGCTTTAAATGTGTCAAGTGCTTTGTAAAAGTTCAAAGGTTCAAGCAATTCAAAGGTTGCCTCAATTAAGGAAGGATGTGCACAAAAAAAAGAGTCAGGAAGATGCTACCAAGTGTCATTAGCCAAGCCCCTTTATGCTTTGTTTTAGAGAAGTGGTGGAACATGCCATGTGTTCCCTCTAAAGCTCGATAGAAAACGATAAGTGTTAATATCCACAGTCTCTCCCCTTTGCTTCACTATTTCGAGCAAAGACCATATTGGGCCTAGGGATGAGTGACTAAATGAAGTGGAATGCACCAAGTGTCTGCATCCACATGACTAACAAGTGTATTCAAACTGCACCACATGTCCTTTGCAAATATTAGTAGAGGGTGAAAAGTGTCATCATCCACGAGAGCTCGACTGAGCCCCAAACATTTCTATGATGTCGCAAAGGCTCAAGAAGGTGGATGTTGCCAAGTGTCAATAGTGGAAGATGCCACGTGTCCTCACCTATTCTAGCAGAAGATGACATGTGACACTTGTTTAAAGAGTGAAAATAACCACATGTCAAAGGAAAGGGGCACTTTCAATACAAAAGCACATATAGAGTGAAGGAAATGAAAGGGATGATAGCCTGCTAGAGAAAGAAAGCTCGAAGGCCACTTAGAACACCCTGAAGGGCAAGTTCCATTTTAGAAAGGTTTGAGCCTCAAAGAGAGTGGTGGATGCTGCCAAGTGTCACATAATGAGGCATAGTTTCAAATGAAGCTTCATTGAGTGGAACCCATCGCATGTCTTGACCCAGTGCAGCAAAAGCTACCATGTGTCTACATCTGCACCCCCTTAGCCTCTAACAGTTTCAAAGATTATTCCAATAAGCTTATTTCAAAGTAGTGGATGCCACCACATGTCCTTGCCCACATCATAGCATGATGACAGGCCTATAGATGTCAAATTTAAGGCAACTGGCTAGCTGTTAACCTTCAATAAGGAAAAGACCTATGAATGCCAAATCAACTGCATTTAATGTTTGTTGATTTTTATAAACTCAAAAGATGAACCTTGATTCATTTGAAAAAGCCTAAGGCCAAGATCAAGACAAGGAAGAGACAAAGAGGGAAACTTATTAGGAGTTACTACTGATAGGTGAAGTAATTCACTGGGTAGATATTTAGGAGCTAGTAACATTGAAGGTGTCGTCTGCTTATCCCCTTGGAGGGGAAGACAGAGTAGACAGTTTTGCAGCTAAGTAGGTGAATGAATGAGTGATTCAAGCTAAGGAGGAGGCACTAAGAGAGGAATCAACATGCCACATTCAAGGTAGCCACCTTGCTCTAGTAGGGCCCTTCCTGACAGAACCAAGAATGCATCCAAGGCATTGAGTACACTGAATGGGTCACTTCATTAGGAGAAAGTGCCAAGCCTCCCTCAAGCCTCTATATATTGTAATCTCTTGTCCTATTTTAGGAAACCTTTTTGATTATCAAAAGCAAAACTCTACTCAAATTGAAAGGCATTACTGAGACTTTGAGCTCAGACTGTAATTCATATTATTTTATCTGGATGAGAAAACAAGTTACTTGCAAACTTTGTGCTGTTATAGCTTGTGCTTTTTTAGGAGATTGTTCATATGTCTATTTCCTAGGAGCTTTCTTGTCCATTTGATTTAACAAGCAGAACTAGTGGAGGTGATCAGGAAGGTGTCCTGAAGGCCAACTGTGGGATGATGTTGTGCCCCCATAAGTACCTTCAATGTGTTTGCATTTTCCTTTCCTGTGTAAAGATCCTTGGGATGACTAGGTGCCCTCATTATTCTTCATTTTCCTCTCTTGGGTTGCTGGTCACTCAGCACCCCCTTTACCGATTACTTGCTACCTAAAAGATTCCTGCTGCCTACTGAAGAACACTTCTAAAAGAAGAGAAGTACCTTCTGTCATCACACAAAGATTTCTACTATTTAGGAAGGAATCTGGCTCTTGGCTGAAAGTTGCTTTTGAAAGAAGAGAAGCACCTTCCCCATCACCCAAGATTTCTTCCTCATTTATCAGCATCATCTCTAAAAAAAGAGAGATAGATGGTTGATCCCACCCTTGTGTCTTACTTTTTGCATATTTATATAGTATATAGCCTCTGCATATTTAATAGGGAACCTCCCCTTGATGAGAGAAGATATTTGTCTCCAGTTGATGTAGTATAGCTACACACCTGGATGACCAATCTTTCTATGCTGTGGTGATAGGAACTATTTTGGTCACCAGTTAGTTGGCTAACAAAATATTCACCCAATAGTTTTTGGTGACTCCGCTGGGGACTTGAACAAGCAGTCCCTACCCTTATCCATTATAGAGTCTAGAAACTCCCATCTGGGTCTTACCCAGTATCATTATAGCATTACCATCTTCCTCTATCTTTGTTATATTATCTAGTTTACAAAACTAGAGCTATTGGGAAAGAGTGTGTAGTTTGAAGCCTCAAGCCTCAAGCTAAAGCATGGCCAGTCCTTTTCCATTTTTTTTGCAATCTGGCCACTTCATCTAGATGTGTTATCCTTGCTTTCAATAATTAAATCATGGTAGCTCGAGGCCCTTGGGGTAACTATTTTGGTCCACTTAACTTGACTCTACCTTTGCATGAACTCCCATGTAGTTCAAGAAAAAATTTCCCCAAATTCTTTGGTGATGGGATAGTTCACCCTGATGAACACATTACAACCTTTAGCATATCCTATGTGTGATAGGGGTGGAATTTGAAGATGTGGTAGTCAAGCTTTTTGTGGAGACCCTACAAGGTGCTACTACAGACTGGTTCTACCATCTACAAGCTAGATCAGTGACTAATTGGGATACACTCAAAGCCAAGTTTGAAGCTAGGTTCAGGCCTATAGAAGATGTGCATGCCTTGCTAGCCTAGCTCACTCTGATGAAGAAAGAACCCCATGAACCTATGAGGGACTTCATTTCTAGGTTCAACAAGCTGAGGCACAAGATTCCCATGGTCACCCAACCAACACCTTAGAACCTTAAATGCTTCTTCATCAACTCACAATTGCCTGAAGTGAGTTTTTTGCTGAGACAAGCTAGCCACATAGACCTTGATGCTGCTCAAGACTTGGCTACTGAGGTAGAACATGACCTTATCTTGGTAGGAAAGATAAGGAGAGATCCTAATAGAGGCAAAGCTTTTTCATCTTCTGGATACTCACCCACAACCACCATTGACCCAATGGTGCAAAAGTTGGCAAATGAATTGCTAGCCTTGAAAAGGCAAATGGCACAAAGTATGTCTTTTGATATTCTATATAGAGATGCACCAAGGAGGACATTCCCCAATCAGCCATATCAAGGCAATGCTACCAAAAGTCAAGAGCAACCAAATCATCTTCCTCCCCCATAGAGGAACCTTGCCCTTGAAGCACCTCCAACCAACTCAGCAGCTGGATATTTGGAAGCAGAACATGTTTCCTATTTCCAACCTAAGTTCAAGCAAGAAAATAAAATTGATCTCTTTAAGAAAGATCAAGATGAGTCAGTGGGTGACTCCCACATCAATTTCTTGAATTACCAGGATGAACCCAGGAGTGAAGGTGAAGTAGTCAAAGGATCAAACGCAGTATTCACCTAGTCTGAGAATCAGTCAGCCCAGCAGGATGACAAAGAAAAGATAGAGGAGTGACCCCAACCAGTGATTTCAATTACTGAGTAGAGAACAACTCTCCCTTTCTGGTCGAAGGACCCAGTGATTGCCAAGAAGGTTAGTACATCAAACATATTTGCACCTTCTACTTTAACTTTGCAAACCGGTCCTCCCCCTCTCGAAAACGAAAAGGATGAACTCCCATCCTCTCTTCCAAGTCCATTCCAGTAATTTGACATGATTGATCATGTCAAGAAATCCAAAATTCAAATGATTAAGTTTGAATCCCTACAAGCCAATCCTGAGCAATTGGACATTGATGGAGAACCAGGTGTGGACCTGTCTGAGGAAAAAATTGTAGACACCTAAACATTGGCCGCTATAGCTCAAATTCTATTTGAACCTTTAGGCAAGGGTAATTACTCCTTAACCATAGAGTATGCTTGTGTCTTAAATGATGAAAGTCCCATGACTGACAATCCAAGATTTGATCCAAACAAGGCTTCAAAATAATCAGTAGGGTATAGTACAAATCAAGAGGGATCTTCGATCTCCAATGAAGAAAAATCTAATGGGAGATCAGCTTCTAATGATGCCTAGATCTTGGAATCTAATGGCAACAATTCTTCCACTCATGTTGGATACAAATCTCTATTGCTTAGATTAAAAACTATTCAGGATGAAGAGATCAAACTCCTTCACACCAAAGGAGATGTCGAGCTAATGGCTTGTCAGAGGTTTGAGGCTAACAATCAAAATATGTGTTGGACTAAACCAATAGAACAATAAGCTATGGTGGTGGACCATACTGCTGTATTCCAAAGTTAGCAAAAGGAACTCTTCATAGGGAGAGCAAGGAGTTATAGTTTTTAGTTTGATGACCACATCACGCCATGGGGCAAGAATAAGAAAAAGCCAAGAGGAAGACGTAGAAAATTGGTTTCTTGGTGGAGAGCTCCATTCACTTGCCACCATTTTTGGGGGCAAAATGGTTTCCTACTAGTTTACCTGAATGGCATCCCCTTTTATTGTCCCATGATGAGCAGCGTTTGAAGTACTTCAATTCTTGAAGTATCAAATAAGATCATCTGTACATATGTATATCTGTATAGTCTTTAGTTCTGTTTTGTGCTTTTCATTTTCATTTTTTTTGGAGCCTTTCTTTTTGGGTAGCATGACTCCATAGCCCAATGGCACACTTCAAGGCACTAGAGATTTTGGTTTCTACTCCCCTCAGCTATTTCAAGTTGTCATCTGAAGGAAGTTCCCCAATAAGAGCCAGCTGTTGTCCCTAAAAAATGATTCCTCATTTTCCAGACAACATATGACTATTTTGGTCCTGCATGGCCAAAATTATACATCCCCTTTCCAAAAATTTGATTTGCAACATTCACATTTGCCATTTTCTCAAATTTTTGGTAAAGGGATTAGCAGGTTCAATGGGTTCAAAGGCTTCTACAGGTGAGTTCAATCAAAAGGGACTAGTTTCTTGCACTTGGACACTTTTAGGACAAGTTCAAATCTTTGGTTCAATCGAAAAAGGGTCATTAACAATCTTCTAATCGAATGAACCAATGAACCACTGAACCTTGAACCACTTTGGTTTAAATTTCAATGGGTTAAAGGTTCAATATCAGTAGAAAGCTTCAAATGTGTCAAGTGCTTCATCAAAGTTCAAAGGTTCAAAGGTTCAAGCAATTCAAAGGTTACCTCAGTTAAGGAAGGATGTCCATAAAAGAAAGAGTCAAGCAGATGCTGCCAAGTGTCATCGACTGAGCCCCTTTATGCTTTGTTTTAGAGAAGTGGTAGAATGTGCCATGTGTCCCCTCCAAAGCTCGATGGAAATCGACAAGTGTTAATATCTATAGTCTCTCCCCTTTGCTTCACTATTTTGAGCAAAGACCATGTTGGGCCCGAGGATGAGTGACTAAATGAAGTGGAATGCACCAAGTGTCTGCATCTGCATGACTAAAAAGTGTATTCAGACCGTGCCACATGTCCCTTGTAGAGATTGGTAGAGGGAAATGTTAGGGTGTGGAGCTAAAAGCTTCACCTTATTGCAAATAGAAGGAGGTTTCTGAGCATGATAGTCACAGGCGTCAGTAGGCCACAACTGACGTTGGTCGCCTGTGGCGATCAGAACTGCTGTTGATGAACAGTCAGTTAAGTGAACGGAGAGTTTGCATGATAAAGACTAGTTTGAGTCTTTGAGCCACTTGTCTAAATTAGTGTATGCATGAGATCTATATAATAGACTCATGGGCTGTATTGTTAAGTGAAGAACTATGGAGAACTTGTAGAACCCAAGTGTAGAGCTTGGAGAGTTCTTCCCATGGTGGAATCAAGTAGGATTCCTCATGTATATAAGATTGAGTTTGATATGCAGGGTGTTGAAGGATCATGGTGGAGATCTACATGTGATAAGTAAGATCAAGTTGGTTTGCAGGGGTGTGTGTATGTGAGGGTCAGAAGAGGATCGACGAGGGAGCAAGATCAAGGTGACAGCAATACATCAGGAGCAGGATCATGGTGAGATCTACTTGGAGTACCAGTTCGTACTCAATTATACAGGTGTACAATGAGGTGAACAATAGCTTGTGTTAGCTATGTGTTGTGACCTATGAGAGAAGATTACTCAGGTGGGAAGATTACTTGGATCCCTTGAGGAGGAAGCCTCACAGAGGTTGAAGAAGAGTGTGATCTCTTTATTGTAATTTCCTTTGTAATGAGTTGAATACAATTGTGTGTTGCCTCTCATATTCTGTGTGTTTTCTCATTGATAGTTAATTGTTCTTCTAGTTATTTCCACAATCTTTAGTTGCTTATACAAAGGTATTCATGTGTGCTCTTAAATCTGACAAGTTGTGTCAGAGCTTTGGGGAACTTAGGTCCTATCAGGCAACAAGTGTCATCATCTGTGAGAGCCCAACTAAGCCCTAAACATTTCTATGATGTTGTAAAGGTCTGAGAAGGCAGATGCTGCCAAGTGTCAACAATGAAATATGCCATGTGTCCTCACCTATTCCAGTAGAAGATGACACATGACACTTGTTCAAAGATCAAAAATGCCACATGTCAAAGAAAAAGGGCACTTGTAATACAAAAGCACATATAGAGTGAAGGAAATGAAAGGGATGATAGCCTACTAGAGAAAGAAAGCCTGAAGGCCTCTTAGAAGACCCTGAAGGGCAAGTTCCCTTTGAGAAAGGTTTGAGCCTCAAAGAGAGTGGTAGATGCTACCAAGTGTCACATATCAAGGCATAGTTTCAAATGAAGCTTCATGGAGTAGAACTCACTGTGTCCTAACCCAGTATAGCAAAAGCTACTATGTGTCTGCATCTGCACCCCCCTTAGCCTCTAACAATTTCAAAGCTTATTCCAATAAGCTTATTTCAAAGTAGCGGATGCCACCACGTGTCCTTGCCTACATCATGGCATGATGATAGGCCCATGGATGTCAAATTTAAAGTGACCAGTTAGCCATTAACCTTTGATAAGGAAAAGACCCGTGAATGCCAAATCAACTACATTTAAGTGTCTGCTGATTTTTGTGGACTCAAAAGATGAACCCAGATGCATTTAAAAAAGCTTAAGGCCAGGATCAAGAGAAGGAAGAGATAGAGAGGGAAACTCAAGAAGAGTTAGTACTGGTAGTGAAGTAGTTCACCAAGTAGATATTTAGTAGCCAATAACATTGAAGGCCCTAGCTGCTTGTCCTCTTGGAGGGTATGACAGAATAGATAGTTGCGTGACTAAGCAGGTGAATGAATGAATGATTCAGGCTAAGGAGGAGGCACTAAGAGAGGAATCAACATGCCACATTCAAGGCAATCACCCTACTTTAGTAGGGCCCTTCCTAACAAAACTAAGAATGCATCCAAGGCATTGAGTGCATTGAATGGGTCACTTCATTAGGAGAAAGTGCCAAGCCTCCCTCAGGCCTCTATATATTGTAATCTCTTATGCTATTTTGGGAGACCTTTTTGATTATCAAAAGCAAAAATCTACCCAAATTGAAAGGCATTACTGAGACTTTGAGCTCAAACTGTAATTCATATTATTTTATCTGAATGAGAAAACAAGTTACTTGCAGACTTTGTGTTGTTATAGCTTGTGCTATTTTAGGAGATTGTTTGTATGTCTATTTCTTAGGAGCTTTCTTGTCCATTTTATTTAAAAAGCAAAACTAGTAGAGGTGATCATGAAGGTGTCCTTAAGGCTAATTGTGGGATGATGTTGTGCCCCCATAAGTACCTTCAATTTGTTTGCATTTTTATTTCTTGTGTAAAGAGCCTTGAGATGACGTGGTGTCCCCATTGTTCTTCATTTTCTTCTCTCAAGTTGTTGGTCACTCAGCACCCCCATTACCAGTTACTTGCTACCTAAAAGATTCTTGTTGCCTACTAAAGAACACTTCTAAAAGAAGAGAAGTACCTTCTATCATTGCACTAGGATTTCTACTATTTAGGAAGGAATCTGGCTCTTGGCTGAAAGTTGCTTCTAAAAGAAGAGAAGCACCTTCCCTATCACCTAGGATTTCTTCCTTGTTTATCAGTATCATCTCTTAAAAAAGAGAGATGGATGGTTCATCCCACCCCTATGTCTTACTTTCTACATATTTATATAGTTTATAGCCTCCATATATTTAATAGGTAACCTCCCCTTGATGAGAGGAGAGATTTGTCTCTAGTTGATGTAGTAAAGCTGCACACCTGGATGACCAATCTTTCTATGTTGTGGTGATAGGAACTATTTTGGTTACCAGTTAGCTGGTCAATAAAATATTCACCCAATAGATCTAATGCCAACTCTATAAGGATAACGTATGAAATTTGTATCTTAGCCACCTAGGCCAACCTACAGATGGTCCACACACTACGTCACCTACCACCAAACCATCCAAAGTACCTTAAAACCACTATATATATTTGACACTACTACCTACCCCTATTAATACCAAATCACCTCTCCATCTCATAAAACCCACATGATAGTCTATTGGATCCTAAGGTAGCCCCAATGGTCTCAACACTCATATGTGCTCATATACCCAATAGTGGAGCATGAACCCAAATATAATCCCATAATTCCTATGTACTTTGAAGGCCTATAACTCTTTGTAAATTTTTAGTAGTAACACACGTGCCTACCCAAACATGGTCCTCCCCAATAACACTCCACTAGTACCCCTAACAATAGTAATGGGAATCAACCACTGCTCAAGTATAGAAGTAAAAAGTAAGACACCTCCATCATCATCATCATCATCATCATCATCATCATCATCATCAATAGGCATTTATCCCTTGGATCCTTTTGGTATAATGGCCCATTATGCACCCCACCTACATGATATCTAGCCTAAACTTGATCTACTCTATATATCAAGTCCATGAAGTAATCTCTCTCCTCATTTTGTACATGATATATTGGTCCCCCCCAAATGGGTAGACATGTGATCTATTTTATGTACTATAAAAGGATTGTCATCTCTTCCATTGACAAAAAAAAGTGTTCAAGGTTAGGTCCCATCTCTCGATGAGAGCCATGATCATGGCCACATCCCATGGCAGGTGCTGGTAGTGCCTCATGGCCCCAAGAATAACCTCATCCATATGCCTCCACTCATCATCTATCATCCCATCATAAAACTTGAAAGATATCTTAGGGACTTAGTCCCTCATCTGAATCTACTCACGTGCCTACATTGTAATCATGTTAGTAATGCCTACTTAGTTTTTAGCATCTACCTAAATACCACCTTACACCTACCTTTCTCAACCTATTTTTACAAAACCAAGTTAATAACCAAAACTCTTACATCTACGTTACTTACATCTATCCAACTCTCTCTAAAACACCTATACCTCTATTAGACACCAACCCTAACAAATAATTTTAGCCACCTAATTAATTTTATTTGCTAAACTTTACTATAAATCATTTAACTCATTCTCAAACATTTTACCCACATTACATATACATTCTATACCCATTTCCAAACTAAAACATTTCTAATACCTTCAACTATAACCCCATTTTGGTACGTATATAAACACTCCACCACCCCTTTATCATTTCTACAACATCAAATTCCTTGCAAAAATTCATCAACTTTGACAATAATTCTAATTACCAAAAATAATTTCAAAAAAAATAAAATCAATAAAGACCCCTTGCACAACTTTCAACCTTCACTAACACCTTTTTCACAAAAAATTAATCGAGCCATTTGATCATCGATGGTTCATAGAAATGTTGACAAACCCTCGAGTATTTTTTACCCTCAGTACCCAACTACCAGTGGTTAAGTTGAACCACTGATGGTCACTATGTGTGACCATTAGTGGTGTAACTCAAACTCAAAACCTCCTCATTCCTCTGCAAATACACCTAACTGAACCAAATAAACTACCTAATTCACTTATTCAACCCACTTACCACCTAAAACAACCTCTGAATCTAATTTTTATACACATGTTTGCCTAATTCCAAAAACCCTAAGAACTAGGGCATCATTTCCCTCAACCCATGCCAAACCCTATTTTTTTCTCATTTCTAATCAATATAACTATCAAATAGTATATTCACCTAACTATTGAATTTTTAAAACTCCACCTACCTCATTTCATGATCACTGGCATTGTCAAATTCCTCATACTACCACCCAGCTTCATCCTCATCCACCCTCCATCAAATCCACACTCAATCATGCCTTGAGCACTCAATCCCCTAATCATAACACTCCACCTAAACTAGCTCAAACATAAAAGATAAATTACATAAATTACCTAGAGCATAACTTGATAAAAGTCTAATCATAAAAATGAATTACCATTTTACTTTTAAATCTTCTAGATTTTTAAGGTTTTCCTAACTATCGATGGTCAAGGTGATAGTTGATGGTCGACCCTTGGGATAACACTAACTATTGATAGTTGGGATCCCACATTATTTCTCCAATCTCTTAGCACCCCAAACTAACCACTTGGAAGAATTAGGGCATCATTTCCCTCAACCCATGCCAAACCCTATTTTTTTCTCATTTCTAATCAATATAACTATCAAATAGTATATTCACCTAGCTATTGAATTTTTAAAACTCCACCTACCTCATTTCATGATCACTGGCATTGTTAAATTCCTCATACTACCACCCAGCTTCATCCTCATCCACCCTCCATCAAATCCACACTCAATCATGCCTTGAGCACTCAATCCCCCAATCATAACACTCCACCTAAGCTAACTCAAACATAAAAGATAAATTACATAAATTACCTAGAGCATAACTTGATAAAAGTCTAATCATAAAAATGAATTACCATTTTACTTTTAAATCTTCTAGATTTTTAAAGTTTTCCTAACTATCGATGGTCAAGGTGATAGTTGATGGTCGACCCTTGGGATAACGCTAACTATCCATAGTTGGGATCCCACATTATTTATCCAATCTCTTAGCACCCCAAACCAACCACTTGGAACATTACCTTTTTTACCCAAATCAACTGCTTGACCTTTCAGAGCTTACCTTTCTTTGACTACCTACCTATTTAACCATGTCTACCTTGATGTTGACCATTTTTGACCTAAACTATTAGCATATTTCATGACAAACTTGCTTTAACCATATTGACCATACTGACCAACCTTTCCATGTTGAACATTCAAATTTACACCACTTAGTGCACAACTAGACCATTTATTTTTTTCAAAGCACTTCCTACCTTAGATACCCACAAAAACACCAAAACTATCTAGGATATTTATAGAGTCACCTGATCAACTATGACCACTAATGTGGATCAGTTACTCTATCAATTATACTTCTAGAACAAACCTTTTACTAACATGGGCAACATTAGTTTATGTGTGATCTT
The DNA here is from genome assembly GCA_037957365.1 of Torreya grandis. Taxonomy (NCBI): domain Eukaryota; kingdom Viridiplantae; phylum Streptophyta; class Pinopsida; order Cupressales; family Taxaceae; genus Torreya; species Torreya grandis. Next base: position 438,665 of record JARHVA010005210.1, read on the forward strand.
GGCTATCACACTTTGTTGCATTTTCTGTGCTTGTTTGCATTCAAAATATCTAACCACACTTTTTTCACCAACCTCATGACTCACATATACTGCTTATCAAACCTCAACTTGATTTCATTTTCACTTTATTAACTCCCAGTTTGAGGGGGAACACCTCCTACGACACTCAGGGTAACCTAAGCTTTGACTCATACTCCCTTTTTATTTTGTAGCTCATTGATTCAAGCCACATAACAAAAAAGATCAAAATATAGACACCAAACACTATGATTCTAAATGTCAATAAAACCCCTAAACCACCTAGGACCCCTTGGGACCAATTTCACCCTTTAAAACCACTAGATGGGCCTAATCATAGTTAGTTTACCAAGCTTACTTAACTAGTTTAAATTGACTTAACTCAACCTTTTACCCACTTTTATTCCTTCAACCTCAATTGTCGATGTTTAGGTTGACCACCAATAGTCACCCTAACCATCGACGGTTAGGGTGCACCTCCTCAACCAAAAGCATGCAACCACCCACTTTGATTTTCTAAATATAGCTTGTCTAAATCCTATTACAAGCCTTTGCATGTATAAATTATTATTAGATGGTTTAGTTGCACCTTGACTTCCGCCTCTTGCTTATGCCTATAAGAAGAGATGTGCTGGGAGGTTAAAGGCATTAGAAATTATTATTAGGAGCTTATGAATCTAAGAGTTTCTTTTATAGGTCAATCAACATCATTAACATCATCAGTAATCCAACAACCATATTATAGAGCTGACTTACCATCGTCTCTCCATCAAGCTCTTAGGTATCGTTAGCCAAATTCCAACAATAGGTTAACTACCTCAACCACTCACCCAATCAACCTTTGGTAAGGCAAATATTTATTTTCTAATATTCATCTACTTGATTTCCATTTTGTAATTAACCCAACCCTTATCTATCTCCTCGAATCTATCTTTTGGATCCTGTTATTCAATAGTTATCAAATCTAGAATTTACATAATAAACCATCAATGGTTCTATCTAACAACTGATGATTTTTTACAATTGCCTATAGTTACCCAACCATTGGCAGTCACCTTAACCACTGATTATTACCCCTAACCACTGATGGCCACTATGGTAGTGAAAACCAATAATCTATTTTCACCTATCTACACCCAACAAAACCTAATTTTCTATGTTATTGCTTGTTCATAGACTCTTTTTTGAAGCATACCCTAACCACCTAGCACATGATACCCTAACCACCTAGCACATGCACTAATTAGTTTGTTATTAATTAATTCATTTATAGTCTATTTTCTTAGCAAGCATTCTTGTATTCGATTCTAATATCTTTTACTTATCGATGCAAATACCTTCCTTTCAGTTTATAAGCTTAATTTATAAAAATGTGTGGATTGACATCCCCTATGGAAGCCATCACTTTTTGTATCTATTTATCACTAGGAAATCCACTGAACTATCTGTCTAACAAACAAGTTTGCTTTAGTACTTTCTTATATTTAGGTCATCCTCCCAAGCCAAAGAGGAGTTCTTCACAATATTTTGATTCAACGTGTGCACAAACAAACAAGTTTTTTCAACCATACCCATATCAATTTTTTTCTCTTTCTTTAGAACTTAGAAATTGTTGTGAAATAAATATAAACATCACATCATAAGCCATAAACACAAAATGCCAATCATCACACCACAAGCGATATGTACAAACATAAAAATAATAATAAACATGTGTAGGAGTAATAAACAAAGATAACATATATAGCTCCAATAACATTGTAACATGAACATAAATGACCATAATCTTAAACCACATCATGAAACATAAAATCATCATATACATCATGTCCATCAAAGTGAATAATACATGTAATAAATGTATAAAATCTCTCTCTCATATACATATCACATCATGAACACACAATCCAATATCAAAAATCAAAACATATACAACATGTACATCATGTAAATTAAGACCCTGGGGCACCACTACCACTGGAACCTCTTGCTCCTACACTAGCATCTGGTGATGGTCAACCTTGGAGACCTTGATCATCGATGGTTAGGGTATCAATTTATTTTTTGAGATACCTACATCTTAGTACCTATTTATTTTAGAGGCTCCCTTCTCCACCCACCTCAACCACCTCATCACCTTGCCATTGGTCCATTTTGGCCCAACTCTTGCACTTTTTATGACACTTTATGCCTGGTTCCTTGACTATAGTGAAAACATTACCATGTTGATCACTTTTTAAATTTATACTTACTTGACCCACTTGTGTCTCTTAGGAGCACTTCTTACCTTAGATACCCATGACACTTGACCTATTTGTGTTTTCCACAAGAGCACTTCCTAATTTGGATAGTTAACAAAAATACTTTGACTAAGATACTAATAGGTGTACCCAACCACCTCACCTACAAGCAGTCACATGGTAAATTGGTCACTTATCCCTTTGACTGAAATTTATTGTTATCAACCATATCACCCTTATCTTTCCATGATCTTGGCTATTACACCTTTTATCTCACTTTGCACATTTGTTTGCACTCTAGTGCCTAACCTATCACCCACCTTAATGACACTCTACCTTCATCATCACCATCATTAATCTTGTCAAATCCACACTTGATTATATTTTACCTCATCACCTCCCAATTTGTGAGGGAACACCTCTTTCCATACCCAGGGTAATTAGTAGACCTCTGACCAATGTCAATTTTTATTTTTTAGCTAGTTGGTTTGAAACTACATAACAAAAAGGGGTGAAATGTAGACATCAAAAATATGCACACCATAATTATGAATGCCAAAGTAGACACTAATTATCTTGGTACCCTCTCATGACCAATCTAACCCTCCTAAACCTAAACCAAGCTCACCCATAGTCAATTTAACTTAACTAACTTAACCTTTCCTTCTAGTCCTTCTTACCCTTCACACTCAACCATCGACAGTTAGGGTAACCATTGATGGTCACCCTAATCATCAAAATTTATGGTCTAACTCCCCAACCAAAAGCATGAAAACCATCTACTTCACTTTTCTAATTATAGATTATCTAAATCTTATTGTGAGCCTTTGCATGAACAATTTATAATTAGATAGCCTAGTTGAGCATTCACTTCCACCTCTTGCTTATGCGTATAAAAAGAGAAGAGCTGGGAGGTGAAAATCATCTATAATTATCATTAATATCTGCAAATCTAGGAGTTTCTTTCTTGTAGGTCAATCACCATTAGCAATCCAACATTATAACAATCATATCAAAGAGTCAATTTTACACTACCTCTCCATCAAGCTTTTAGTTATCATTAATCTATCATAATCAAGTTAGATTCCACCAATAGGCTAACCATCTCAACCATCCACTGAATCAACTTATGGTAAGATAAGTATTTAATTCTCAACGTTCATTTACTTTATTTCCATTTCAGAACCAACCTAGGCCTTACCCAAATCTCAAAATCCATCTTTTGGATCTCATCAATTAGCAATTTATCAACCTAGATCCTCACATAGTAATTGCTAATGGTTGTGTCAGTCGTCGATGGTTTGCCTAACCATTGATGGTCACCCTAACCATCAATGGTCACCTTAACCATGATCATCCTAACAACTAATGGTCATTGTGGTATAAAAAACTAGTAAGTTGACTTCCCCTATTTACCCAAAATCAAGCCTAATTTTTATGTTCTTGCTTGTTCATGAACCCCGTTCTTATTTTTTGAAGCACACCCCAACACCTTATCACTAGTATTGATTCGTTTAATATTAATTTAATCATTTCTAGCATATTTCTTAAGATTTCTTGTATTCAATTTTATTACATTTTGGTTCATTGATGCAAGTAGCTTTCTTTTTTGTTTATAAACTTAATTATTTAAAATGCATGGATTGACAACCCCTAAGGAAGCTCTTGTTTCTGGGATCTAGCTACTGCTAGGCAATCCACCCTGCTATTTGTCTAAAAACCAAAGTTTGATTTAGTGCTTTCTTATCTATATGTTATCTTCCCAAACTACAGAGGAGATCTTCACAATCTTTTGATCTAACATTCACACTATAAATTAGGTTTTCAACCATACCCATACATAGTTTCTCTTTTCCATAATAAGCAATAAATTCATTGTAACATTCTGTCATGCTCGATGGGACCCTTGTGTCTCTACTTTGGTTTTTATTTGGTTGCATTCTCTCTCTATTATTTTCTCATTAACAAAATTAGAAGTTTCTTTTAGGCTTACGATTAAGTGTATACATTGATTGCTTAAAAGTTTAGTTCACATAGCTTAAATTAAAGGCAAAGTAATCTATCATAGCTTCACTCTTTATTACACACACCTAAACCAAACCACTTTCACTAATTAAACATCAAACATACTTGAGACGAGTCTAAACTAGGAATTCATCACCTAGTAACCTTACCCTTTCCTAGTGATCCTACTTGGAGGTCATTACCAAGTAGAGAATGAACTCAACTCTCTAGTTGAGTATAATCTCTAGATATCAATATATTTTGGCTAAGCACTTGACACCCTTATCATTATGGTGTGTAAAGTGAGGAGGTAGGCCCCAATACCAAGCTACATATTAATTCCAAAATAGATCTCTTTTAAGTGCCTAAACATAACCTGTAATCAACCTTAGATTTCCTTTTTAGTACCCACTCTATAAACCAGTTTCAATCACATGTCTTCTTAAAGCATAAGCCAAAAGCAAAATTAATTAAAAATCTAAGGCTTAATATATATTTTAGAGTGTGATTTGAATTTTTTGATCATTTTCTTATCTTCTCTTTGTTTGATTAGTAATTTTGTTTGTAATTTGTGTCTCTCTTATCTCGTATGGTTCTTACTTGCCAGTAGTGAAGAGAATGTACTTGCAATCTTTCTATCTAAGATTGCTTTGATTTTGGTGGGATCAACTTCAATTCGATGAAGGGAAATAATTAAACCTAGAAGCTTTCTTGATAAATCCCTAAAGATGCACGACTTGGGGGTAAGATGAACATGATAGTAGATAATTCACTTGAAGATGATTAATGTAGATTTTTAATCTTCTGCCATCATAGCAATAACTTTGCTAATAGTTTATTTATAAAAATGATAGGTAATTCAAATGGTCACTTCCCACTGACTATTGGGTGGGTTATACCTATCAAAATGGTCACTTTATTGTGCTTTGTTTATCTTGACATGACCTTTACCTTCCTTCTAGTTACATGGTCATAACACTTCATATGCACGTGATTCAACCTACTAGTTTCCATTCATTCTATGGTCCTGTGCTTCCTTTCAAGAACACTTCACTCTCTTTGTCAATTTTTTTGCACTTTATTATCTCTTGATTTATCCTCCCCTACCACATATAAATCCTTGTACTAGTCCTTCAACATGTCATTATCTCTATGTGGTTTTTTACAAATGAACACTTTGTGTTCTCTACTCATCAATTCATACTTATAGGTCAATTAGCCTGATAGACTTTAGATGCACACAAAAACTTGGGTGTCTGGCCATAGGTGATTTAAAAATCAATCAAAATCAACTCACCCAATTGGATTTATGTAGGTGTAAGGGCCATAAATATTCACTTCTGGCCCTGAAAGCACCATGCTTTTTACAAAAACATAAAAGAAACAAAACATAAGGAAAAGATTTGGCTCACACCAATTTTGTTATGGTCACAAGACAAAGTGACTAAATTTTGAATGGAAAGTTGATGTTAGATGGTGTAAGTGCCATCCTATTGATGGTATAATTTCAATCTATTGCCATTGAAATACCCAAAAAACATTTCACCAGTCAATACACATAGCTTGCATGCACTAGTCTCCAAAATGATGTGGATGACATAAGGGACCATCTATTTGATATGTAATTTGAATGGATGCCATAGGTACTTAGAATCATATAATAGGACCAAGGCACCTTATATAAACACCTTACCATTGATGTGATTATCATGTCATGTATTTTGATGGGCCTTCTCTATCTTTTCGCTCCATCGTGCTTGGGCACGCGTCTCATCCAACCTCTCCAAATATTCTAAGCATGTAATTAAGTTTTTTTGGTCATCTAATTGACTAATAAATGAAATGTGTAATGACATCAATAGGAAATCCATAGGTAAAATAACCTCTATACCTAATAGTAGTTGGAATGGTGTAGCCTTATTTAGGTACTTGTATGTCATGTGATAGACCTAAAACACCACTGTCACATGATCATCCCAGTCCTTACAACCAATGTCACATAGTTTTATGAGGCATGTACCCAATATTTTAATGAATGTTTTTGTGGTGTCATTAGCTTAGGGGTAGTAGGGTATCATTTTGTGGTATACCACGATATATTTAGATAATAGGATTTGAAATATTTCATTGATGAAATGTGTGCTATGATCACTAGTCAAGTTAAGTGGGCATCTATACCTACTGATAATGTTTTACCTAATGAATATTGCTACTATGGTGGCTATATAGTCTTTGGTTGGCATTGCTTTGGCCCATTTGGTGAAGTAATCTATAGTAGCCAGAATGTACCTTACACCTATTTGCCTCATGGTGGGAGTAATAGGTCCAAAAAAAGCAATTACCCATTTTTCAAATAGCACTTGGGTAAAGATGGGGATGAGGGGCATCTCATCTTAGTGGTTTGGCTTTGATTTAATGGTTTTGGGAATATTGGAGTTTTATTCCTAATTTAGTTAAAGGTCTAAATTGACTAAATTAGTAAATAATATTGAAATAAGTTAAACACTATTTTCTATAATTTATTTGACCTTCATAGCTTTCTAAAAATAGTAATGAAAGAGGAAAAATGTAACTGATCTTAAAATTAGGCTGCTATGATTGAGATAGAGGCTAATACTGGATATGTAGGATTGGGATAGTGTCATGAATATAGATCTATATTTTGTTTGATGAAAGGAAAAGAATGCCAAAAATAGGACACTTTAGTGTCTAGTGCTATAGTCTAGGTCCTACTGCTATTGTCCAAACTAGTCACAAAGATCTGAGTTTTCTAAGTTTTGTCTATTGTCCTTATGTGAGACTGTCTATAAAATTTTGGATTTTGAATGTTGATGGAGCTCCTTGTAGATCTGATTTAATATCTAACCCTAGACCTTCATAGTATATGAATAAAACTTGAGAAAGAGTGGGGGGTAGTGTGTGTAAAATGCACTAAACTTGTATCCACACCCCTTTTATGGGCATGCTACCTACATACCAATAATCAGAAGATGAATCAAGCTATATATAGTTCTCCCACCTCATGTGATTTGTGTATTAGTGTTATGTGGATGCAAAAATGCTAAATTAGGTGTGCTTGTGGTGGCTAGGGACTAGTGTGAGGGTTTGAATATGCTGGTAGCTATATTGGATGACTATATGTAGAGAATAAGGAAATTTTCCTTAGTGGTTTTGCTTGTATTCTAGATTATTTTTTTAATATTTTCCAAAACCTTCTAAATGAAATTTGAATTTGATTTTAAACTAATTATTTTTCATGGGTTAAATGCATCACATTAAGGCTGACATAATGAAGAAGAGGAATCAGAAGAAAATGGTCTTTGGGCTCAAAATGTGATTGAATAAGAGCACTAGAAATTGGACACCCTAGGGTCCAATGCTATAGTCTAATCCCAATGCTCTTATCCTACAGGTTTAAGACCTAGGGGATGGACTACACATGGAAAATGAGATATGGTTGAGCTAGAATCAAGTCTTAGAAGTCTATGGATGACTAGGAATCAACAAAAAAGTGCTTAGAAGGGTTAAGAGAGCATTCAAGAGGGATCTATGGGTTAGGTGTCACAAGCCACACTAAAGCTACCAATTTTTACATTTTATATGACTACATTTCACCCCTGTAATTCTAATGATGCAGAAAAGCAAAATACTAAGATAAAGGAAAAGTAGAAATCATACCTATACTTACCTATAAGGGTGAAGCCCATGAAGCTATGTGATGTTGGGTGTACATCGAGAGAGTATATAATGAAGTGTAAATCTATAAAACAAATTAGGAGTAGATTAGTTCTTACTAGATACGTTATATCTAAAATAAGAATGTACAAAATCTAGGTAAAAAAGAGAGGAAGAGAAAGGAATAAATACACCTCATCATATATGTGAACCAATACAATTTTTTGTGTGATGCTAAGTGATGTTGGATGATGCTAGGTATGTACTGTACCAGGATTAATATCACAAATAGAGATAAGTGCTCAATTCCATGAGAGTGGCTCTAAAATGCAAAGGTTAGAACTTTGGCTCTATCGTTACCCACTAAGTGAAGCTGTGTGATCATGCATGTGCTAATCGATGTTTGGACTATGTGTCCAATCCCTCTAAGTAGGTGGATCAAGAATACAAAAGCTAGATAGAACTTTGGCTCCATCATTTCCCTATGAAGTGAAGCTATAAATTTATATTAGGATGAATATATGTCTTATGAGATGAATCCTAAATCCCATGAATGCTATGCAATCTGACAATGTGGCATAAATATCTGAATGTGTAATGGAAACTAGGCCAATCTTGGCTAACTCTGGAAGGAGGAGATTAGGCTTGTATGAAATCCACTCCAAAATTGGAAACTATAGTTGAATTGACCTTTTTGCCTATTTCTAGAAAATCTAAGTTTTTTGCTATTTAGATAGGAGCACTAAAAATAGGACACTCTATTGTCCATGCCTAACATTGTTTTCCTTTGATGAAACTGGTGATTATTCTATAATCATCACTATTTTTATAGTCTATTCTACCTAGTTTGACCTTTGATTTCTATTTTGAGTGTTCTAAAAATTGATTTTTTTGACCGATAGGAGCTTTGATCTTTGTGACAAAACCCTTATCCCCCCCCCCCTATTTTGAGTGTAAGAATGAAGACCATACAATGACTTCCCTTAGAAGAAAAATCTCTACAAGTGTGTTATGCTATAAAATACATGATAAAGTAATGATAATAAAAAAGATGTCTCAATATATAGCATAGTTTATATTGGAGATTGTTAGATCAATAGGGGTATGCCTAGATAGATATAATAATGTAATAATATGTGTAATGTATTGAACTAAATCTAGAAATGTTAGTTGTTAGTTGTCAAGGAGGGATGGATCATGATATTCATCATGGCATCTAAGAAAGAAAGATAATTCATGATGTGTATCATGACATTGCATACAATTGAGAAGCAAACAAGCAAACAAGATTGCAAGGCAAGAAGCAATAAGCATACAAGAGTGGCTAAGGGGAAAAACAAATAAGGGACATGGGCAAATGTAACTCAAAATAGAAAACAAGCATACAAGGCATGTTTAAAATACCATAAATACACATGATTAGAAACAAACAAGGTTGGCATGAGGGCGACAAGCACATAAAAGAGTACAAGTAAAGGACATTGGCAAATGTCCTAAGGCACACACGAGAATATAAGTAAAGGACATTAGAAAATATCCTAAGGTACATACATGGTACAAAACATGAACTAAGAAATCTAATCATATTTAACTACACAAAGCAAGAAAGGAAGGCATATAATATATTAGAAATATAATCACATCTAGCTAATAAAAAAAAGACAAGACTAGGTATTTACTAAGAAATACAAAAGTGCTATATACTAGTGAATATTGATAGAGTAATATGTGTAAGCTAGTAAGTAATGTACATCATCAAGATAACTAGAGTGTGTGCTGTAGAAATGACATAACTTGGATGGTCTAGTCATGTAAAAGATGCCCCTAGGTGGTAGATATATCGATGTATGTCTAGAATGTATGAAGATGCCCATTCAATGGGTAGAGTGAAGTAATCAATGATCTAGAAGTCACTACACACACTCAAAGAATATTAAGTGAAACATGGTAATGTAGATAAATTGATAAATAATAACATAAAATAGCAGAATGTAAGTATAACATGGTAGTATAAATGTAAAACATGGAGAATGCATACAACTGAAATATTTTTTAATTTTTGAATATTTGAATCCTTTTGTATTTTGAAAAATTGTTATTTTTTTGGTATTTTGACATATTTTAATGATTTTGTATTTTGGAATATTTGAATGTTTTTACATTTTGGAATATTTGGATGTTTTTGTATTTTGGAATATTGAATGTTTTTGTATTTTTGATATAAGCTATGTACAATCAATCATGAGGAGACTCTATAAAAGAAATACTAAGAATCTATGTATAATTAAGAAAAAAAAACTATGTATAAGTAATTAAAATGAAGCTATATACAAGTAATTTAAAATAAGCAATATGTACATAATGATGTAAAAGACTAGGCTGGAGGGGGTAAAGGTTATAAGGATAGAGCTTGCTAGGGACAAAGATGGAGGAAGGGATCATGACCATCATCAAATTCCTCAAGATCATCATCATAAGTATCATCATATGCCATAGATTCTATATGCATGGTGGCTATCTCTTCAGGTGTCGGTAAGATCTATGATCTTTTTGTAATCAGATATCTATCAGTCCTAGGTGTCATCCTGTCAATGGTGAAATGAAGGTTTATCTATTGGTGAAGATGCTGAGTCTCCTTGGGGACATTTAGCTATGGTAGTAGATGGCTTCAGTGAAAGTGGTGAAGTTGGTAATGGTGGTGATGTAATTTGAATAATACCTTAAAACTGTAGTTTATCCAATCTTTATTATAAAGTTGTACATGATTTTATATCATGGCCTATGATCCTATAAAAAATACAAAATGGGTGACCATATTACCATGATAACCTATTAATATATCTATGTCATACTATAGGTAGTGTGATTAATCCATGGTCAAGTGAAATCTATAGTATAATCTATGGTTGATGTTGTGTGATGCCTGCCTGAATCTAAAGGACTAGATCTATATCCATAGAGCTAACCATGTGAAATGTATGTACCAAGTGATTTATTTATGGCCAAAAATGTGGAGTGTATCTTGAGAGTGTAGTATGATATGCTAAGAGTGACGTAGGATGTGTAATGAGAGCTCTAGAGTCATCTCAATACTCTCTTGGGCTAACTGGTGTAAATCTCAATCCACACAAATATTCATCGATGAGTTTGGGTGTCGTATCATCATTTCAAGTAACCTAGGAATCTATATTAACATCATGTAGATATGGTAACTTATAACTTACCACAAGGAGTAATAAAAGATGGTGGTGCTATGAGAGTATCTATAACTATCAGAGTAACTATAACTATTGAAGGATCTATATCTATAAAATCAATTGGTACTATTGAAATTATTGTTAGTGAGTTGTATAAGTGTAGGAACTATGACTGATGAAGTATCTAGAATGATTAGAGCTGCTATGATTGGTTGAGTATTTGGGGCTGAGGACACAAATAGAAGTGGAGGGTGAGATGTGCTAGTCTCTCCTACCTCATATGTATGTATTTGATCAAGAGAAATGTGATGAGGTGGGTATTAAGCTATGATATGAGGTGTCCCATCTAGATAAATAGTTTAAGATGACTCTATAATCTAATAATATTTGAATGGTTGGTTATTTGTTAGGCATGTATATAGGTATATTTGATGGATAAACTTAAAACATAGATGAAGAGTAGAAGGAACTTATTCCATAATGTGTATCCAAGGTCATCCAAGTAAAATATTATAATGAAAAGGACCTAGCATGACTTATAATTGTGTAGGGAGGGTTTTGGGCCATACCATGATATCTAAAGTAATGGTGCTAAATGTTTATTGTGGTATATCATCAAACCATCTAATATTCTTATATGATTTTTGATTGGATTCCATATCTATACCCATGTTCTATAAGAATGTAATATTACATTTATTAAGTCCAAAACCACTATCAACAAGAACTCTCTTAACTGTGCTAGTTATGACTTGAGCTTGTATGAATAGTGGTAAATTTTGATCAATAACTATCTGAGATTGCATGTCATCATGATCAAAAGAAATAACATCTTCTATAGTTTTTAATGTATTGACCATTGATCCAAAATAAGAAGGCTCTGAGTCAATGGGCATAGAAGTCTGAGTGAGTGCCTTATAAAGAATGTCCTTGAACACATTATCATTTTGAAGTAGTTCTAACATAGAAATCTTAGATGGTGTGTTTCTTAGCTAATCAACAATATCGTATGCCTTTTGTGGATCTACCTGAATGGGTGGGTTAGGCCTGGGACAAGAAGGAATATGTGGGTGCTGGGGTGCCTGACTAGGTAGGGGAAACATGGTAACATTTCGAGTAACAACTCTAACTACATTATCTACTATCCATAAATGACTAGTAGTAGATACAAGAGGGGAGCAAAGGTAATTGATAAGGCAAGGTGGTGAAGGGATAAAGGGTGTCAACTAAGCTCTTTGGTGATGGGTAGTGACTTAGGGAAGGGTAAAATGGACCATGTAACATAAATTGACTTGGGATATAGGCTCTAAAGGAGGTGAGGTAAGAGGTATCTTAACATGTTTAGCATTGAATTTATTAATATCATCCCATATTATAAAAATTAAGCATGAAATGTAAAGAATGAGCTTTGTATTAACATATGGTAAACTTCATCATTCATGTACATGATAATACCAAGTATGGTTTCCTTATTGTTTGAAAGAAATGCAAGAATATTTTTAAATAAATGATATCTTTTTTTATTTTTATGTGAAATATGATATTAGATGTAAGGTGATACCTTAAGCAAACAAACAAACCTAGTATATGCAACTAGGGTTTTAAAAAATGATATTTTAAAAAATTACTAAGGAATTAAAAAATTTAATGTGAATTTTTGATTAAAATATGCAGGTAAAAAATTAGAAAAATATTGGAAAATTCTTGATTTAAAAGGACCTAGTATATACAACTAGGGTTTGTAAAAAAATGAGTTTTTTTTTTAAAAATTACTATGGAATTTTAAAATTTAATGTGAATTTATAATTTAAGTATGCAAGTAAAAAATAAAAAATCTATTGGAAAAATTAGCAAGGAATTTATCCTAGGGTTTTGAGGGTTTTTATGCACAAATGAGGTAAGTCAAGTTTACCAAATGATTTAATAGTTTTGAGAATATTGGAGTTTTATTATTAATTTAGTTAAAGGTCCGAGTTAACTAAATAAGTAAATAATATTTAAATAATTTAGCCACTTATTTTTATAATTTATTTGACCTTTGTATCTTTCTAAAAATAGTAATGAAAGAGAAGAAATATAATTTATCTTAAAACTGGGTTGATATGGCTGAGGCAGAGGTTGATATTAGCTATGCAGGATTGGGATAGTGTCATGAATCTAGATCTAGATTTCATTGGTGAAAATATAGGAGCACAAAAAACACGACACTTTAGGTTTTGACGCTATAGTCTAGGTCCTATCGCTATTATCCAAATTGATCATAAAGATCTAAGTTTTTTGGGTTTTGTTTATTATCCCTGTGTGAGCTTGTATTTGAAATTTTAGATCTTGAGTATTGATGGAGCTCCTTATAGATCTAATTTAATATCCAACCTTAGACCTTCATAGTACATGAATAAAACTTGAGAAAGAGGGTGGTTAGTGTGTGTAAGATGCATTTAATATGGATCAATACTCTGAAGAGGGATCAATCCATATGTAGTTCTTCCACTTGATGTGCTATGTGCAATAGTGTTATGCAGATGCAAAAATGCTAAATTAGGCATGTTTGAGGTGGCTAGGGACTAGTGTAAAGGTTTAAATATGATGGTAGTTGTATTGGATGGCTATATATAGATAATAGGAAAATTTACTTTAGTGGTCTTGTTTACTTTTGTAATATTTTGCAACCCCTTCTAAATGAAATTTGAATGGGATTTTATAGAGATCTATTAGTCATGGGTTAAATGCATTCATGCTAGGTCAACATAATGAAGAAGAGGAATCAAGAAAAAATGGTCATTTGAGATTTAAATGTGATCAAATAGGAGCATTGAAAATGGGACACCCTAGGCTCTAGTGATATAGTCCAACCCCAGTGCTCCTATCCTAAAAGTTCAAGACTTGGGGGGATGGAATAAACATGGGAAATGAGATCTAACTAAGCTATAATTAAGTCTTAGAAGTCTACAGATGAATGGGAATTAAAAAAAAGGTGCCTAAAAGGGTTAAGAGAGTATACAAGAGGGACTTATGGGTTGGTTGTCATAATCCACGCTCAAACTACCAATTTTGACATTTTATATGACTACATGCTTTCTAGTGCACTAATAGATGTCACACATTTTGGCACATGCTTTCACATCATAAAACATGGTTGGCCACCATAAGCCTGATTGTAACACTTTTTACAGTGTGGCATCTCTTACACAATGGCCTCAAATAATCCTCTCATGCACCTCTTATAGTACTCAGTCCCATTTGTGATCTAAAACACATTGGTGCATGATCTCATCATGGTTCAATTTATATAGTTCCCTACCAATGAGTTGAAAAGGGGCAACATGAACTATGAGTTTCTTCTTATCTTTAGTTTTCATTGCTTGAGGCATAGATCTAAAGGTTAGAAATGTGGTGATTTTTGCTAAGTATTCTAGGATGAATTAGATCCTATAGAGTTACATGTATGGCATATCATCTTCAATTGGAGCTATCACATCTCTGAATTTTATATGGGATAGATGGTATGGACCCATGTTTTGATTTCTAAGCTTGATTATAATGAAAAATTGGAATTCTTGAAATAAAATGATCCATTGATAAATGTACCCATGTAAAATGGGATTATTCGCTAGGTACTTAAATGCCTCATGATCAATAAAGAAGATAAAGGGGGTTACCAGTAAATACATTAAAACTTATTTAGGGCATATACCATGGCAATCAGCTCATGCTCAATTTTGGTATGATTTTGTTTGGCCATGGTTAGTTTCCTACTTGTAAGAGAAATAGGATGATCTATTTTCCCTTCACCTAATTGTGTGAGAATGACACCAATTGCAGTACTAGAGGCATTAATATGGACATGAAAGGGAGTCACCCATTTAGGAAATTATAGTATCAATGCACTTACCAGATTTAGATTTAGGGTCTCAAAAATATCTTCCTACATTGTAGCCCAATAGAATGGGCCATCCTTCTACAAGAGTTCCTCTAGCAACACTGTAATCCTAGAATAATTACTTATGAACTTACTATAATACCTACAATGTCTAATAATGGTGTAGATTTATTTCTATGTTGATGGTGTTTAAAGCTAAAGGATGATTTTAATCTTGGCTAGATCAATGAGAAGACCATATTTGCAGATAATGTGCCCAAGTAATGTGCCGAATGATATAGCAAAAATACACTTCTTGAGATTCAAATAGATTTATAACTATTGGTACCTTTCAAATATTAGGCATAAATTATCATAGTGATATTTTACCAACCCATACACTATCCAATCATCTAAGTATATTTTTAAGAACTTGTGAATTAAGTGTTTGAATGCAGTGATCACTACCTATGAAAAAATGGCTGGCACATTCTTTAGTCTAAAGGGCTTCACATTATACACAAAACATACCTATTCAGTCATAAAGTTGGTTTTAGGCTTGTCCTCCTCCTTGATATGGACTTGATGGTATCTTGAAAATTCATTAGTAAATGTTTATATTTTGTAACCTACAATGCCATCCAATACTTCATCGATGAACAGAGTTGGGAAGGGGTTAGTCATGCAGGCAACATTCAACAGTCTATAGTCAAAACAAATTTGAATGCACCTATCCTTTTTTATGTTAATAACCATGGGTGATCCATTCAAACTCTTTTAATGGTTAGATAACTCTTATAGCTAGCATGTAATCAATCTTAGTCTTGAACTTGGTGTGAAGATTTGGGTTCATCCTGTAAGGATGATTCTTGATGGGTCTCACACCATCAACTAGTTTTATGCTCATCTTCCCTAGGGATTGGTGTATGCCTTTCAAATATTTATAGTTTCATGGGAATAGGTCTTGTAATTATTTTAGGAGATCAATAATATGCACTAATTCCATGTCAAACTAATAAGTGCCTAGAGTGGCAATTCTAGGTTCCCCTTCTGAACTGATATCTACCTTGGTAGTTTTTAATGGCACTTGATATGGTTCATGCTTCTCTTGCTATGAATAATTGACTTATGTACTTCCCTTAATTGTCTCTACCTAAAGATGGGTAGGGTATTCTTCTTCTGGGGCACTATCCTCAACTTGGCATACTAACTTCTTTTTCCCTACCAAATTCTTCTAGTTACACACTTTTCATGTGTCATCATCTTCATCACTAGAGTCATTGTTCAAAATTTATTCCTTAAAGAAGGTTGGGAGTGATAACCCTTTTTTTTCAAAAAAGTCCCTTAGGTGATCCTCTAATATAGTGGTGTCCTCAAATACTAACCTTTGAACTATCTATAATAGCTTAATTAGTTCAAGATTTTATGAAGAAAAGGAGAAGGTATGAATAAACCACTCCTTAAGGGCATCCTAGTATATTATTTTGTGGTGCATTTCATTGACTATGTACCATTCCCATACCCAAGTCTTTAAGGTTTTGTAGAAGGCATGTACCCATAGATTTATTGGGTCATTTTCATCACAAATAATCCACATTTTTTGTAAATAAAAAGATGTGCTATGGGGTTAGAGTCACCAGAGTAAGCTAAAATGTTCAGGTGCTCATTACCTTTTCTAAATCTAGTGCAAATGGTTGGATTTACATCCTACCAAGTTGGAAAGGTATGATTCTATTCTACCCACCAATGTGGTTGTGCTTTTCAATATGTATACTAGTGCACCCATTCCATCCACCTCCTTCAAGATGCAAAACTCAATTTCATGGACATAGTCTTCCATAAGATTACTTCCTTTATATCTTGAGAGAAAAAAATGTTTGCCCTTACTAAGGTAAAACACTCTTTTTCCCCTTTTCATGGCATAAGGGACCCATGTTTAGGAGCATGATCAATCTATATCCAACTTTTCTTTATTAGTTTTGGTGTCTTTACTCATACCAAGCCATATCATTAGCTAGTGGTTTCATATGCTTCCTCGACCTATCAATCAAAAGCAACATCTATGGTGCCTAAGGCTGATTTTCCATCTTCCCAAGAGAGGATTCCTTGATCATTTTGTTCCATAGTCTCATCACCTTGAACTATTATGTTATATATATGGTTGGTTTCATCTTTAATGTCCATGTCCTTGACATAGGGGAGTCTATGGTTATTTAAAAGATGTATAACTACCCTCTCATTTCTATTCTCAAAGGTCATGTAGTGCCTTTTTAAGTGCATAATTGCATTGTTTGCATAACACCATGGCCTTCTCAGAAGTGATGGTTATTTTTCCTACTATGCTAACATTATTTATTCAAATTTAACCTAAAATTTGGCACCTATAATGTCTACAATTATAGTCTTTAGAATTCTGATAGGTTGTGCCCGAGTCTTATTGGCCATGAAGAGCACAAGACGGGAAGGTCTCAATGTTTGGATATCCATTTTATCCCAATCAATATTTTTTAAGATGTTGACCTTAGTGCTTGTGTCTATAATAACCTCATAGATAGACCATCCATCAATAGTGGCATCCACTAGGAGTTATTGGTCATATTCAACATTTTGAGTGTGTCAGACTTCTCATGACCTCTTCATTTATGGCCTAACAAACTCAACTTGATTTTGGCCAACATTTTCAAGGAGTAAGTTATTAAATATGGGTAACATAACCTTAATTTGTAGGAGGCATAGGATTTGATTCAATTTTTATACTTTAGCCTCTTATCTATCTTACTTATTTCAAGAGGTGGTAGCCTACACTTCTAGGTCCTATGCTAATTGGAGACTACCTTACAAGTTTTGGATTATGTTTATAACCTCTTGTAGTATGTCCTTATGGTGTGTTGGGTCTAGATATAGATTTTTTTTGATTTAGGCCATTTTATGCATTTATTTTGATCCTTATCCCCATACTCAAGGTGTAACTCAGGTGCTAACACAACTAGTGACTAAGTGGTGAATCCACTACAAATAGTTTCCTACACCTTAACTACCTTTATGTGTGTAAGTTATATTTTTAGGGTCTATTTTTCCATCTTCTACTCATGCTTGATCATCTTTATACCCTTGTATACACTAGGCCTACCTTGGATCAACTTTTTGTAAAGGTCAAAGCATCATTTGACCTTATAAGACCCTTGATAATACCCACATGTGGGATGAAAAGGGTAGTTGCATTGATAATGATTTATAGAATCACACTTATAACATGATCATGATGAGAACCTTAAACCACCATATCCTCTACCTCACCCTTTGATGTCTTGCTACATCCTGAATCCCATATTCTATTGGCCTTAACTATCATTCCCTTGGCTTGCTTACTTTCTAATTGCCATTGTGGCTTGTCATTTTCCCCTTTCCATGTTTTTGCACATCTCATCAATCACCAAATAATTAGTAGTGGTATGGGTATATGCATCACGTAAATGATAATAGATGGTTATGTTGACTTGGTTGGCACATTGTAATAAAGGAAAATTTCACACATCATGTGCTTCTTGACAGACTTCATAGCTTAGAAGTAGAGTACACACATTCCTCTATGTGTAGTTAATTATATTATGGCCTTCAACTACATAATCAATGCACCATAGTCCACTTCAAGCATCATACATAGAATTAGAGTAAGCTTTTAGAGCTGAGATGCCATAAATGAAATTTTCACCTCCATAAATAGGCTAATCTTGATGTCTGCACTTGTGACTACCTTAGCTTTGAGCATGGCTTCAAATCCTTCTTGAGGGTCTATAAAAGTCTTCATGGAAATAACTCTTCAGATTGACATGAGTAACCCCCCAATGAACCACTGCACATGTTGGGAAAAGTAAATATCATATGGGAGATTTGATAAGAGATTTTTAAACCATTCATTTACAAATGCACACTCTCTAAGAGTCCTTGGGTAATTTATTTTAGCATGATGATGCTCTGTTATTCAATCTCTAGGACATTGAACTCTTTTAGGAATGCATCTTTCAGGGTATCATAGTCAACCATGGCCTGATTGGGATCAAAATTTCTATACCAAGTGTTGGCATGATTAAGCAAAGTGATTACGAATTGAGTAGCATTGTGCTCTGATTAGGTTATGCCTCACATGCACCATTATAATTCATGTTTCATTACATGTTTTGAAACATTTTCCACATCATGATACTCTAGGAGGTGCATAGCCATTTCTTAGTATATTTATTATGGGGGGAAAACTAGTACTTATGGTGGTTGTCCCCCTAGTGCCTGTCTATATGGCAGTCCTCAAACACCTCTAGCCTTTGAGGTAGGCATTGGTCCCATCATTCTTTCTAGAATAGTTGATGCCATGGGTGCTATGGTAATTTTTTGTGGCACCAATCCACTTCTTGTAAGCTATTATCCACCTTATATTTTTGATATCAGCTATGTTGGTATACTCACACTCAAGTTTTGTTGTGGCGAGTTAGCACTTAATGGTCTAGAATTAGTTGTGCTCACCTCCTTATATTGAATAATCTATTCAATAAAAAGTTATAATCTAAATATGCAAAATGTTTAAGATTTGAGGCATCAGTAGGGTTAATGATAACTTTTTTACTATCTCTAATGGGTGATCCAATACATGATCATGCATTAAAAGTTTAAAAGGAGTAGGTACATCAAGCGTATTTGCAGTCACCAAATTCTATTAGAACTCAATGAATTATAGAACTATCAAGTGTCGAGCTCAGTCCATCACTTCATTATACCTCTCATCTCCATGCTATTGTCTTTTAAGAGATTGTTCCTCATGCCTTTCCCATTTTCTATGGGTCCTCTCAGCATTTCTAACTTCCAGTCCTCCATCAATCAATATCATCTATTATTATAGGCTTATCTTCTAAGCTCTTTGGTGTAAATTTACTCATCCCCTTCTATTATGCCTTACCTACACATCCCCCTCTTCTCCTTTTTATAACTCATACATAAAAGGTTTTTAGTATTCCATCATCAAAGTTTTCAAATTGCCATCAACCATTAGATTATTGAGATCTATGTTGAATTACTTCACAAATGTGCCTCTAGAATCATGAAAAAATTGGTACTCTATTTCCTCAAGGCACAAATAAGTTTATATTGCAAACTCAAGTACATATCTATTTAGATCTACTTTACAACCTTTTATCTACCACTCTAGTCCAAGTTACATCCAGGGTTCCAAGCCTCTCTAAGCTCTCCTTTGTTCACTCATAGTTTTGTCTATAGCTTGTTCTTCTATGGGTTGAATAAGTAGCCAATCACTTATACACATGATCAAGTGACTCATAGAAAAAGACCTCATACAAAACATCATATAGGTTGTTATGAACCCATTTTTTAGATTTTATCTTGTATAGGTTGGATTCTTTTGTCCAAGACTATTTTCTACCTATTGCATCTAGCACTCAATTTTTTTGAGAAAAAGTTAGTATATAACTCTATCACATCATCATAATAACAAAATTTAACACAAGTCCCAACAATGAAACCAAAATTTTGTGAAATTATAGGGGTGGTTTACTACAACCAAGTACAAGAATGGAATAACTCCCTTTGTGCTCAACATTTAAACACTCAACTACACTAACATCAATCCACATAAGGCACATACCTTATGCACTCACTTGAAGCATAACTAAGAATGAACTGGGGCCCACATTGGGCTAGTTCTACCATGTTGTGAGTCTTCACTAGGGAGAACTAAGAAATGCATAAAAAACTTAACTTGGGTAGATCCATAAGCACATGCCTTTCTTAGATTAAGCTTGGGGTCATATAGGCAATTAGTGGGTCATAAGACTACTTTGGTTCAATTTACTCATCATGCTAAACAAATGTAAATTAAATATGGATTGGATTTATTGGCATAGACCTATACTCATCCTTCATGTATCATGATGATGACATCATGAAAATTATAGATACTCTATTTAAGTAGTGAAACCAACAAAATACATGAATATCAATTCACATAATTAATCAAAAGTGAGACATCACATAAACATTCATATCCCATTATAAATATTATAAGACATGCAAATCAGACACACTTAAGTGCATTTTAAGGCAACACCATTTATCATTTATTTAAATTCCATAGCAAGAGTTTATATATAAAATCATAATACTAACAACCCAAAAGCTCACAGATGATCTTAGGCACATAAAATTGGAGCCATAGTGGCCTCTATTATATTTCTAAGCCTTAATGGCTGCTAGAGCAATAATTAAAGAGTATGGATTTGAAGCCATTCCATCATAGCTTCGATGCAGTTCTCCATCTCTCTTTCATCCTTTAGGTGGAAGCTATGTGCTGAATACTAAGCTAGAGTTCTATCATTATAACCATTAGCTCCATGGCCCCATGATTCTTACACTTTGTTTTTCCCAAAATCTGTCACTTATTTTTGGGGACAACATATCAACTATTTTGGTCCTACAGGGCAAAATTCTCTCTTCCCTTCTCAAAAAATGTTTTAAGCACTCAAGTTATTCAATTATTCAAGCATTTTGTGTCAAGGGACTCATAGGTTCAATGGGTTCAACAACTTCAACAGGCAAGCTCTCACAAAGGAATAACTTCCAAACACAGGCAATTTCAAGGTTGGTTCAACATTGAGGTTCAACTAAAAGGTCCATCGGCAGGCTTCAAATAAAAGATTGAACCATTGAACCATTGAACCCCACCTCTAAAGGTTCAAAGGTTCAATGGGTTCAAAGGTTCAACAACATCAATAGACTTAAAAGAGTTAAGTGCTTCGGCAAGTTCAAAGTTTAACCACTTTGGAAGGTTCAATGGATTCAAAGGACTTAACAAAAAGAAGACTTTGAAGAAGAAAGATTGAACCATTGAACCATTGAACCTTGAACCAAAAGAGTTCAAAGTTCAAAGGTTCAACAAGTTCAATAAAGTTTGAGAGACTTAGAAGAACAAAGGATTCAAAGTAAAAAATGAACCATTGAACCAAAAGAGTTTAGAGTTCAAAGGTTCAACGAGTTCAATAGAGAAGAGAAGGATCCAGAAACTTTAAAGGACCAAAGGATTTTGAGAAAGAGAATGAACCATTGAAATTTGAACCAAAGTGGTTCAAAATTCAAAGGTTCAAAGGTTCAAGGAATTTCAAAATTCAAAAGGAAACTTTAAGCGAAGGAAGGAAGCAGAAGATTCTAGAGACAAGTTCAAAGAGATGGTTCAACTGATTAAACCAAGGAGCTGATTGAACCAAGGAGCTGATTGAACCAAGGAGCCAATTGAGCTAAGGTGATGAAATGAACTGTCTGAACCATTAAACTGATGCACTTCAAAGGTTCAAGGTTAAAAGTAGTTCAAGCAACTAAGTGACCATGATGCCCCCATGGACATCAAATTTAGGGTAATGAAATGCCCATTTATTTTTAAATATGGCACGAAACCTGAAGACAAAACTTAGTGAATAGCTGAAGAAATAACTTGCTGAAGGTAAGAAGATAGCCCAAGAGATCAAAATGCCATAGGAGATACTAAAATATCTATAGGGGAGTTATTCCAGTAGGTGGAATAGTCCACCAAGTAGACATCTAAGCACACAAACATTCAAAGGTGCTACCTATTTTTCTCCCTTTGAATAAAAGAGAGTGGATAGCCACATACATATCTAGAAATAGACCAAATGACCCATGCTTAGGAGAAGACATTTGAGATGATTCTGTACACCAAAGTCAAGGCCAATGACCTATTCTAGCATGGCCCTTCCATAGATATTGAAGGCATTCAATGCAGCATGGGCCATTTGATGAAACAAAGTGCTCAAGTCTTTCTTAGAGCACTATATATTTTAATCTCTTATTTTATGAAGAAGAGATCTTTTTTTGTTATGAAAGCAAAACTCTACCTAAATTGAAAGGCATTTCTTAAGACTTTGAGCTCAAATTGTTAATCATATTTCTTTATTTGAATGAGAAAACAAGTGACCTTTCAGACTTTGTGCTGGAATAACTTGTGTTATTTAAGAAATTGTTCTTATGTCTATTTTGTAGAAGCACTCTTATCCATTTAATTTAACAAGTAGAACTAGTGGAAGTAATCAGGAAGGTGTCCTGAAGCTGACTGTGGAGAGATTTGTGCTGCCATAATTATCTTTAGCATGTTTGTTTTTCTATTTCTATGTAAAGGATTTTGGGATGAATTTGTGCACCCATTGTCCTTCGTATATTTCACTCTTTGGAAGTTGAGGTGGAGACTTTGTGCTAACATTCATTCTACTGTGTTACTACACCCTATTTCAGTGAGGGAAGCAATGAAAGACTTTGTGCTTTTATGGGTTTTTCATGGTCACAATCACTACCAGAAAAAATTCTTACTATTTTTCTGTAGACCACTTCTGAAAGAAGAGAAGTGCCTTCAGTGTTTTCACCTGAATTCTCTGATGTCTATGAACATCATCTCTAAAAAAAGAGAGATGGATGGTGTTATCATACCCTGAGTGTTATCTTCAACTTATTTATTGTATGTATGTATATATATATATATATATATATATATATATATATATATATATATATATATATATATATATATTACCTTATAGTTATAGGGAACCTCCCCTTGATGAGAGGAGATATTTTCCCCCTTTTGATGTGGTAAACTTGCACATTTGGCTGATCAATATCTTTATGCTATGGTTGAAACAACCTATTTTGCCCATCAGTTAGCTGGTGACAAAATATTCACCTAACAGTTTTTGGTGACTCTACTGGAGACACAATAATGTTGTGAAATTTGAAGCCTCAAGCTTCAGATTGAAGCATCACCTGTGTCTTATCCATTATAATTATAGCCTTATCCATTTCCATTATATAATTTGGTTTGTGAAACTAGAGTCGCTGGGGATGTTTTGTACAGTTTGAAGCCTCAAGCTTCAAATTGAAGCAGTTCTTATCCTTATCCATTTCAATTTTACACTCTAGTAGATGCACGATATACACAAAGCCAAAGAGCTAAAGGGAATGTTGACCCTATATTAAAGTTGGCACAACAAAGTGATTTTGACTTGTTTCCTTCTCCATCTCATCTTCAGCAAACCAAGAGTTTTCTTCCTACAAAAGTCAGGTCTCCATTACTAGGCAAAGCATCCATTTTTACTGTTAGCAAAGCTTTGTCAATACATACCCCTTAGATATTTATTATCCCTCCTTTTAGTAGTCAAATCATGCTAGTTCAAGGCCTTTGGGGTAACTCTTTTGGCCCTCTTAATCTAACTCCACCTCTACATGAACTGCCTCACAGTTCTAGGAAGAATTTCCCCAAGTTCTATGGTGATGGGAGAGTTCATATTGATGAGCATATTGCAGCCTTCAACATAGCCTATGGCATGATAGGTGTGGAGTATGAGGACATATCAGTCAAGCTATTTATAGAAACATTACAAGGCACTATTACAAATTGGTTCTATCATCTGCAAGTATAAATAGTGACTGACTAGAACACTCTCAAAGCTAAGTTTGAAGTGAGGTTCAAGACTATAGAATATGCACATGCCCTACTAGCCTAGCTCACATAAATGAAGAAGGAGCCTCATGAACTAATGAGAGATTTCATAGCCAAGTTCGACACACTAAGGAACAAGATTCCTATAATTGCTCAACTGATAGATGAGAATCTCAAATGCTTCATCAATGCTCAGCTTCCTAAAGTGAGTTTTCTACTAAGATGGGCTGGCCACATAGACCTTACTACTACTCAGGATTTGGCCATTGAGATGGAAGATGATCTTATCTTTGAAGGAAAGATAAGAAGAGATGCTAATAGAGGCAAATCTTCTTCATCTTCTAAATATTCATCTACAGGCACCACTGATCTAATGGTGCAAAAGCTGAAAAATGAGTTACTAGCTCTCAGAAAGTAAATGGTGCAAGGGATGTCTGCTCCTCCTTCATACCAAGATATACCAAGGAGGAAATTTTCCAACCAGTCATACCAAGGCAATGCTTTCAGGAATCAAGGGCAACCAAATCATCTTCCTCCCCCTCAAGGGAAACTTGCCATTGAAGCAGCACTAGCACACTCAATGGTCAAATATCTTGAAATAGAATTTGATTTCTCCTTCCAGCCTGAGTTGAACCTAGAAGATGATGATAATCTCTTTGTAAAAAACTAAGAAGAATTAGCTAGTGACTCTAACATTAGTTTCTTGAATTACCAGGATGAACTTAAAAGTAAAGGTGAAGCATTTGATGGATCATACACTATATTCACCTGGTCCCAGAACCAGTCAGCCTAGCAAGCTGATAAGGAAAAATTAGAGGAGTGACCTCAACCAACAATTTCAATTACTAAGTGGGGAACCACTTTGTCTTTTCAATCAAAGGACTTGGTGATTCTTAAAAAAGTAAGTACCTCAAGTACACCTTCACCTTCAACTTCAATTTTACAGATCAGTACCCCCCTCCTAAAAACCAAACGGATGAACTACCTTCCCCTGTTCCTAATTCATTTTAGACATTTGATATAATCGACCATGTGAAGAAAACCAAAATTCAAATGTCTGAATTTGAATTCCTGCAATCCAACCCTAAGTAGTTGGATAAGTTGGTCCAATGTGTAAAGAATGAAACCATCCCTACAGGACCAGCTATTCTAAAGGTGACTCCCACATCCACCCAGAATAACCTTGTCATTACTCCTCCTACTGCTCCAGGGAGGACAGAACCATTTTATGTCTCTCTACTGATAAATGGTTACTAGTTGAACAATTGCATCATAGACTCAAATGTGTCTGACAATTTCATGAATACTAAAGTGGCAAAATCTCTTAGTCTCACATTGACCAAGACCTTTGGGAGATGTTTCTCTATGGAAAACAAACAAGTGACACTATTGGGACAAATCAAAGATGCCCAATTTGTATTTATGGCATTCCTAGACAAGAGAATTAAGATGTCAGTCTTTTGTGGCTGACATCCCAACCTTATACGACATTCTTCTTAGGAATTTTTTTTGCAAGGATGTTGGTGGTGAGTTAAGTATGGACCTATCTAAAGTGAGGATCCTGGTCAAAGGCATCATGCAGAGATTGCTTCTTGAGAAGGAGGAAAAATATGTTGTCACTCAAACATCAGCGCTTGAAGCTCAAATTATATTAGAGTCTTTAGGTGTGTGTAATTACTTCTTGACTATAGAGGATGTTCTTGTCTTAACTGATGAAAATTTTAAAAATGACAATCTAAAAATTGGTTCAGACAAAATAGCAAAAGAATTAGTAGAGCACAACGCAAGCCTAGAGGAACCTTCCCCTCCAAATGAAGAAAATTCTAAGGAAAAATTAGTTTATGAGGATGTCTAGATTCTAGAATTTGATGGCAGCTATCCCTCTACCAGTTTTAGAGCTAGGATTGTGTTGATATCTCCTCAAGGAATTATTTTTCCTTCTTCATACAAGATGCAGTTTAGCAACACTAATAATACTACTGAATATGAATCACTACTGCTCAGATTGAAGGTCACTAAAGATAGGGGCATTAAAATCCTTCATGCCAAAGGAGATGCTAAGCTAGTAGTTTTTCAAGTGAGGAACCTATATCAAACCAAGAGTGGAAGATTACATCATTATTGCAATCTAGTTTGGGATCAAATTGAAAGCTTTGATGCTTTTATTATCTCTACAATACCTAGGGAATTTAATGATCAAGCTGATGCATTAGCTATTTCGATGACTCTCTTAGTTCCTCACCAAGATTTTAAGAGAGATAGGTATACTATCAAATTGGTCTTTTGGCCAAGTGTGCCTGACAATGCCAACCATTGGCAAGTGTTCAATGGTGACAACCCAATCATCACCTTTTTATAACAAAAATATAACTTTGAACAGCTTCACTTTGAAGGCAGTGAGCCTCAGAAACTTGAATAAACCCTTAAAACAAGTTTAGATGTAGGTGAAGAATTCTTACAGCTAAAAGGGAATGAAATTCCCAAAGGATTGGTTTCCCTTGAGAAACTGTTTGACAAGCATGATAGGTTCATCAAATAGCAAAAAATATATTCAAGCTCCTCCCAAGAGTTTGATCAAATAAATTTGGGTACTAAGGAAAATCCCAAGATGGTGAACATTGGGAAGTGCTGTACTCCTAAGGAGAAGCTCAAATTTACTGCCTTGCTTCACCATTACATAGATGTTTTGGCGTACTCTTATGATGATCTGAAATTGCTCAAGCCTAAAGAAATTCTCCATGAAATTCCTCTCAAGAGTGATTAAATGCCTCACAAGCAAAAATCTAGGGAGTATAACCCAAAGATATCAGGTACTATTCTATTTGAAATATAGAAAATGTTGAATGCAAGAATAATTTTTCTAATCCATCATTCCACATGAATTGTGAACATAGTCCCTGTGAGAAAAAAGAATGGAAAAATTCACCTTTGTGTGGATTTTAAGAATTTGAATCAATCCTTCTTAAAGGATAATTACCCTTTGCTCATCATAGATCGGGTCCTTTAGACAGTAATTGGTTCGGAGATGTTATCAATGTTAGATGGTTTCTCAGGGTATAATCAAGTGGAAGTTGGTGAAGCAGACCAACATAAGACTACCTTCACCATGCCTTGGGGCACCTTTGTGTATCAAAGAATGCCATTTGGCCTGATAAATGCTGGTGCCACCTTCTATAGAGCAATGGACCTTACTTTCAAAGATGAAATGGGTAAGTTCATTATGGTGTACCTTTATGATTTAACATTATTTTCCAAGCATCATCCTGATCACCTACATCATTTGCAACAAGTGCTAGAATGATGTCGACAGAATGACATTGATATAAATCCCAAGAAGTTAATTTTTGGGGTTACAGAAGGGAAACTTCTCAAACATATTGTGTCTTAGGAAGGCATAAAGATCGACTCAAAAAGAGTCAAATCCATTCAAGAGCTTACTCTGTCCACTAGTAAGACTACAGTTCACTCTTTCTTTAGAAAGGTTAATTTTCTATGAAGGTTCATCCCTAAGTTTGTAGAGAAGACTCACTGCATTGTGGACATGATGAAGGGAAAGGCCACTTTTAGCTGGACTAAAGAAGGAAAATTGGCATTTCAAGACATCAAGACAACTATTGTCCATGCCTCAATTTTGGTTTGTCCAGATTATACCAAAGATTTCACAATATACAATTATGCTTTTGAGCACACACTTTCAGTAATTTTGGTTCAACAAAACAAAGAAGGTGTGGAATCTCCCATATCCTTTATGAGCTATCCTCTCAAAGCTCATGAACTAAAATATTCAAATTTGGAGAAGCATGTTTATGTAGTGGTAAAGGTAGTAAAGCACTTTCATTTTTACATCCTAAATTCACACATTATTGCCCTTGTTCCTGATACCATAGTTAAATCCATATTAAATTAGCAGGAGTTTAAAACCAAAAGGGGCAATTAGATTGCTAAAATCTAGGAGTTTGATCTTGTTATTAAACCAATGAAGCTTGTGTGGGGAAGGTGTCTGCCAATTGATTGATGATAAGAAACTGGAAGAAATAGGGCATGAATAAGTAGAAATTGAAGACAACCAATAGTCCTCTTTGTCTCCACCATGAATGAGTGGTATTTGAGTATTGCTCATTTTCTTACTTGTGGTGAGTGTCTTGCTCACCTGTCTTGTAAAGAAAAGAGGAATGTCAAGTTAAAATTTGCCAATTTTTTCCTATGGGACAATGAATTATATAAGAGGAAATTTGATGGAGTGTTCCTTTGCTGCATGGATAAAAAAAAACAAAACCAACTTCTAGAGTTTTTCCATAATCTAGCCTATGGAGGACATTTTTTTGCGCTTGTAACTACCCATAAAATTTTGTGAGCCAGGTATTACTAGCCTACTCTATTTCAAGATGCATATAAATGGGTATGAAGATGTGAACTATGCTAATAGTTCATTGGAAGACCCAAGTTAGCTGCTTTGCCTCTTAAGCCAGTGGTAATTAAAGAGCCATTTCAGCAATGGGGAATCAATTTCATTGGTGCTCTAAACCCATCTTCAAGCACTGGACATGATTATGTCCTCACAACCACATATTACTTCACTATATGGGTGGAATCTATTCCAACCAAGCATGCTACTTTAGAAGTACTATGCAATTTCCTCAAGGGAAACATCATTTCCAGGTTTGAAGTCCCAACCAAGATTATGATAGATAATGCAGCCTATTTCTCTTCCCATGAGATTATTCAGTTCTATTTTTATTATGGGATTACTTTCTCTCACTCCTATGATTATTTTACACAAGGGAATGGCCAAGTAGAATCAAGCAATAAGAACCTGGTGACCATCATCATGAAGCTGGTAGATGACAACCAATGAACCTAGCATAAAGCATTGGTTGATGCTGTATGGGTAGACATAATTACACCCGAGAGGGTGATAGGTATGTCACCATTCCAAATTTTGTATGGTCTTAATGTAGAGATATGAATCACCCTATAATTTATAGCACTAAATTTGGCAAAGGCACTTGAAGATCAAACATATTAAAGCTCCATCGACAAAAGGATCATGTGCTTGATTGAGCTAGATGAGTAGTGAACTATGGTGGTGGAATGAATCACTATGCATCAAAGTCTAGTGAAGAAGCTCTTCAACCAAAAAACAAAAACCCATGATTTTTATATTGGAGATCAAGTTTTGTTATGGGACAAGAGAATAGAACCAAAGGGAATGCATAGGAAATTCGATTCCCTATGGAGAGGCTCATTTGCTATTCATCAGCTTAATGGTGAGAATAGTTTCTTGCTAAAGTATCAATATGGCACAGCCTTTTCTCTACCTCACAATGGGTAGCATCTAAATCACTTCAATTCTTGAAGTATTAGATAAGATCATTTATACATATGTATAATTTTTGTATAGTTTTTATCTTGTTTTGTGTTGTTCATTTTCGTTTATTTTTGGCACCTTTCATTTTGGGTAGCATGAATTTGGAGCCCAATGGCATACTTAAAGGCACTAGAGATTTTGGATTCTACTCCCTTTGAGTGTTTTTATAATTGATGGAAGTTCTGTAACTAGAGCCAGCTATTTTTCCCAAAATCTATGACTTGTTTTTGGGGACAACATATCAACTATTTTGGTCTTGCAGGCCAAAATTCTCTCTTCCCTTCTCAAAAAATGTTATGAGCACTCAAGTTCTTCAATTATTCAAGAATTTTAAGTCAAGGGACTCACAGGTTCAACGGGTTCAATAACTTCAACAGGCAAGCTCTCATAAAGGAACAAGTTCCAAACACTTAGGTAGTTTCAAGGTTGGTTCAACGTTGAGGTTCAACCAAAAGGTTCATCGATAGGCTTGAACCAAAAGAGTTCAAAGTTTAAAGGTTCAATGAGTTCAATAAATTTTGAGACACTTATAAGAACAAAGGATTTAAAGAGAAAAGAATGAACCATTGAACTATTGAACCTTGAACCAAAAGATTTTAGAGTTCAAAGATTCAATGAGTTCAACAGAAAATAAAAGGATCCAAAAACTTCAAAGGACCAAAGGATTTTGAGAAAGAGAATGAACCGTTGAACTTTGAACCAAAGTGGTTCAAAGTTGAAAGGTTCAAAGGTTTAAGGAATTTCAAAATTCAAAAGGAAGCTTCAAGCGAAGGAAGGAAGCAGAAGATTCCAGAGACAAGTTCGAAGAGATGGTTCAACTAATTGAACCAAGGAGATGATTGAACCAATGAGCCAAAATGAATCATCTGAACCATTAAACCATTGAATCGATGCACTTTAAAGGTTCAAGGTTGAAAGTAGTTCAAGTGACTAAGTGACCAAGACGCCCCCGTGGATGTCAAATTTAGGGTAATGAAATGCCCATTTATTTTCAAATATGGCACGGAACCTGAAGACAAAACTTAGTAAACAACTAAAGAAAGAGCCAAAAGAGCCTCCTGAAGGTAAGAAGATAGCCTAAGAGCTCAAAAAGCTATAGAAGATACTAAAATATCTACAGGGGAGTTATTCTAGTAGGTGGAATAGTCCACCAAGTAGACATATGAGGGCACAAACATTTAAAGGCATGGCCTATTTTTCACCTTTTGAATAAAAGTGAGTGGACAACTACCTACATATCTAGAAATAGACCAGATGACCCATGCTTAGGAGAAAACATTTGAGATGATTCTGTACACCAAAGTCAAGGCCAATGACCTGTTTCAGCATGGCCTTTCATAGATATTGAAGGCATTCAATGCAACATGGGCCATTTGATGAAACAAAGCACTCAAGTATTTCTTAGAGTGGTATATATTGTAATCTCTTGTTTTATGCAAAATATTTCTTTTTTATATAGAAGCAAAACTATGCCCAAATTGAAATGCATTTCTTGAGACTTTGAGCTCAGATTGTTAATCATATTTCTTTATTTGAATGAGAAAACAAGTGACCTTTCAGACTTTGTGCTGGAATAGCTTGTGTTATTTAGGAAATTATTCTTATGTCTATTTCTTAGAAGCATTCTTGTCTATTTAATTTAACAAGTAGAACTAGTGGAAGTAATCAAGAAGGTGTCTTGAAGCCAACTGTGGAGAGACTTTGTGTTGCCATAATTGTCTTTAGCATGTTTGTTTTTCTATTTCTATGTAAAGGATTTTGGGATGACTTTGTGCCCCCATTGTCCTTTGTATATTTCACTCTTTGGAAGTTGAGGTGGAGACTTTGTGCTACACTTCATTTTGCTATGTTACTACGCCCTATTTCAGTGAGGGAAGCAATGAAAGACTTTGTGCTTTCATGGGTTTCTCATGGTCATAATCACTTCCAGAAAGAATTATTGTTGTTTGCTATAGACCACTTCTGAAAGAAGAGAAGTGCCTTCAATGTTTTCACCAAAATTATTTGATGTCTGTGAACATCATCTCTAAATAAAAGAGATGGATGGTGCTATCATACCCTGAGTGTTATTTTCAGCTTATAGTACATATATATATATATATATATATATATATATATATATATATATATATATATATATATATATATATATATAAAGTACCTTATAGCTATAGGGAACCTCCCCTTGATGAGAGGATAGATTTTTCCCCTTTTGATGTGGTAAACCTACACATTTGGCTAATCAATCTCCTTATGTTGTGTTTGAAACAACCTATTTTTCCCATTAGTTAGCTAGTGACAAAATATTCACCTAACACACTCCACTTACCATCTATCTTCAAATATTTTTCAATGCCCTAAATATATAGGAGATGGTTAGCCATCGGCTAGATGGCACAATATTTGTATTGCATCCTCTAATTATCTACCAAAACTATTAGGATAACCACTTTCCAAAATCATGTTTTCACATTGAGGTGGATATCAAGTTGGTGCAAACACTCCACTAATGGGTTAGGGGCCCAACAAAATTTATGTATAAGCTCCTTGATAAAGGATCTCATGGGATCATTACTCAACTTTGTTTCCTTTAGCTCAATGTATCTCTTGATTCTAGCCAACCTGATGAATTAAAAAAAATTTCTAGTTAAACATGCAATAATATTTAGGGAACCCAAATTATTACCACCTTTAAGGCCTAAGGACTATTTCATTCAAATACTTCTATGGAGTGTACCCCCAATAGTTTGGCCATAATACTACCCTTTCCTTTATAAAATATAAATTGAAAAGTTAGTATACAAGCTAATATAGGTAGGAATAATTTTTCCAAGTAATATTCCACACTCTTCTCTAATTTTTCTCATCCAAAAAAGTGATAAGGCTTCGAAATTTTTCATTAATTTCATGGAGCTGAACATACTTACTATTAAGGAGAAACACCCTACTCTAGGGATTGATGAACTCCTGTATGAGATTCATGGTTCCTAATTCTTCTCCAAAATATATCTACAATCTAACTATCACCAAATAAACATCAAGGAAGAAGATATTCCCAAAACCACTTTCCACATTTATGATAACCAATATGAGTTTTTGGTCATGCCCTTAAGGCTTACTAATTACCCACCAAAATTTAAGGTATTGTTGAATTAAATATTTATGCCTTATTTATATAATCTCATCTTAGTATTCTTTAAATCTATCATAATCTATATCAAAACTTGGGATGATAATTTACATCACCTTGACATTGCTTTGAAACTTTTATCTAAACATTATTTATGAAAAAAATGGTCCAAGTTCTCTTTTGGTTAGAACAAAGTTTTGTACATTGGGCACATTGTTTCAGTGGAAAGATTCAAAGTATACCCCAAGAATATTGAAGCCATAAAAAATGGCTAGAGTCTATGACACTTAGAAGCCCTCATGTAGTTATGGGTATCACCAGGTAATATTAAATACTTGTCAAGGACTATGGAAAAAATCTTATTCCATTGATCTCCATCCTAAAAAAAGATGTTTTTTCTTAGTCTAAGGTATCAAAAAATGGTTTTGATATATTGAAATAGGCTATGTTGACTAAACTTATTTTAACAAATCTCCAAGACCTTCATCATTGAAAGTGATACATGTTGAAACAAAATCAGTGTTTTTTCCCTATAGGAAGGATGATCCATTGCATTTACCACCAAGGACTTATGATTTATCCACACTTAGGGGTCTTAATTAAGGGATGTCCTAGACCACACAACCCTTGGGATACACAAAAAGTATGCAATAAAATTCATGAAACACAATTTTAATCTTTATTAGATTTTATCAATAGGAAATACAACATGAACAACATCGATAATGACACTAAAATATCACAATGGAATGTATTATAACATAACATCCATATATATATTATTTATATCTTAAAATATTTTTAATTCTATCCTAACTCTCAAAAAAATAACTTAGAATTTTCTTTAAAATTTAATACTTTGGATAATGTCCCATCATCCACCATTCTAACCTGTCTTGCACAAGTGTAGGGGCATATTTATGTAGGCAAAATAACCATTTAATTACATTAAATGATCTACACCCACTAATAACATTTAACATACCTTAGTGTTCTACAAATATTAAATTTTTCTCACAATTCCAAGGCACCAATGAATTACATGTTAATGCATCATGAGTTAATATATTAAAAAAAATATTAAATTAATCCATATAAATTTTCCATGATCAAAGGGATAAAATTCCAAATACTCAACAACAAATCCTTTCATAACACATCACATGAATATGTTTACTAACCAACAACACATGAATAAAGCCATACAAAGTCTCAATACTTCATAACCAACAAAAACACTTAGAACCTTTGCACCATGATCCTCAAGTTTGATCAAGGACATGACTACACATTACCACCCATACCTCTAATTACTATCAAAACTTATTATGACTTTCACAATGAAGAATAAAATCCTATAAGAAATACCATTCACTCTATTAAGGCTACAAAATAAAATGAAAGATATGATGTTCTATAAGATGTTACATACTTTTAAAAATAATCTAAATATCTCAACAAGACTATGCTTGCGGAAAAGGTTAACACTACATATTCCACAAAGCTTACATAGCTTATTTATAACTCTTTCTTTCTACCATAATCTTTCTGTTCAGTTTATTCTTTTGTCTATGTTTTTAATTTTTTCTAACTCTCTATTATAGACAAATCATGAATTTTATAACCTTTTTAGTGAAATCACTATTTCAAACTATGAATTCATCTTAATTGGCTACTAAATCATCTTAAAACCATGATTTTTCCCATATTTCTCTATTTTCTATTTCTATTTTTTGCAAGTCTAATAGTGAAATTATTCATTAGTTGGGAAATCAACCTCCCAAAAAATGAAATTGTCATTCTATGTAGCAAATTTGTTATTTCTGTTAGTGAAATCATTTCTATAGTCTACGAATTCATGATTTTGACCAATAAAATCATTTTTGTATCTTAAAAATCATCATATAGGCTAGAGAAATTATTCCATAAACATGAATTTGTTTATTTTGTTTTTCTACATTTTATTAATTTCCCATGTTTAACTTTTTACTATTTCTCTTTTCTGTCTGTATGCGTAACTATGAATTTTTCACAAAGAAGTAGTTTTTGTGTTTTTTCTTTGGTCCATTTCAGGTTACCTTATGCCAAGCATAAACAAAAACTCTAACCATTTCTTTGAAAAATTCTTTCCAAATAAAAGTCCCCAAAATGGCTAAATAAAAAACTAATTTTATTTTATTTTACTAACACTTTCAATTTAGTTTTTCAAAGTTTTTAGTATTTACATCACATTTGGTTTATAGTTATTTGTTTTTACTTTAAGCATTTTTTTTATAATTACAAAAATTGTGTATAATCTTCCCTTGGTGTGACATTGGTGATGATACTCAAGAATCATAAATAATTCCAATTTTTTTTGTGTTACCCAAGTGGTGTTTGTGTATTCTCTTTCCTTGGCATCACATTGGTGACAATACTTAGAAATTAAAAACAAACACTTAATTTTTATTTATTTTTATAGGGGCTCTATTGACTATAAATTTCACCACCATATAGTAGGCCAAATCCCATGTATCGATAGGGTATATAAATTGAGATTTAACTATTTTAATTTACTAAGCAATTATGTGTTTTAAGCACACTATGATGTGAGGGGATTTCATGATCCAATACCTAGGGTTTCAATAGTTTCCTTGAAATATGATATCACTGATTATTAACACACTGAGACCCCTATGACTATGTTGGACACTTTGGAATAAGACCCAATAATGTGCATCTGATTTATCTATTTTTTATATAGTTTTGGGCCTTCATGTACTAAAAGGTATCTTTAATGAACCCCATTAGATAATCTTATTTAACCTTTAATCATAAAAAAGTTTATTTTATTGTTTAACTTTAGTGCATTAGTTAGCAATTAGCACCAAGAAGCTACCTTCCACACACCCTCAAAACCAAACTTAGTAGGCTATGGAAATGGTAGGATTATCCATGATTAGTTCCTTGAAATATTAGGCTCTTGATGAGAGCACATATGAATGACATCAAAAGGCCCAAAAATTGTTCATAACCCTTATCCTAGTTTTTCACCTTTTATGTGCAATTACTTGACTATTCAGAGTAGGAATTTACATGTTATTTCCTTATGTTTTCCATGTTCTTGAATATATTTGTTTTTAAACAAATTATTTTGAGTTTTAAACAATATCCTAAAATCAAAACTTTTTACCAAAAACTCAAAATAATTAGTTTAAGGATTTGAATCTTTCAGTCATTTAGGTTACTATTGTTAGTTTAAAGTTTCCATTTCTTTGAGTCATTTTCTTTTTTATACTATCCAAGTCACCTATCACTAGGCAAATGGCCATGCTAAAAAATCCCAATACAAGGGATGAGACTTTTGGTAATGTTCCCTTTCAATTTATTAGCCAAGAGCATCATGTAAAAATACATCAGATAACTAAACAAGTATAAGATGGAGGAGGGGCTTACCAAGATGAGGTTAGGCCCAGAGCTATCCAACCTCCAACCTCTATTGGTGAGTATATCTTGTCCAAAAATAATGATGTATTGTTTTAAGCCTTGGACTTTGGGGAAAAATTCCCGTGTGACTTTGATGTACATAATTTGAAATATTTAATTACAAATAAAGAACCTTCATCCTCCAATCCTAATCAACCTACCTCACAATTTTATTTAGAGGGTAGAAATACCCTTGTAACCTCCTTAAAATCCCATCACCAAGTCTATCAAGACAAAGGGAAAGCTATATTATGTGATGAGTCATCTCAAATAAGCCATGGATTCTCTACAAAAATTCATGCAACTTAAGGAGCCCAAGAGATAATGAACTTTCAATCTTATCAAACAACCATTCCCTTTGGTAACCCCAATGTGAATTTGAATTCTAAGTTGCCTTCATAGGTGTATCTAACTAATCCAAGTTTGAATATACCTTTAAACTCATCAATCATACACCCAACCACTCAAAACTTGATTTTTAATCTAATTTCACCAAACATGTAACAAGTCAATCTAAACTTGAACATGGGATTCCCATCTGATTCAAGTTTAACCAATCAACATTTTATTACACTAAATTTGAATATTCATCCAAATTCATAAGGTTATGGTTAAATTAATCTGAGTTTGAATCTGCATTCAAACTCAGCAATCAACCCCAATCAAAGTTTCTAAGGCTCAAAAATCATTCCCAACCATAATCAAAATCAAATCTTGAATATTCATTCTAGCTTGCCCAATCAACCATCCAATCCTATTTTGAGTATTGCTTCACATGTACTCAACAATCTAAATTTAAATACTAGTTTACCAAATCAGTCTTCTTCTTCTAATATTCTTGGATCAGTTCCATCCAATCCAAGTTCTAATTAAATTTTCAATCCAAATTCTAATCCCATTCCAACTCAATTTAATTCTAATCCTAATCCTTAATTTTCCAACCTAAATCCTAACACAAGATTAAACAAAAACCAGACATAAAAAAATCTGAACAATTCTAACCTCAATCCTAATTTTAAATTCAATAATCCAAACACAAATCTTAATTTTAACCTTAAGAAACTTCCAAACAATCCAATCCAAAATCCACTCCAATCAAACCAAGCTAACTCTAATTCAAACTTAGGTTCTAATACATTTAATTAAAACTATAACATGAACCCATAACAACCCAATCCAATTTTTTAAAATCAAACTAATTTTGGTTACAAAACCAATCCTAACTCCATGAACTTCAATAAAAGTCTACCAAACACCTCAAATTTCAAACCAAACTCAAATTCAACAAACCCAAACATAAATTTTGAAAACAACCCCAACCTCCATTTCAAACCAAATTTAAATCAAGAAAACATTGGTTTCAAACCAAACCCAAGTTAAAATGTTTTTGGTTCCAATTTAAATACAAACCTTGGTTATAAATCCAACTTTAATCCCATTTCAAACTCTCAAAAAACTAATGTTAACAATGAACCTCCAAAGAGTTTTAATCAACAAATTCCACAAAACACAAACCAATTCATGGGTCAACCATCTAATCTAGTAAGTCAAATGAACCAACTATCCCCATATATCATATAAGAATTTTAAAACATAAAGGATAGAGTTCAAGGCTTATAAGATGATGCTTATTCTCAGCAAAAAATATTCAAGGTTTTAGAAATGGCTCATACCCTGATTTAAGTAAGATGACTACAACTTTTCAAAATTACTTTGAAATCTATAAATTTGACAAGTATAAAGGCGAAGGAGGTCCCAAGGAACATATAATCAGACTATATCATGTATGTGTAGATGTTGCTTATAGTAATGCATACATGTTGCGTTAGTTCCTATTAATTCTAGAGGGCCAAGCCCTTGAATGGTTTTCACAACTTCTAAAAGGATCTATATTCACCTTTGGAGACTTATCTATTTTTTTTCCACTTCTCTTATAACATCAAAAAAGACTTGACTACCTTATATTTACACAACACCAAGAAACATAATGATGAAACTTTTTCTTCTTTCCTCAAAAGATGGTGAGTAATGGCAAGTATTTTCACATGATCTTTTTCTAAAACAAAGCTTGCAGATATCTTCATGAATAAATTAAATTCAGATTTGGGACACCATTTGTTTCTCCTTTGCCCAAGGTCTTTTAACAAAATTATAGAAAAGGGAGTTCAATTAGAAATAAAATTTATTAATAGAGGTGTAGTAAACATATTTGAACTGGATCATAATAATTCCTCTAAACCAATAGAAAAACAAAAGTCTTTGCCAAAAACAAAAATCTTGTTAGAGATGGTGTGATTGATGTCAATGTTGACTATTTTGACCACAAATTAAAATAGGTAAATCCTCTATGGTTCAAAACTTGTATAGGGGTCTATTATGATGCAATAAGGTGTGTCATGGTCCTTTTGATGTCGTTTAATGAGTTATTAACCTTTGTGATATTCATCTTTAGGCCTATGTCATGTTAGGGGTCATATTAGAATCATTAATGGGGTTTGTATAGTTTCCTATAATATAAAAGTGTTCCAAAGTATATATAAATGTGCATGATGTCATATCCTTTTTAGGAATGTTAGTCCCTAACTGAAACTTGTAGATACTATGTTGAAACAAGAAGAAAAGTGGTAATTTGGGTAGTTTTGGTAGATTTACGGCTTCTAGAGGAGTGTAGAAAGTGTGGAAAGATTATTAAATGACAGTTCAACTTAAATAAACTCATTTCAATGCTTTATTAGCTTTGTAAGTTGCTAAAATGTCTCAAAAATATTTCTATTCTCCACCACTCCACTAGGCATGTAAAAATGGTCAACATGTTTCTTCATGGTACAAATAACAGAAGTTGTTTCAACTAAAATTAATCTAAAGAATTTTATCACACTCATTACACTTATATTTCATGACAAAAGTATAAATATTGGTTACCTATGCTTTATGAACCATGCTTAAGAAGTTGACTATTTTTTTTTATATGTTAATCCCCACACCCTGCAGGTTTTCTCCTTGTATGAGCTTGTACATAAAAAAATGGATGAAATTTATTCCATAAGGAATGAAATTAATTATTTCATGATTTCTATCTTTTTTTGCATTTTTAGAGGTGATTGGATGAGCCAAACATATCAAGTTGTAGGTTGAGTACAATAATGGAGTTGCAAGTAGGTTTCATTAACTAGAGACATTTTACTTTCTTATAGTGGTTTAATATGAAGGTGATATGTTGTATTTAATGATTTATATGTTATTTAAATCAACCCTCCTTTAAAATTTAGTTTGAAAAGGCATCACATGATTATTTCAGTCAAATGTAATACATAATCAAACTTTCCTACAAGTGTTCATTTACAAGCAGGTTAAAGGACCTTCACACAGTCATGATGACGTGATAAAGGGAAGAAAAAGTGGTGAGAACCTTCTTTGATGTGTAGACAACAAGTTTGGACCATTTATATTGCTTGAGATTGGTTTAAGTAGTGAATTATCTAATACACATACATTCTACCCTGTATACTACTACATGTGCACCTACAGGTGCCCCACAAAGAATTGAACATGTTGAAATGGAAGTGTTTGGGACTAGTTTGAAGTATCACTAGGTGGAGAAGCTAAATATAGATTTATAAGATCTCAAATATTTGTCATGAAAGTAGTTCATTAGGCACATAGTCTTACATCATACCTTCAAAATCTTGTCTGCTAATGTATAAACACCTACAAGTCTCCACAAAGGTCTAATAAGACTAAAGAAAAAGTGTTTGGACTTGTTTGAACAATTCTTAAGGTTTTAAAACATGGATGGTGTTACAATAACCATAGAAGAGCCATAAAGTAATAAATAGATCTATTCTAGCCTATCACAAGTTGAAAAGAGGAGCTCAAGGATTCATTACCTTAAAGTCTCCAAAATAGGGCTTTCATCTTTCTCTTGATCCTCCCATAGCAAAATACATGAGGTATAGACTAGTCCAAATGCTTCCATTAAGTAACACACATGTAATGGTAAGGCATTGAAAAATATCATGAATTATTTGATTAGATAGGGTGGTATATGAGGTTATCAAACTCAGATAATCCTTGATTGTAGTCTAACAATGTTATCTACAGTATCTTGAGTCCAAATAACCTTATCATGCTATGACACCTAGTATAGGTATAGACTATATATAAATGACTTATTTTATATTAAGGTGGTATTAAAATCTAAAATAAAATTAAAATAAGTTTATATTTAAGGTTTTGACCTAGACTACCACCTACAAGACCTATTTTGCTTTCAAAATGGACAAGAATGAACACTTACAATTTGACTGTAGGATAATAATGCAAATTGAACATGCTAGTGGTTGTGTTGACCTCACTCAAGATGTGGAATATAAAATTTTAGATATGAAATGAGACTAAAGGATTTGAATAGGGTCTTATGGAAATGACACAAAGTATAACACTATAGTATACACCTATATGCTTACCATTTATCTGAGTAAGCACATAGTCTGCCAATCAAGACTAGTCAAGTGAAGAGAAGAGAATTGAGAAAAACTATCAGAAGTTGAGAGTGTTGACATGATTATAACACCTAAATAATGATTATTAACATATTATGATATCCTCATATCAAGGTAAAAAATCAAGGACAAATCTACAAGATCAACCTATAGCCATGTTCATGGTCCATGCATAGTCAACAAGTTTAGGAGCTTGTTTTGAGGTTTTTGAAGAGTTAGAAAGTCTATGAGTATAATGTAACTATGAAAATTGGAGTATGAATTCCTTATAACCTAATTGAGCCTCCCATACCTTTATATTTCTTGAGTATATATGGGAGATACCCTCTATTCTATCTTAGATATAGGGTATAATAGGAAATAAGAAAATTATAGATTGGGTGAGTATATGACGAGAAATTTAGTTGGGAAGTGTTGAAGCCTTATAAGGAGGTATAAGGAGATGTGTTAGACATATAAGAACATTAATAATACCCCATAAGTGTTGGAATCAAAGCATAGTGGCCCAAAATCATAAAGGTACATGTAGACCTATTATGCCTTGACTAGGCCTAATGCCTAAAAAGGGTGTAACTTCACTTTTAACACCTAGAGGAATATTGAAATGAATTGGAACACCTTCATGGGGAGATATAAAGTGTATGAGAACCTTTAGTTTTTAGAGGATACAATAGATAATACATTTCTTGGATCAAGAGCATTGCAAAGTATGCATAATGTAGGAAAGAGTTTGAGAGGCTAAGTTTGAAAGTTCACTATAGTATGGATGATTAGCATGGGAGCTTGAGGAGATATGACAAGTTAGAGAAGGTCCCAAATAAGGATTTAGTGGGATTTGTTCATGAGTTCAACATCAATATTTTAATAACTATCCTTAAGTGGATAAATCACTCAAAACCCTCTAAAAGCATTGATAATGACTTGATGGGAAAGATGAAGGAAAGGCATCTATGAGAGCTAGTTTGTGTAGGAAAATAATTTAAACTTTTAGAGGAATCTCTAGGGCTCCTTCCCATCGATTTGGCTTTTACCCTACTTATAAAGATAGGGTGAAAATGGATTTTATTGATATATTTTTGTGTTTTTTAGGTTCAAAATAAAACTGGGAAATGTGAATCACTTTGGGAGAGAGAATGAGATCTAATATAACTCCTCATATCCATATCTTGCTTCAATAGAACACACAAGAACCTCTACAAGTATCATAGTGAAAAAAGAGTGATCACCAAGTGAGAAGGTGATAAATCCAATTGGGAGACATTTTAAGGTCTTCCTGATGGATATAGAGACTTGAGGATTCTTGACAAGTGTTACATCACTCTCTCTATGGATTGTATTGGAAAACTAAAGACCACCTTGATGCCAAGTGTGAGGGGTGAGTGAAAGAATTTTGATTATGACTATTGGTAGTGAAAAGACTTGGCCAAAATAATATTAATGATTAGGGACACATATAATAGATGTTGGAATATGTTTCCATCCCCACTTCATAGTGAAATGATGCCATCTATCCCTAGTCTACTATGGAGCATTCAATGATGGCCAAATGATGAAGATAGTTTCCAAACAAGCAAATGAAAAGTCCTATGATAGATTTGAGGAGTTAAATCATTGGAGAGAAATTTATCCATAGAGACCTTGCATGGTATTTTTAATATTCCTTTATCCTATAAATTTAACTCTTTCTCTCAGTTTGACAAGTGGCTTTGTGTCTCTTAGACTTCATTCTTCTCTCTCCTTCACATTCTATAAGTACTAGCCATTTTGGCTCTTGTTTCGTAATTCCACATCATGTATGTTGAAGCCATGATGGTTTGATGTTGTAATTTGAATTTGAATAATACAATAAATTTAGTTTTAAGTTCAAATACATCTTATCTAAGTATGTAAAGTGATGAATGGTGAGGTCTAGTGATTCTATCCTTGATTCTCCTTATCCTTTCACGTGTAGTGTAAGAAGTTATCACTATAATAGGTCATATAAAATGTAGATAGTATGTTTAGATACCTTAAAGTATGAAAGTGTAATTAGAGTCTAAAATCTACCCTCAAGTCCACTTGCCTTGAGTTTTCTCATGCATATCAGCTCTATATTGAAATACTTATGTTAGAACATCTTTAGACTTTGAAACTAGTTTATAGGTCTTGTTTCTTAGTGAAATAAGTATGATATCATTGTGTAAACACTTTTGGTATATCACACCCTTAGAATATATTTATTTAATGCATACTTATACCCTTTTTCCCATAAATAGTTAGTTAATATAGGTGATAAACACTTTAAGATCAATTTAGGGAGCTAGCCCTTAAACCTAGAGGTCTACCTTTACTATAGGCAACTCTTAGGCCTAGAGGTATTCCAATTTTTCCCAAATATAGAGTAGGATTTAACCTCTTATAGGGTGGAAGATTTGGTGACAATATTTTTGGCATGCCCATTAGGATGAAGGTCTAGGAGAGTGGAAAGATTGTTGGTGTGTCTTTCCTCTAATTAGCTTTTGGAAGCAAACAATATAACACCAATGGAAACTTCAAATGAAATATTCTAGTTGTAAGCAGTGTAAGTATATTTTAGTGAAGGTTTTGATCAGTTATTATATCTTATTTGATATACAATATTGATATTAATATCTATGATGAATATCCCTACCATGAACCTCCCTATCAACCTTGCTATGAACCATGTTACACCATGCAACAACCCTATCATAATTTTTATCAATCCTATGAGCCATGATGGCCCCATGGTCATCCATTCCCTCCTCCATATGGATATCATGTTTTTAAATAAGCCTATGAGGGAGATCATCAATAAACCTATTAGGAAGTTCCTTCCTATCAATCCTAATATAACTCCTACCAACCATATCATGATGCCTATCAACCTTAAGAGGATTTTTATCAGCCTTATCATGAAGAATCATATGATCCCATTGTTTGTACATCAAGAGATTACAAGATAAAATATGAACTCCTAGTATTTAAAATGAAAGATCATGATAATCCCCATTATCACATTCCTCCTCCATCAACCCTATCTCATATCAAATCTTTGTTGGCACTCATACTAGAGCTGCTAGATAATGAAAATTGGATGGGAAAATGGGATTATGAGTTTTATGTGCTCTATAAACATATGATGGAAAGGTTAAGAGGTATTTTTCAAGGTTGTATATTTGTGTTAGAGTTGGTTAAAGAGGAAACTCGATGGGATATCAAAAATAAACTGTATTTGGCAAAGAAATGTTCCCAATGTTTAATAAATATGCTAAAGATGTGGGAAGTTAAAGAGGTTAAAAGTGAGCCTACATATATTGAAGAGATATAAGGAATATATGGAAATGGTGAAACATTTGTTGAAGTAGGTTTCTTTCTTTTTAAACAACCTAACTTGTTATTTCCTCATGATCTTACTTAAGAAGTCTTTTTTACCAAATCCATTCATAAGCCCTCCACCACACCTCATACTCCATCTCCAGCCCATGAGCCTACCCATTACTCTCCCAACTCATCCCTTCTTGAAAAAGAGCCCATTTTTATGGAAGCAAGTAAAGAAGAACAATATCAAGCCTTAACTGATCAAGAGGATAATCCAAGTGACTATGAAGAAGAAATCACCATAGGGAATCCTCTTTGTGAATACAAGTGAAA
Source organism: Torreya grandis (assembly GCA_037957365.1). Classification (NCBI taxonomy): domain Eukaryota; kingdom Viridiplantae; phylum Streptophyta; class Pinopsida; order Cupressales; family Taxaceae; genus Torreya; species Torreya grandis. The sequence goes on from JARHVA010005210.1 coordinate 483,279, forward strand.
TCATAACTTCTTGAGTGAAGAGAATAATGTTAAAGATCCTATTATATCTGAAAACAAGGAATTTGGTCAATGTGTGAAGGGAGAAGTGCTTGAGAAAGATACCATACCTATTATTCATGATGAAACAACCCTTAAACATGACAATCATGAAGAGGAAGACCTATGGTAGAAGTTTCATGCAATAAATAAGGAGTTTAAACAACTAAGTGAATCAAAATCCTCTCCTAAAGAGTGCATAGCTAATAATAGGATTGTTGATGATGTTATCAATCATAAAGAAGAAGTTCTTGTTAAGCATGAATATGAAATTTAAGTCACTATTCAAGAAGCTATAGTCATAGAAGATATTATCCTTGAAGAGAACTCAATACCTAAACCTGAAGTTGAACCATTTTTAAATGTATTGGAGCATAAAGAAGGCTAGCTTGAGGACCTTATACATCAAGAAGATAAAGTTGTAGAGGTGGTTTTTATCAAAGGCAAGGAGAGTAAGGATGATTGGTAGTAATTTTTTTTTTCAGGAGCTTGAATAAATTTTCCAAATTTAGGGCCATGTACATGAGAAGGTAGATAAAAAGTTTTCCATGGATGACAATGACCAAGATTGGGTGGACTATGCAAAACTCCTTGATGATCTTGAAGAGCTTGTAGCTGAAAAGAAATCTGATCTTAGTGAGAACACCATGGAAGTCAATAAGGTATGCCTTGTTGGACCACTATTGGAGGTTATAGTTGAGGAATATTATGAGAAAGTTGAGGTTGTTGAAATTAAAGAGGAGTTAACTTCATAAGTGATTTTGTTGTATCTACTTTGATTTCATTAAACATCATGCCAAAGAGATTGACAAACACCATGAATAAGATGGAGTCATCAATGCCAAGGTCAAATGGAAAAATGCCTCATTCACTCCTTTATTTTATGGAGAAACAAAGGTTTTATAATTACCATTTGACTTAGGAGGAATATTTTATTTTAGGCTATTTTATATTTGAGTTAGTTTTTTTGGGTTGTGCATGTGTGTTCCATAATTGCTCATGAAACACAAGTGTGTGGTGTGCTATTTTATGTCTTGTTGTTTCTTGTGTTTTAGTATATTTTCAAGGGAAAAATTAGTGTCATATATATTCATAGGTGAATCTACATCCAAATGGATAGGAATAGGCTACCGGTCTTTGGTATAATAAACATACCACCCCTAGAAAATCACCAAGAACGTTGACTATTTTGACCACAATTTAAAATAGGTCAACCCCCTATAGTTAAAAACTTGTATAGGGGTCTATCAAGATGTAATAGGGTGTGTCATGGTACTTTTTATGTCATTTATTGAGTTATTAACCTTCATCATATTCATCTTTAGGCCTATGTCATGTTAGGGGTCATATCTGAGTCATTAATGGGGTTTGTACAGTTTACTACAGTAGAAAAGTGTTAAAAAGTATCTTTTAACATGTATTATGTCATTTTATTATCAAGAATGTTAGTACCTAAATAAAACTTGCAGATAATATGTTGAAACAATAAGAAAAGTGGTAGTTTGGGTAGTTTTAGTAGTTTTACAATTTCTAGAGGAGTGTGGAATATGTTCCAAGATTGTGGAATGACTCTTCAACTTAAATTAACTCATTTAAATTCTTGATCAGATTTGGAAGTTCCAAAAATGGCATAAAACCATTTCTCTTCTCCATCACTCCACTAAGCGTACAAAAATGGTCAACATGTTTATTTATGGTATGGATAATAAAAGTTATTTTAGGTAAAACACATCTAAAGGATGTTATAACACTCAATATAATTCCATTTGATGGTAAGAGTCTAGAGATTAGGTGCTTGTGCTTTATGAAACATGCTTAGGAATTTTAATGTTCTTTTTTATGTGCTAATCCCTACACCCTAAAGGTTTTCTCCTTGTATGAGCTCATATATATATATATAAAATAATGGATGAAATTTATTATATAAGGTGTAATTAATTATTTCATGATTTTAATATTTATTTTCGTATTTTTAGGTTTGTGGATAAGCCAAACTTCTCAAGTTGCAAGTTGAGTGCAATAATGGAGTTGCAAGTAGGTTTCATTAAATACAAACATTTTCCTTTCTTGTAGTATTTTCATATGAATGTGATATGTTATACTTCATGATTTAGATGTTATGTCAATCAACCATCCTTGAAAATTTAATTTTGAAAGGCCTCACATAAATGTTGCAATCAAACATAGTACACAGTCAAACTTTCTTACAAATGTTCACTTACAAGCATGTTAAAGGACCTTCACATAATCATGATGAAATGTTAAAGGGAATAAAAAGTGGTGAGAAAATTCCTTGAGGTGTAGACAACTCATTTGGATCATTTAGATTACTTGAGATTGGTTGAAGTAGCCAATTTTCTAATACATATATATTCTGCCCTGTATACTAATACATGTGCACCTACAGGTGGCCCATATAAAACTGAGCATGTTTAAATGGAAGTGTTTGGGACTAAATTGAAGTATCAATAGGTGGAAAATCTCAATCTAGACTAATAAAAGATTTGGGATTAGTCATAAAAGTAGTTCATTAGGCACATAGTCTTACAACATACCTTCACATTCCTATCTGGTACTATATGAACACCTACAAGTCTCTATAGAGGTCTAATAAGACTGAAGAGAAAGTTTTTGGACTTATTTGAAAACTTTTTAAGGTTTGAGAACATAGATGGTGTTATAGTAACCATGAAAGAGCCATAAAGTAATAAACAAACCTATGCTAGCTTACCACAAGTTGAAAAGTGGAGCTCAAGGATTCATTACCTTAAAGTCTCTAAAATAGGGCTTTCATCTTTCTCTTGATCTTCCCATAGAAAAATTCATGAGGTCTAGATTGGTCCAAATGGTTCCATAAAGCAACATAAATGTAAGGGAAAGGAATTTTAAAACATCATGAATGTTTAGATGAGAAAGGGTGGTACAAGAGGTTGTAAAATTTAGACATTCCTTCACTATAATCTTATAGTGTTATCTACAATATCTTGAGTCTAGATAACCTTATCATGCTATGACACCTAGTGGAGTTATAGTGTGCATATAAATGAGTTATTTGGTATGAAGGTGGTACTAATATTTGAATGAAAATTTGAATAAGTTGATATTTAGGGTTTTGACCCAGATTACCACCTACAAGACCTATTTTGATTTCAACATGGACAAGAATGGACACCTATAGTTTTACGATAGGATAATAATGCAAGTTGAACATGATTATGGGTGTGTTGGCCTCAATAAAAATCTGGAAAAGATAGGTTTGGATATGAAATGATTTTATAGGAGTTCAAGAGGGCTTAGGGAAATGACACAAAGTCTAACACTATAGTATATACCCATAGGCTTGCCCTTTTTTTGAGTAAGCACACAATCTGATAGTCAAGCTTAGTCAAGTGAAGAGAAGATAATAGAGAATAAATAGAAGAAGTTAGGAGTGTTGACATTATTAAAACATATCAATAATTATTATTTCCATGTCATGATATCCTTATATTAAGGGAACATATAAAAGACCAATCTCTAAGATTTAACATACAACCATGTTCATGGTCCATGCACAATCAACAAGTTTAGGATCTAATTTTGAGGTTTTTGAAGATTTATAAGGTCTTTGAGTATAATATAACTCTAAAATTTGGAGTATAAAGTCTTTATAAGCTCCCTTATCCTCCCATACCTTTATTTTTATTAATAAATCAAGGGAGATACCCTATATTTTATTTCAAATAGAGGGTACTCCAAGAAATAAGAAAATTGCAAATTGGGCGAGTATATGATGAGAAAGTGAGCTAGGAAGTGTTGAAGCCTGGTAAATAGGTCTAAGGAGATGTTTTAGACATAGATTAACATGAATGATCCCCCATAGGTGTTATAATCCAAGTATAGTTTCCCAAACTCACAAAGGTATAGGTGGACCTACTAGGCCTTGACAAGGCCTAATGCCTAAAAAGGGCATAACTTCACTTTTAACACCTAGAGGAGCATTGAAATGAATTATAAAAACTTAATGGGGAGATATAAGGTGTGTGATAACATTTATTTTATATAAGAATCCATAGATAATCCCTTTCTTCGCTCAAAAGCATGATAGGGTGTACAAAATATAGGAAAGAGTTCAATAGGCTAAGTTTGAAAGATCACTATAGTAAAAATGATTAGCGTGGGAGCCTAAGGAGATAGAAAAATTTGTATAATTTCCCAAACAAAAATTTAGTGGGATTTGTTCATGAGTTCAATATCAAAATTTTATTAACTATCCTTAAGAAGATAAACCAGTCAAAAACCTTGATAATGAACCAATGGAAAAAATGAAGAAGGAAAGATATCTAGGAGAGCTAGTTTGGGTAGGAAAAAAATTAAACTTGTATAGGACTCTCTAAGGCTCCTTCCCATCAATTTGGATTCTACCCTAATTGTATAGACAAGGTGAAAAATGAATTTTCTTGACAAATTTATGTGTTTTATAGGTTCAAGAGAGAATTGGGAAATGTGAATCACTCTAGAAGAGAGAATGAGACCTAATATAACTCATCATATACATATCTTGCTTCAAGAAAACACACAAGTACCTCTGTAAGTACCCTAATTTTAGCTAGTCCAAATTGGCATAGTGAACACAGAGTGATCAAAAAGTGAGAAGGTGATAACTCTAATTGGGAGACCTTTTAAGGTCTGCCTGATGGATATAGAGACTTAAGGACTCTTTACAAGTGTCACATCACCCTTTTTATGGATTGGATTGGAAAATTGAAGACCACCTTGATGAGAAGTGTGAGGGGTGAGTGAAAAAGGTTGATTATGATTATAGACAATGAGAACACTTGGCCAGAAGAATATTGATGATTAGGGACACATCTAATAAATGTTGAAGTCTATTTATAACCCCACTTCATAGTGAAATGATGTCATATTTCCCTCGTATGCTTTGGAGCAATGTAGGCCAAATGATGAAGACAATTTCCAAACAAGCAAATGAAGAGTCCTATGCCAAATTTGAGGACTTTCATGCTTGGAGAGACATTTATCCATAGAAACCTTGTATGCTATATTTCATATTAATTTATCCTAAAATGTAACTCTTTATCTTAGCTTGACAGGTGGCTTTGTGATTTTTAGACTTCACTCTTCTCTCTCTTTCTTCACATTCTATAAGTACTATCCATTTTGGTTATTGTTTCATAATTCCATACCATGTATTGTGAATCCTTGCTTATTCTATGTTGTACTTTTCCTTTGAATAATATAAGAAATCTAGTTTTGAGTTTAAAAACATCTTGTCTAAGTGTGTAAAGTGAAGAATGGTGAGGTTTAGTGATTCTATCCTTACTTTTCCTTATCCTTTCATGTGTAGTGTAAGAAGTTATCATTCTAATAGGTCATATAGAGTGTAGCTAGTATGTTTGGCTCCTTTTAAGTGTGAAACTATAATTAGAGTCTAGAATATACCCTCTAGTCCACTTATCTTGAATTGTCTCATGCATATCACCTCTATACTGAAATACCAATGTTAGGACATCTTAGGACTTTAAAGCTAGTTTTTAGGTCTTGTTTATTAGTGAAATAATTATGATACCATTGTGTATATCCTTATTCTATATTACCACCTTAGAATATATTTATTTCATCCATACTTATACCCCTTTTCCCATAAACAATCAGTTAATAAAGGTGATAATCACTTATATATCTATTCACGGAGCTAGCCCTTAAACTTAGAGGTCTACCTTTACAATAGGAAACCCATAGGCTTAGAGGTATTCCAATTTTTCCCAAATATGGAGTATGATTGAACAACCTCCTCTAGGGTGCAATAATTTGTGATAATAGTAAAATAGATTCAAAACCCTCAACCTCAAACACAAACCTATAATAACCTAATCGATAAACTCAAAATTCTTGGTGGATAACCTAGACAAGGAAGACCTAAGCATATGATCAATCAATTGGGTAACACTTATGAGAATGTCTTTTAAAAGTTGGCTCACAAAAAAAAGATCACATGGACAAATACTAAACCCTTTGATGAAAATATACATTAACTAGATTGGTATAAAGAGGATGAGTATTATGAATACCATCATATTAAAGGGTATTTAACTAATAGGTCAATGTACCTTATTTAGACACCTAAAATTGGCCATTAATAACCCCAATAAGGCTTTTAACCAATTTTCACCCAAAATGCACAATTTGGCCTAAAAACACTAAAACATGCTAAAAGCTTTGAACCTAACATATTCAAGTGCTAATTTTGGCCAGGGTATCCCTAAATGGGCCATTGTAATATATGGGCTAGCTAACTTTGATAAGATCATTCTTAGTTAAAATGTTAATTTTACACTTTGGTGCTCTGGGTTGCTCTTTTCTATCAAATGCTCTATAGAAGATGCATGCCTTTATTATTTTCTATTGATAACTTCCTAAATGGGAATATAGTTCCAACACATCTAACAATGCATTCCAATTCCAATCCAGCCAAATTTTGGACCAATAACAAGGCATTCTAATCAATCTGAGTAATTTGTGCATAAAGTGCTTAATCATGCTTAAGAGCTAATTAACCCAAATCAAGGCCTAATAAAAAATTACATGGAAACTTGTTGAATACTTATTTTTGGAAATGAATATTGAATATTTACATCATAAAGTGATGTCATTTCTTGGGAAGACATCCCTAGGCCATAAATGCCACAAATATTAGGATTCATACCCTCCATGCCTTATCAATGCCTTCCATGATTACCTCCATGCCTGTTAATTTCGCCTTCTTCCAATTTCATAATGAGGATAATTACAAACTTAATTACAAAAATTTAATTAATCCTTAACCACACATCTTAATCTCAGGATGGATTGTTCAATTTGATTCTAGACATTCTTAAAAATCTATAAATAAAGAAGCCATGAACATCATTTTTAAGTCTTGATTATGTAAAGTTATAATTCTCAAATGGTTATAAAATATTTAAGAAACTATTGTTACCATTAAAAAATGATTCAAAGCCAAGACAATATAAATCTAAAGGTTTCAAGGAGAGATGGAGGTATCCAAGCTTCCATTACCAAGGACTTAATGAGCACAAGCCAAGAAAACCACCACTACAAAGGCATTTTGAGCATCCAAGGAAGGTGAAGGAATTATTGTGTTTTCATTCCTTGATTTTTGGTTGTGTTTGTCATTTTATTTTGTTAAATAAGCTCTCTCTAGTGTCTAGGCCTAGAGATGTTATGCTATTAGTGTGTTTATTTCATTTTATTTTTATTTTGGAACTACACCATACTAACCATCCTCTCTTGAGTCAAATTCCTAGAACACATAATGGCATGCCTGGTGGGACTATATGAATCTCACACCTGAAGAATATCATTTTTCAACTCTAAAATAATTATTTTGACCTTAAAAACTCTTGTAAATTAATTTTCTAACTTTATTTTACCATTTTGTTTGTCATAGTTTTACACAGTAACTGACATCCTCAGGTAATACTAATATCGGTTTCATATATTAATTGATGTCAATTTGGTAATTGATATTGGTTAGCAAAGGTAACCATCATCGGTCATAATAATCGACGTCGATCACTGTCTTTTTCCAAAAACATAGACTTGAGAGATACTTTTTTAAAGTTGATTATTTCAAGCTAAAAAGAGCTTCAAAGCTAAAGGACATGCTAACAATTTTTCTACAGGACTAAGCTTGATATTTATTCAAAACATGTTTAAATCACCTTTTCATGCTTAAAAATTAATTAGGAACCTTGTTTTGGTGTTTAACAAAGAATTTAAATGTTTTGGTGAATGTTTTCAAAGTTTGCAACTAAGACCAAGGGGTTAAATGAACAACACCAAATATTTTATTTTGGGCTTAAAATTGAACACACTTGTCAAATTTTGTTTTCAATAGTTGTTTAATCAAATCTTTGTTTGGAAAAAATAGGAATGTTACGTGTATGCTCTTCCATTTGTCCCTTATAGGGAACCCTTGGAATCAAAAGTGCCATTCCTATTACAAGAAGCCTAGTCTAAGACTTAGAAAGAATGTCATTTAAAACTTAGAAAGAATGTCATTTAAAGAACTCCCCAAAAACTCATGAAAGTTTGGGAGACCTTGAAAATGACCCTAAAGTCTTTTTATTTCATGATTTATTTATTTTAATGTAAGCTTGGCTTGTGAGAGGGACTTCATCACTTCCCCAAAGTTCTTTAGGGAAGCTTTGACCTAAGGTTTCATCTCCTAGCATTGACATAATTTGGATCTTTTGTAGTTACACACAGGATGTAGTGGCACTTTGGACATCACACTACACTGAGTGAGCAAGAAGATGTAGTGGTTGAAAAAAAGACTAGACCTTTTTAAAATAAGCCAAGTGATACATAACCAAAATTCATGCTTTTATTTTTCATTGTTTGGCATGAAAGTCATTGTGTAATTGATTCTCATAGATCATTTTAAAACTTGTTAGATCTTAGATAAATCCCCACTTAATATAAAATTATTATTGGTGTAAGGTGTGCCTCAAGGTCCATGTCACAGTACTATCATTTGAGAGAAGGGGGATGTAAAAACCCTACTATCTAATGTGCATTAACTTTAGGATGAACACTTAAAATCCTCTCAAATGATGTATATTGATGTATCCTAATAATACCAAGTAACCTTATTAGTTTATGATCTAAGAATGGTTAATTATTTTGTTTTGTCATAGATTAAAGTCTTGTTTGGAGTCAAAAAATGGTCTAAACAAATAATCCAAATAAAACACATAGTCCAAATTTTCCTTTGAACAAAGAGGAGTTATGTTTTTTGTGTGAGATAATCAATTTGCCTTGTTCAAAGGTTCATCAAAATGTTGAGAGTCATATCATCCACTTTGGTGTACTTATGCTACCCCATTGAGTCTAGACCTTTACCAAAGTTGTTTAAGTCCTTCACTTATAATATAAATTTAGAATTACACCTTTACAAGTTCATAGGGTTGATGTGTTAAGTGGGTTCACCATTTAAACTAAACTTGAGGGAACTTAGGTTTAATTTTCAATTTAGGTTGAAGGCTATTTAAAGACTCATAATTATTATCATCACTTGATAGACTTAAGCCATTTTGTGGTAAACACTTACACTTTGAGTCTATGCACCACAACATTTTTGAGTCAAGAAAAGTAGTGTTATGGTGTCAAAATTGTAGGAAAATGTCTTTTGCCTTAGAGAGTTTTTGAAGCAAACCATTTTGTCACACCTTTTGGGTAGTATAACATCACTACGCTACCCAAAACATTTTGAATATTGTTTCATAGAACCTTTTACATAGAGTTCCAAATTTGCTCCTACTTTTTAGATGAATTTGAGTGTACTTTTGTGATCTTTTGTCTAAAATGGTTATACTTTTCACTTTTGTCTAGCTTGTTTATCAAAAGAACCTAGTTTTATATCATTAGAAAATAAACTATTTTTAAAGTGGTTTTTGTTTCATACATTATACTTAGTTGATCAAGTTCATGTCCAAGAATCAGATGCTATGTTTGTTAGATGTGATTCAAATCAGTTAGATTAAACTTTCAACTATTTTCAAAGTCTAGATTTTGAAGCCATTTGGGCAAGAGTCCTAACACATGCCTTTTTTGAGCCTATCTTTTGATGCCACATTTGGCTAAAAGACCTATAAACTTTTAAATTCCTAGATTAGATTGATTTGAAACACTTTGACCTTAGAGTTTGTCATTTTGATTTTAGGTCCATTTACTTGCTTATCTTTGTGTGAACAATGAAATGTTAGATACGTCATTCTAGCTTGTTTCCTCACAAAAATTTGCATAAATCTTTTGATCCTTTTGATAAAACTAGACCAAGTTAAAACACAATCTATTTGAGACATTATCCTTTTTAAGAGTTTGTAGAACTCTTTGAACTTTTATTATAAAACATTGACTATGGATCCTAACATGTATTCCTACACTCATAGTAGACTCATATACAATCCAAGGATTAGTAATTTGGTGGCACAGGGAGAAATGGTGCAAGACCTCTATACAAATAATATTGCTTATGAGATGGATTTTTATCCCTCTTATAATACTTAATTAGGGGCACAAAGCCAAGATCCATTGGCTAAGTATCTAGTTCAAAACAAGACCAAGAGCAATACCAATAACAAACTGCATAATACCTAGCTATAATACCTGTAGTATATGAACAAGTACTTCAACAATCATATTCTACTTATATGGATTCCATGTATGATCCATTTTTGTTTGAGTGAAATTTTTTAGAGAACAAAGATGATATTTTGGTTAGACCCATAGAGGTAGGGGTCAAGTTTCCAGTAGACTTCCCTCATGAAAATTTACCAAGTCTAGTAAGAGTGCCCTACAATATCATTTATGATCAGTAGGCTTATTCTAGCAATCCTATGGCTCTAGTCTAAATAACATACCAAGATCCTACTATATCTGATTGAGGTAAAAACATCATGGAAGAGCACTTTAACTAAATGTAGATAGCATATCAAACATATCTGAATCTAGCACATGATTTCAATTGGATGAACATGGTAAGTAAGCCTCTTATTGACCTAGTTACTTCAATAGGTGTGTTGATAGAGTTAACTAGACAAGAGGATCTAATGTTTGACCCATTCATATAAATCTCTTCAATATATAACTTGATGCATATGCCCTTTATTGAAGAAGTGTCTTTAGCCTCTATACTGAATAACGAGCCAAATGTAGTGGACAATGTACAAATGAAATCTAATCCTGATCAAATTGGTACTAATTCACAAACAATTAGCCAATAAAATGTGCCTATAGTTAATCCTATGAATAGGTCATCATACCAGGGAATAGGAGTTTCTACACCCCAACCTCAATTGATTGCTTCCTCAAGTGTGCAACCTATGGGATTATGTAATTAAATAAAGACCAATGTCATGCCTCAATGACAGAATGTGATGAACCCTACTCCTCCTCAACAAGTAATGAGTAGTATTCCATAATAACATACACAATCTAGTGTATCAACACAACAAGGGACAAATACATTACCACCTTAATCAGGGGTAATAAATGTTCCACCTTGCCAAGTAATGATAAACATACTTCTTCAATCGTAGACTAATATGTCAATCTAAAACCAAGCAATGATTAGTCAAAAACATGAAAATATTAGTCAATGATAGATGCAAAATCTAAAACCTAATTTTACTTTCTCATAGGGATTCATGCAACAAGGAGGTCCCCATGTTTCTCTGGGACCTACTAGACAATTGTTGGTTCAAAATGTGCCACAAATCCAAAGACAGGGTCTTGGTCTATAAGTTCCCACTTAACATCAAGGTTTGATTAGTCAGCATCATGTCCCTTTTCAACCATAGTAGGAAATGTATAGTTATATCCCTCCGTCCTAAGCACAAAATCTTCCATGTCAAACCTTTATCGCCAACCTGAACTAGAATATTGCACAACCAAGTGTGCAATTTCAAGTACATCCTAATCCACGTATGCATATTCCCAATCCATTCCCCAACCAAACCAATGTACCTCAATAAGTAGCTCCATCATTCCCTGGGTAAAGTGTTCCTCTTGTGACCTCCCAACCATCTATCCAAACCCAAATTCTCCCTCAAACCAATATTCCTTCTAGTTTCCTATCCCAAGAATTGTAATAGATGAAGGATGTAATTGGTACCATTCAAGCTGGTAAACAAACTAAAAATTTCAAATTAGATGAGGTATGTTCCTATCCATTCAACATGGAGTAGTTATAGATACCATTTCCTCTAAGATACAAACCACCAAATTTTAATAAATACAAAGGGAAAGGTGACCCTTAGGTTCATTTGATTGAATTTTTCATTGCATGTCAACCAGTGGCATATAATGACATATACCTTTTGTTTTTGTTTCTAAGAAGCTTGGCTAGACAAGCCTTGGAGTGATTTTTGAAGTTTATTAAAAATTTAGTAACAGATTTTTATGATCTTTTTGATAAGTTTGTGTAACACTTTTCTTATAATCTCGAGCATGAAATTTCATTGGTGGATTTAATGCAAGTAAAGAAAAAAATGGTGAGAGTTTTGCAAGTTATTTATAGTGATGGAGAGCCCTTGCGAGTTATTTCACCCATAGTTTACCAAATAAATAATTAGCTATCATGTTTCAAAAAATTTCATAGTGAGATAACTTATCATTTAGAACTACAATGTGCCACATACATTCAAGGAGATCATTGATAAAGATTTATTGATTGAGAGGGAGATCATCAATAAAGGAGTTATCAAGCTTAATTAAACTAATCAAAATCAAGGTACCAATTAGGGAAATGACCAACATCTCATCCAAGCACAAGCATCACAACTAGCATAGACCAATAACCATGAAAGACCAAAGCAATTCAACCATAATAGGAATGTTGTGGGAAATGGAGTAAGAAAATCCTATCATGTGCAAATGGTGTAAACATCATCTACACCACCTTTTCAACTTAATCCTACTCAACTAGTTTCAAAACTTCAACAACCAAAATTTGCACAATAAATATAATAGTTGTTACCATTCTAAACTCCTCTTCTTAAAAGAACTATGCTTTTACAATGTGTCTTTAGTGACCTAGGAGAACCTATTGAGTCTATTTTTCACAAGCTCGTTATCGCTAATCTGATTAGTTGGCCAATACCAAATTATTATTTGTAAGGCATTCCTTATCCTAATTCTTACCATGAAAATGAATTCTGTGACATCATCGAGTCAATGGGCATAATCTATGAAGATATGTCCAAATTAGGCATTTAATTGAGAATATGTTGCAGAATGGGGAGATAAAATTGGATAATGGTGATTTCAATTATAATCAAACAATTGGGATCTAACAAAACCCCTTTCCATGACACAATAATCAACAACAAAAAATAAATCAACAACAATGACAACTACTATTGTAACAACAAAATCAACAGTATCAAAATCAAAGGATGAACCAGTAAAATCAATAAAATCAACAACAAAACCCACAATGATAGAGCAATAGATAAAACCAAGGTCAGAATGGTAATAACCAACAAACCTACCATGTAGTTACACATGACTACAACAATACCATCTCTATTAATCCTTGACCAAACACTAATCAATCAAGACCATTAATAAATAATAATATTTAGCCAAATTACATGGGTAATCCTTCTTTGACTTGGGAATGCATACAGGCAAACCAACAAATTAGGACTTCCCTTTTTTGACCTTATATTGACAACTTGTCCTTGCCATGTGACCACATGCAAGTGACCCAACAACTGAGACTTTTCTTTTTTGGTCCCACACCATTCCCAACATCGATTAGTAACAATGGTCTAGTATTTAATGCTAATTATGCAATCACAACTTGGAGGTTGAAGATTACTATCCCAGTCCCACAACCATCTACCACTTTACCTATCATCTAATCAACCATTTAACCTTGGAATAAAACATTCACTTTTGACCAACACTAGAAATTTGATATTGTGGAATAATTATAAAAGACACCAGCAAAAATTTCTATTTTAGATTTTTTGTGAATGCCAATAATCCACAAAAACATCTTGAATGATTTTTTGACCCAATCCATGGTTTTTAATGACATATCCCTTGATAAATTTCAAGATTTGGTTGGACACCTAGCTCTAACCCAATAAGTCACATTCAACCAAAGTGATATGTCTTCCCTTGGCCCATTTCATAATAATCCATTATACATAGAAGTTTATATAAAGTGACATAAAGTGAAACATGTCCTTATAGACAATGGATCTAGCCTCAAAATAATGTCTCTAAAGCTCATAGAGCTTCTTGGGTACACAATCACAGATCTCTAGCCAAAAATAGTAACTATCAAATCCTATGATAATGAGGAAAGAGAATCTAAGGCACCATTAGTTTCCCAGTTATCATTTGGTCTTTAACCCATGATACACTTTGCCATGTGATTGATCTTGAGTTATCATACAATATGGTTTTAGGAAGGCCTTGGTTACATGAGATTCATGTAGTTCCACCAACATTGCACCAATGTATCAACTTTTCCTACTGAGGGATGGAAGTGAATATTCTAAGAGATTTACACCCATATGAATACTATAAGCATCTTGAGGTTGAATTTTAAAGCTATAATTATTAGTACAGTATGAATCCAAGTTCTAAATAGGATAAAGGAAAAGTTATTCTTATCGATCCTTCACCAGATAATCACATAGATCCTAATACCTTGGATTCCCTTTCCCAAATGCTACCTCCTAAAGCTTGTAATCATTTCACCATTTTAGATAATGGACTAGGAGAGTATGTGAACCATGATACATTTCATATTGCCAATCTTCCTCAGAATCTAAAAACCTTTGGGTATCCTAAAGTCACCCCACATATGCATTATCAACAAAAGAACAAAGATAAGGGACCTATCACATTTTTACTAGCATCTGGACTAGGACCTAACCCTCTTGAAGGGGATGAATCATGGTTATACAATGAAAACCAAGCTGATTGTTATAAAAATGCCAAGTATCCTATTCCTAATAGGATCATGGAGTATCATAATTATGAAAGAAGAGGCCTCAGACCAAATCAACAGGGAACTATTGAGCCAATTTCCATGACTAAGTATGAAAGACCTTATGGATTTGGATTTAAACCACCTAGGGGTGACCCCACATATCTTATTCAAACTCCCTCACCAGTGACTAGTGATGATGATTCCAATAGCAAAGTAGAGTTTTATCATAGTCTCACCTTTGATGACCTAGTTGAAACCAACCTATTTTATAACAATGCCATTTATACCCTTACCTTGGCCATTCATCACAACCATTTTCCATTATATTATCCCCAACTAACCAATAATAATCTAGTTTGCCGATTGATGAGTTCCATAATAATGAGATATTCTATGATTTATTAGGCCTTAGAGATAATTTTCTATTGGGAGATCACAAATCAAGATTCTCAATCACATTGGATCCTGTAACATATTTTGGAGAGCAAGTGAACATCCTTAGCCAAAAAAAAAAAGTAAAACATTGAGGTCCCAAAGTGAAAAACTCTTTGAGGCACTTTCTAACCAAGCAAAAAGTAAAGATAAAGGCCAGTCTAGTGTGTAAAACCTATTTCAAGTGCCATTAGATGGGGGTGTTCATTCTTCTTTGAATTTAGACTAGGAGACTACCAATGATGAACTTGCCTATAGATCAGAGTTCAACTTTAAAAAATAAGTATTTGATCAAATTTTGAAAGATTTTTTGTCTATTTTGTCACATGGCCAGATCTTCCTTTAGGGGTCTCAGATTTATCATGCCTAGGAAAAGTTGAATAGCAAGTCCTAACAGAGGACCCTAAAATAATTCAATAGTTCATGTCACTGCCTACTATCCTAGAAGATGGTTTGACCCTTCTGGTCAAAGCTATAACAAATGTAAATATCAGAACTCCATTAGACCTAAAATGTATAAAATTAGGCACATCCCTCACTGAGAAGGAATGTGATGTATTTATAGCTCTACTGAGATAATTTATAGATATCTTTGCATGGGCTTATTTTGACATGCCAACTCTAGGCCCTACCTTAGTTTTATACCACCTTATAGTTAATCTTGATGCCAAATTTGTCAAGTAAAAGTTACATAAGATACATCCTGACATTTTTGTATTGATAAATAAAGAGTTGGAAAAACTCTTATAAGCAGGATGTATCTAATCCATTGACTACTCAGAATGGATCTCTAATGTGGTATCTATTAGTAAAAATCTTGAAGGGATCAAAATTTGTACTGATTTTTGAGACATAAAAAAATCTTGTCCTAAAGATGATTTTCCCTTGCCTAATATCAACATGATCATCGACTCCATAACTGGTTATAAAATGCTTTCACTCATGGATGGCTTTGCAAGATACAACTAGATCAAAATACCATTGAAAGACTAACATAAAACAATGTTCACCACTCCATGGGGAACATTTTGTTATCAAGTAATGCAATTTATCCTTAAAAATTCTAGAGATACATATCAAAGGGCCATGAATATCATATTCCATGATATGATGTATGATATTATTGAAGACTATGTTGATGACCTATTAGGAAAATCTAAAACCAAAGCCGACCATCCTACAGTGTTGCATAAGATATTTGAAATATTATGGGAGTACAAAGTTAGAATTAATTTAAATAAATATGTGTTTAGTGTAACTTCAAGGAAATTAATTGGCTTCATTGTGTCTCATAGAGGTATTGAAGTCGATTTGACTAAAGTCCATGCTATAATTGAGATACCACCACCAACCAATTTAAAGTAATTCCATAGTTTACAAGGTAAGATCTAGTCAATCTAACACTTCATCTCTCAATTAATAGACAAGTGACATCCATTTACACACATTTTGAAGAAATGAGTTACATTTCATTGAGATGCTCACTACCAAACATATTTTCAACAACTCAAAGACTATCTTGTTAATCTTACTTGTTTTATTACCTCCTATGTTAGGAAAGCCATTTTTATTATACCTATCAGCTACCGATCATGCTCTGGGGTCACTCTTGGCTCAACATGATGACAAAGTAAAGAAGCATGTTGTATACTACCTACGTTGTACCTTGGTTACATATGAATATAACTATGCACCTATTAAAAAAGCTTGTCTAGCCATGGTCTTCACAACTCAAAAACTACGCCATTACATGTTGAATAATAAGAGCATAGTCATTTTAAAAGTAGATCCACTCAAGTATCTACTATCTAAAATAGATTTTCAATGAAGAATGGCTAAATAGATCATGCTTCTCAATGAGTTTGACATAGAGTATGTCAATCAAAAGGCAATCAAGGGATAAGTTCTTATAAATCAAGTTGCTGAAGCACCTCTCATAGACACATAGCCACTCACGTTTCAATTTCTTAATGAATCTATCATGATTGTCATTTACACACCCCTTGATGATTAAACTTAGAAACTATATTTTGATGGTTCATTCATTGCATATAGATTTGGGGTAGGCCTATTGCTTATTACACCATAGGGGGATCTAATCCCTAAATCATTTAGAATCAAATTTCCTTATACAAATAACATATTCTTAGTTAATCATTAATCAAATTACAGATCATTTTTAGACCAAAGATGACAAGCTGGTTCTATATAAAGCCATGGTCAACACTCTTAAACAATAAATTATCAATATTCAGTTTGAGCACATACCAAGGTATAACAACAAAACTATAGATACCATAGATACTATTGGCTCTCTAATTTGACAAATAGATAAATCTAGAGAGTATTATTTTTTTATTAATAATTTGTCAGCACTAGCTCATGAACCTTCAACTGTTGCCATGATTTGTGGTATTGTTGGTCCTAATTCTATCTAGTACTCAGACCTTTACAACTACCTTCATGACCAAGTTCTACCAACTAACTTATCTCAAAAACAAACCAAAGCCTTCATTCATCATTCCACTCATTATACTCTATTTGGAACTACCCTTTACTATCGTAGTTTTGATGGAACTCTAATTCATTTTTAACACTTGGTATAGTCTACACTAGCATTAAGAGAAGTTCACGGAGTGTGTGGAGCTCATTCTAGTAGGGTAATACTTTCCAAAAAGCTTTTATGTACTAGTTATTATTGGCCCACAATGGATGCAGATGCCACTACGTACGTAATGAAGTGTGACAAATGTCAACAACATGCTAATCTGATTCATGCCCCAATAAAAACTTTAAAACTGATGTTGGCACCATGGCCATTTTTTACATGGGGACATGACCTCATTGGGAAAATTAACCCCACTTCATCTGACAACCATAAACATATCTTTACTATCACTGAGTATTTCACTAAGTGGGTTGAATTTATACCCCTCACTTACATGACTGGAAAGTAAATTTCTAAATTCATTTTCAACCACCTCATTTGTCACTATAGTATCCCCTCTAACATTATATATGATAATGGAAGATCATCTAAGAAATAAGATGTAGAACAACTATGTACTGAATAAAACATCACACAAAATTTTTCTATAGCATATTAACAACAAGGTAATGACCAAGTTGAGGCACCTAACAAAACCATTGTCAACATTCTCAAAAAGATTTTCAATGATACCAATCATGATTGACACTTCTAGATATTCCTTGCCATTTGGGCATACCATACCAATCACCATAACCCCACAAGAGCCACTCCATACTTGTTTATACTAATAAAGCCATCCTTCCCATAGAGGTTGAATTACCTTCACTATGCATCTCTTTCAAGCATGTCCTAGATGATCATGATTATCGAGTAGCTCACCTGTAAGAGCTAGATATACTTGATGAAAAATGCACAACCACACTCAACAATCTTCAAGCATATCAAAACAAACTCAAAGGCCACTATAATCAACATGTTAAGTATAGAACATTTGAACTTGGTGATATTTTTCTTAAATAAAACCAAAAGAATACCACTACTGAGAAGAGGCATAAAGGGAAATTCAAACCAAACTAGATAGGGACTTTCATCATCACTACAAATTATGGATCAGGAGCATATAGGCTTACCACACTATATGGAGATGAACTTTCAGAGTTGATGAATATCATTCATCTCAAGTCGTACTATGATTTATTGCTAAGGTTTGTTATCTATAAGGATCATTTCAGTTATGCCATTTTATCACTATTCTTATTTATACAAATACCATCCTTATCCATTTCTTCATCATATCTAATTTTTGCTTCCATTCTATCTACCTAGTGTCTTCTAAAGCCTAGCCCATTTGACCTTAGTTTTTTTCATTTGTTATGTAGTTTCAACATTGAGGTATCTAATCAGTTCATCAATTATTTCAAGTACTTCAGATAAATAGCATATTTTTGGATAGTGTGATAGAAGTTTTGACAGTTACATCCTTTATTTGTTATTCCTTTCTTATCACTAGTCTTGCTACTAATTATAACAACCTTTGGGCAAATTAGTACCATTGATCTATGTCATTATGTCCTAGTTATAACTAATTATTGGTAAACTAGGGGAAAAATTAAGCTTTGATGTACCAATTTGCCACTTCCTATGTCATGCTATGCCTTTTTACCAACTGTGCCTATTTTGTTTGAATTGATTACTACACTAGTCAAGTTCCTCCACTGTAAGGGTAGAACCATAGTGACTTGAGGTCCTACTTTAGGACTATGTAGGTAGTGCTCAATACTTGTTGAGGTTAGCTTAGTCACCCTTTCCACCATGCTCTTGCCATTTTGTGAGTAACCTAAGCCACACGCTCACCATTTTGTGAGCACCCTAAGCCATGCTCTTACCATTTTGAGAGAAACCAAAGTTTGAACACTCTCACCATTTTATGAGATTGCATCATTTAGTATCTTGTCATTTTTTATCAAGTTCAGATATTTCCAAAATTCCAAAAACATTTGTAAAATTGTTAGAAAAAACCAAACACATTTGACCATGTATTTGTCTTAAGGATTTTGGGAACCCTTACTAAGTTATAAGCAAACCCACTTGTCACTAAGTTTTCCCATCCTTTTTGTTCTTTTCTCTCACACACTTTCCATTTTACAAGACCATTCCTATTCTTCTATCACATCCATTCTATTTATTTTCATCAGTTATCATTTTTTTCCCATTCTCTAGGAGAAATACATTTGGCCTAAAGTTTTTTTTATTGGATATTACAGTCATGGAACTATAGGTAGCATCCACTTGCCTAGTGTATATGGAGACAACTCCGCCACCCCCTTCATTTTCTTCTATTCCCTCATTTTGTTCATTTTTAAAGTTGTCACCTATTTTCTAGGGGCAATTTTCATAAGGTTTCTTTTACATTGTTTGTTTATTTATTTCTACTTATTTGTTTTATTTGTGTGCCTATTTGTTTGCTTTTAGAACTATTACATTGATTCAGTTTATGTGTGTTAATTGGATGATTCCTTGCTCACACTTACACTTGAATCCATCCATATTCCTATGTTTACATTGTCATCATGGTTTCTATCATTGGTGTAATGTTTTTTTATTGAGTATTAGATTTTGGGAGTCAGTTCTTATGCATATTTCAACCAAGTCCTCATGATGTTATACCACGATGCCTATTGACACATGCCACAACAAACTTAAGCTTCAATAAGTCTATTCAGTAATGGTGACATATCTTTGGCATTGACATCCTAATTCAATCCCAATCATATCCCAAATAGAGTAATTAACTATGAAATAATTTCAAATTTTATTAGTTTGAATGAGCATCTACTTACTAGTAGGTTATTTTAATTCATCATTACCCTCTATCTTAAGTTATCATCATCCTTGGAAAAGTTTATCATGTTTACCATAATTAGGGTCTGAGGATTATAACCACTTATGGGCAAATCATTATACACCATCCCACCTATATTTCTCAATGATTATAACCACCTTTGGAAAAATCATTGTGTTTTCACCACTTTACTTTTTCTACCTTTACAGGGGAATGCTATTATCTTGTTTGTCTATCCTAACTGGGGAAACTCCATATTTTCAATGATTATAACCACCTTTGGGGAAATCATTGTGTTATCATACCACGTTGCCACTATTAGGGTACAATGCTTATAATTGCCTTTGGGCAAACCATTACACACCGTCCCACTTACATTCTTAGTGATTTTGACTACTTTTTTAGTATCATTGTGTTTTCACCCCATCATCTTTCCATTCTTTGGTCCCCTCATTTTGCTTCTTTCTTTTCAAGAGACCATTTGTTGACCTACTTGTACCAACCATTCCCTTGAGGGGGCATCATATAGTTAGTTTATCATCATTGTAGTTGTAGGCATATAGGATCTTTTCATTATTTGTGAAGATGTTACTATGATTATAGCTTGCAACTCATTCCCAAACAAGGGTAAACTATAGACACCTAAATTTGGCCATCGATAACCCCCAATTAGGCTTTTGACTAATTTTCACCCAAAATGCATAATTTGGCCTAAAAATACTAAAACATGCTAAATGCTTTAAACCTAACATATTCAAGTGCCAATTTTGGCAAGGGTATCACTAAATGGGACAATACAATTTATGGGATAACTAACTTTGATTAGATCATTCTGAGTCAAAATGCCAATTTTGCATCAGGTGCTCTGGATTGCTCTTTCCTATCAAGTCTTCTACATAAGATGCATGTCTTAGTTATTTGCTTTTGGTGACTTATTAAATGGGAATATGGTTCTATTGCATTTGATAGTGCCTTCCAATTCCAATCTAGTTGAATTTTAGAGGAATAACAAGGCATTCTGATCAATCTGAGTAATTTGTGCACAAAGTGCTTAATCATGCTTAAGAGATAATTAACCCAAATTAAGGCCTAATAAAAACTTCCATAAAAACTTGTTGACTACTTATTTTTGGAAATAAATATTAAATATCTACATCTTCAAGTGACCTCATTTCTTGGGAATACATTCTTAGGCCATAAATGCCATAAATATCAAGATTCATGCCCTCCATTCCTCATCAATGCCTTCCATGATGCCCTCCATGCCTCTTAATTGCCCCTTCTTCCAATGTCATGATGAGGATAATTAAAAATTAATTCCAAAAAATGAATTAATCTTCAACCACACATCTCAATCTCAAGATGGATGGTTTAGGTTGATTCTAGGCATTCTCAAAATTCTATAAATAGAGAATCCATGAACATCATTTCTAAGTCTTAATTATGCAAAGTTATAATGCTTAAATGGTTCTAAAAGCTTCAATCAGCTAGTGTTACCATGCCAAATTAATTCCAAGCCAAGCCAAGCTAAAGCCAAAGGTTCCAAGGGGAGATGGAGGTAGCCAAGCTTCCATTTGCAAGGACTTCATGAGCACAAGCTGAGCAAGCCACCACTACAAAGGCATTTTGAGCATCCAAGGAAGGTGAAAGAAATATTGTGTTTTCATTCCTTGATTTTTAGTTGTGTTTGTCATTTGATTTTGTTAACTAAGATCTCCCTAGTGTCTAGGCCTAGAGATGTTATGTTATTAGTGTGTTTATTTCATTTTGTTTTCATTTTGGAACTAACACCATACTAACCATCCTCTCTTGAGTCAAATTCCTAGAACACACCTTAAACACTATGTTTAAGACCTCATGGAAAAAGGTGAATGATCCAAAACTTAGAATTTCTGGTTGATAAATATTTCAATAGCATAGAAATAACACAGTAATAATGAATTCTCTAAGAAGAGATGTAGTATTACTCAAGATCGCAATACAAATATATGCTTATCTCTGGGAAGAGATGTCTGTCTTTACATTTTGAGTTACTTATTCATTTGTACACATTTTGAAATCATTGGGAGGATTTGGAAGGTCACCAATATTGAGGGAGATTAAGTGGTTCGACTTGCAAGATTTAAAACAATATAGAATTATAGGAATTACTATTTTTAGAAACTTACTATTTTTAGACTGCACTATTAAAATTGAAATTTGGGGCACTTCCATTGGGGTTTCAAGGGTCAAAATTCATTAAGCATATCTAAATTTCATCTCATTATGTTCTACTCATTCTTAGCTTTCCAATGGTTCAAATGGTGAGTCAATTTGAGCTATGGTGCAAAAGTTATGGCTCTTGGAAGTTCTGTCATCAATTGGGGTGGACTTGTCACCCGAATTGTCCCCTGAATTGTTGCCCAGATTAGTGACATAGAAATAAAAAAATTAACCATCTAAACCATATAATAATAAAAAATTGGGGATATACTAAGATCCATTCTAAAATCATGAGCAAGGAAAGGGAAAGTAGAAACAAGAACAACTAGAATCTAGTAATGTTAATCAGGCAAGTCACCCATTCGATTGTATCATTAATAGTATTGATTCCATGTATATATATGTGAATTTTATTACATTTACATCATATTAATGCACCATTACCATAAGTAAAGTGAAGCTTACCCTTCCAAGCATAACCTCCTTTAATATTGAATGAAAGTACACCATTATTGACCATATTAAAAAAACACCAACAAATATTTCAATTTTAGACCTTCTCAATACATCCCCTATATATAAATACATATTATATAAAGTTATCCAAGAGTCAAGTGTACCTTAAGGAATCAATACTATTATCTTCCAAGCATTAATAGGTTCTTTGTCTATAAATAATCAAGTAATGTTTGATCATTCAGATGTCTCTCCTTTAGGATTGGATCATAACCTCCCATTGTATATAGAGGTTATCATTTCTAGACAAAAATTGAAAAAGGTTATTATATACAATGGTTGAACACTCAATATATGTACATTAAGACTTAAAAAACATCTAGGATATCAAATAACAATGTTAGAAATAAACATTATTACCACAAAGGCATATGATAATAATGAGTGACAATCTATTATAATAATCTATCTTCCTTTGATGGTAGGGTCCATTATTTAAAAAACTATCTTTCATGTCCTTGATCTTGATTTACCATATAATATACTTCTTAGATGTCCATGGATTCATTCCATCAATGCCATCCCATTGAATTTACATCAATGTTTGAAATTCTCTCATGAAGAAATGGAAGTTAATATACAAGGTGATCCTCAAACATTCTAATATTTCAAGCTATTAGAAGGCTAATACCAAAAATCAAACTATTTACTAGTTACAAATGATAATTTTACTCCCTTTAAGGATTATCCTTCACTCAAAAATTATGTCCATCCAGAAAGCATATTTCAAACACCTCCCCTTGGTGGTTGGATTAATACACCAACTACCTCCATCTCCATTTAAAAGGATTCCACTAGCAAAGCATCAAATCAACCATCTGAGCAAGCTTAAACTCAACCTTATATAGAAAAAGTTTAAAATCAATAGTCTATAAAAAAAGATTTAAATCATCCTTCTATTGGATAAGCTTTTATACCACCAACCACTTTTAGAGCATCCTCATCTACCTTTTCCCATTTTAAGATCATTGATATAGGAATAATCAAGTATATGATTTAGGATTTTTACACAAGTAAAACCCATATTAATCCAAATAACTATGGCAGACCCCACCATCTAAAGGATGATAGAATGGTTAATAGGCTTGGTAAAACAAAATTTATAAAAAGTGGTTTCCTTTTAGATGACCATATCAAAGGTTCCAATCCTTTTTGGATTTATTCTTATGAGCTAACCACTTGCTTTTCCAACAACACGTATCCTATTGCCAAATCCATCATGTGTAATATAAGTAAATATAAAGGTAAAGGTCCTGGCCTCCATGAACAAGGATCCATCGAGACTATCATAATCAAAGCAAATGAGGTAAAACATGGTATAGAATTTAACCCACTCAATGTGCATCTCACACTTTTCCAAAGTGATTCTTCAAGTGAGTTAGGGGATGATTATTCATACAGGAAGACAAGTTTTATACTTAGCTACTTTGAAGACCTTTTCCTCACCAAATTATTTCATGAAAATTCCATTCTTATGCTTAATCTTGCATATCCCTCCCTCATATAGTGGGACCAACACACAACAACTCAACTTGATCATTTTTAGAATGATTAGGCTACTAATGAATTCTTGAGAACAAAGGATCAGATTTTAGCAGGTGACCATAATAAAGGATTTATAATTCAATTAGATGATTCTACATAATTTTGGGAACATAAATTACATAAAAATATTAGTTCAGCTTCTACATTAAATCAAACAAAGTTTGAGGAAGATTTCCATCTTCCTACACCAACCCTTAATTACAAAGATGAATCAAATTTACTAGTTGAAGAAACTATTCCTATGAACATTCGCAGTGAAGAAGATCTTAAAATTGTTAAACTTGCCATATCACTCACTCAAGAATAAAGGGACATATTTAGATTTATACTTTGTGAATTTTTTGACGTGTTTGTATGGTCTTACATAATTATTCTAGGACTTGAACTAGAATTAGTAGGTCATCACCTTATAGTGCATCTAGATTCAAAACCAATCAAATAAAATTTTTGTAAGATGCATCCTAAGATTGCACTACTATAAAAGAGGGATTAAAGAAGAAGTAGTTATTGGTTTCATAAATTTTATTGATTATTCAGATTGGATATCAAACATTGTACTAGTATCAAATAAACTATAAGGGATTAGAGTTTGCACAGTTTATGTGATATCAATAAAGCATGCTCAAAAAATGATTTTGCATTGCCCAAAATAGATATGATTGTATATTTAGCTACAATACATGAGATGTTATCTTTAATGGATGGTTTTTTGACAATAATCAAATAAAAATTATTGGTAAAGACCAACACAAAACTACATTTACAATACCATGGGGGATGTTTTGCTACTAAGCAATGCATTTTGGTTTGAAAAATCTTAGAGATACATATCAATGGGCAATGAATATAATTTTACATGACATACTTCATGACATTATGGAAGACTGTGTAGATGATATTCTTGCTAAATCTAAATCTAGAGAAGAGTACCCTCAATTACTTCACCATATTTTTGAATGCATGAGAGAGTATAATGTAAAATTAAATTCTAAGAAGTATGTGCTTGGTGTGACATCAAGAAAATTGTTAGGGTTCATTATTTCACAAGGTGGCATTGAATTTGATCCTTCTAAATTTTTAGCTATCATGGATATGCCTCCACCTAAGAATCTTAAACAACTTAGAAGTTTACAAGGAAAAATTCAAGCAAATAGGTGATTTATAACCCAAATTGAAGATATTTATCACCCTTTAACATTTTTGTTAAAGAGGACCCCCCTTTTACTTGGAATGAAAATTATGAAAAAACATTCAACAATATTAAATCATATCTTTCCAACCCACCAATACTAATGCCACCTGTTGCTAGTAAACCTTTTTTGTTGTACATTTTAACTACTCAGTTTGCACTTGGGGCATTATTAACACAACATGATGACAATGGGAAAGAATGAGCAATGTACTACCTAAGCATAACTTTGATATCATATTAACTCAACTACTCTTAGATAGAAAAAAACATGTCTAGCAATTTTTTTGCTTCAAAAAAACTATGACATTACATGATAAATAATCAAACCAAGATTATTGTTAAGATAGACCATCTGAAATATCTTTTATCCAAAATAGATCTAATAGGAAGGATGGCTAAGTGGGTTATGCTTCTTATTGAGTTTTTTTTAGAGTATGTCAAATAAAAAGTAATCGAAGGAAAAAATTTAGTATATGTATTGGATGAATCACCACTCAATGAAAAAGGACCTCTCATTGAAGAATTCCTAGATGAAACAATAATGTATATAGATGAGTCTTTAGTTTGGTAACTCTTCTTTGATGGTTCCTTTACCAATCATGGATTGGGGGTAGATATCTTGTTGGTCACTTCTAATGGGGATTAAATTCCTAAATATTTTAGAATTAAATTCCATTGAACCAATAAAATAATAGAGTATGGAGGTCTCATATTAGTTCTCAAGATGGAAATCTAATAGGGAATCCAACACCTCCTTATTTTTGGCAATTCTAAGCTTATCATCAATCATATCACTAATGAATTACAATCTCATGATGATAAGCTGATTCCTTACAAGGGAATGGTTGATAGTTTGAAATTATATTTTGATTACATCCAATTTGAACAAGTGATTAGAATCAACAATAGATCAAAAAATTCTATGACTACTATTGGTTCCCTATTGGATTTAAGCATGAATCATACATTTGTTTTGTTTGAATACTTAAGGATACTAGATTATGATACACTTGATTTATAAATGTTTTGTGAGGTGGTTGGTTTGAATTCTCCATGGTACTATGATATCTATACCTACCTTCATAACAATACCACACCATCTAACTTATCACCTAACCAACACAAGTCCTTTATTTAATGCACATCTCACTACACCATCCTTGACAAAACTCTATACTACAGAGTCTATGATAAAACTCTTTTACATTATTTAAATTCTAAATAATCTACTCTAGAAATTAGATAAGTCCATGATGGAATATGTGGATCACATTTGAGTGACATGGTATTTTTAAAGAAGCTTCTACAAGTAGGTTATTATTGGCCTAAAATGAAATTTGATGCATGGGCCTATGTCAAGAAATGCATACCTTATCAAAAAAATGGGGATCTTATCCATAGTTGATTATAAGATTTACAACCTATCACAACACCTTGTTCATTTTCCATATGGAGGTTAGACCTCATCTTAAAGATAAGTCCTTGTTCTTTTGATGGACATAATCATTTGTAATGGGAACAAAATATTTTACTATGTGGGTCGAGGCAATGCCCCTAGCCTATGTAATTGGAAAGCAAATTTCCAAATTTATCCTCAACCACATTGTCTACCACTTTGGTATTCCTTCCACTCTTATTTATAACAATGGAAAATCATTCAAGAATAGAGATGTTAGGGCTCTTTGTCAAACTTACCACATCAAGCACAAGTGGTCCACTCCTTATTACCCATAAGGAAATGACCAATATGAGGCAACCAATTTTTTTTCACATTCTTAAAAGATTTATTAATGAAGTTGGTCATGAATGGCATACTCAGTTACATCCCACCCTATGGGCATACTGTACTAGTATCTGCATGCCCATGAGGGAAACCCCTTATTCCCTTGTATATGGTAGTGAGTATATTCTTCTCATAGGGTAAATATTCCATCCTTAAAAATATCCTTAGAAAAAATCATAAATGAAGAATCCTATCGCATTTCATGCGTTAGTGAACTTGACCTTTTAGATGAGAAATGACTTAATGCTTTAAACCATTTGTAAGTCTATTATAATAGCATTTGCCATAGCTATAATAAGTGGGTTAAAGATAGAGAATTTGAAATTGGAGATCTTGTTCTCAAAGAGATCCAATGAAACACCAATGCTAAAATAGAAAAGAAGGGAAAATTTGAGCCTAATTGGTTAGGCCCATATGCTATCATTTCCAAGTATGGATCATGATCTTATAGATTAGCTACAGAAGATGGAGAGGAGCTTGATGAACCTATTAACTTCATGAAACTTAAGTGATTATATTCCTAAATTTGTTTGACATGTTTTTATTAGTATCCTAGGTGTTCAAAAATTAAAACATAAAAAAAAATAAAAAATAAAAAAGAAGGAAAAGAAACCAAAAATACAAGAAAAACCACATAGATCATATAAAAGTGAAAACTAGTTTACTGGTGCTTTAGGAAGTACCATGGTGAAAACCATATGTCTATTTCCATGTGTAAACTATTGTCTATATTCATCCTAGTGAGTTGGGGGCATTGTGTTTTGGTAGTTCTTTATATATTTCCATTTCACTTGTTCATCATTTATATTATAACATGCTAAGTTCAGGTTTGATACTCCTACATGTGGGCCTACATCCTTGCTCATGATAGAGGAAAATATAATTGATATTCCTTGTTTTAAAAATCAAAAAAAAAAAAAAAAACATTAAAAAAACATCCCAAAAATACGTCAAACACTTCCCATAAACCAATTACCATTCTAAGTTATCTTCCACATCATTCACTCATTCTTGGGTGAATCACTCACACATATTTCTCATCCAAAACTTAAATGATTCATCAATCACCCACTTTCTCATCAATTTTCATATTGGGAGAACAAAATTTGTTATGATATCCCCACATGGACTTTGTCTAGGGTGGATTATGTAGACAAAAATTAGATACATGGGGTCTCTAGGGTCATCTCGACCACCATCTTCCCCATCATTCATTTCCCTAAGAATGGATTTGTTTATCCTTATAATTCTTCATCGATTAATTAGTATTTATCTTAGCTCTTGGATACAATTGTGAATCTCTTGCTTAGGATGTTAAGTCTTTGGGTAGAACTTTTCCTACTTGATCCCTTGCTTGTTTTGATTATTATATTGTTTATTTTCTATCGTTAGCCATTAATTTAGTTATTTATATCTTTCTATCCTTAGCCATTAATTTGGTTATTTATTATTCCTATCTTTAGCCATTAATTTGGTTATTCATTCCTTCTATACCTAACCATTAAGTTGGTTATTAATCCATTTTATCCTTAACCATTTAATGGTTATTTATTTTTATTACTTTATCCATTACGATTGTTTTACTTTAGTATGCCAATTGTTTATTTTTAGAATGTTTACTATTTGTTTTTTTGTTTGTGTATTATTTTTTTCTATTTTATTAATGTTGTTACATTGTCCTTTTTGTGTGTTTGCATCATCTAGATTAATTTTGTTTTCCAATCTTGTTTTAATTATTTTATATCTGTATCTATGGAAAAGATTATTTTATGAATTGTATAATAGTATGGTTATGGTTTTTATATATCATGACATACTTTGATTTTACACAAATTATTATATTTTTCATTCATATGCCTAAAACATCAACTTTCATCATGATTATTTAATATCATTGGTGGTAATGTGTTTTATGCTATATTAAAAATTAGGTTGCTCAATACTATTTATTGTTGTAAATCCAATGCAAATAACAAAAAAAAAAAATAAGGTAGATATCTCACATTATTATCCATAATTTCATAAATCACATCATACATGTCACAATCCATAATAATATGCTGATAAAATATTATTAAAATGGTAGTGTGAATCAAAATGTAGGAAATATAACTAATGATCTCTCTCTCTCTCTCTCTCTATATATATATATATATATATATCAACCACAAGTATGTAAATAAAAAAACCATAAAAATTCCATATAAAGTCCATAATGGCCATCCACATAGTGTAAAGTCTCATAACAATCATGAATATATATATCAACATCAAGTATGTCTATACAAAAAGATACATCTCAAATATATGTATAAATTGATGAGCCCATCATCTAAACACTATGTCATGTCTCATACTATCTCTATGATGGAGTGTTTGGTCTCAAAAATATCTCATCATGTCATGGTGTGCCTCATGGTAGACCCATCACATGATATGTAACCTACCTAACCAACCTCTCTAATTTTATTGGCTATATTAATCTCCTTGATGTAGATCATCTAACACAATACTCTTTGAAGGATGATTCCCTCTACATGTATAGAACAACTTCTTCATATAATCTCCTATAATATGTGGCTTGATCCATAACCCTTATCACCATATCTAATATCATAATTTGTCCCTCTCTTAATAGTAGCACTTGAGCCTCTACTAGATAAATCCTAACAATATATCTCTCTTATCGATAATATTGTGTCAAAGCTATATGATTTGGAGTCTGTGTCTCTATGTCATGAGTTACAACTACACCTACTATACCCATATCATCCCTCTCCATCCTCTCAACTATAGAATGTAACCTATCAACCTCAGATTTTAATCATCTAATCTTAGATGTTTGATCCCATCTGCTATCTAAAACTCCATGTAATCTAGATATCTCCCTGTACAACCTGTCTATCTCTCTATATCAAGATTTGATATCCTCATGTAGTTTACCAATTAGTGCTTTATCCTCTTGAGACTTGACAGTGTGTGAAGAACCAATAATATTCCCTCTATCTATATGTGTATCCTATGTTGATCTCATAACTATGTCCTCCCCATCTTTGCCACATCACTGTTAATAAAAATTAGTAGGGTATCCTCTCCAACTCTCTACATTGTACCCACATACATATCTATATGCACATCTATATCCACACCTAACTCCTATAAAATATACACATCTTTTATCTCAAAAATCTCAACATCATTTAACTGACTAATCTCCATAACACATCTTCTACTTCATGCCCTTGTCCATTCCCTATCTCCTATAACATCCCTCCTTATCCAGGCTCCCAATCCTATACCTCATGGCTACTTACTCAATATATTAACCAGTCTTTATCCCTATGTCTATGATGGTGAATATTGTTTAGTCAATCTCAATGACCACTATTAGGTCCACCAATCCATATAACCATCCACAACTCCTACATCAATAACATCTCTCTTATCACTCCATCTCACTATCTATTACTATGAGCAACTATGATAAACTACCACTAGATCAATCATCATCCCCCACTATGTTCTCTTTCACTGATTGTGCAAAAATGTGTGGACTTGATAGAATGTGCTACCTAATCCCAAACTACCTCATTTCCCTATCTGGGTGATATCTACATATAATGTAGTCATGTGTCTTAATAATATAACACTAGGTCATCATATAGTCCACATGTAAATAATCCTATGGCCACTAAAATACAATCTCTCTGTAAGGTTTCTAAGTGATCTCTTCATCACTTAGCTCATAAATAGCCCTCCTTTATAACTCAAGATCACCTAAATATGGTCTATGAGTAATAATAATCATATGCCATCCATATGCAATTGGATCATCCATAGACTGAGTGCTCATATTCCCCACTAGGCTCTCTATAACAATGTGCTCCTAAAACCATACTTGTATTAATGTATATGGCCCAATCTCCCTCCCATATGTTTAAACTATGTGATGCAAGTACTTGTATAAGTATGATAATACACATGATCTCCATGCAAATCACTCACCCATCTCTATCATGTCTTTCATCATGTCTAATAACCCAATCAAACATAATATCCTACTCTTTTCAGGTAATTTAATGCCACTAAAAACAACCATAAGAAAAAATGTCAAGGAATCCATGTCTAATTTAGTATAGTAATCAACATCCACTCTATCCTTCATAATAAGATTCAATCCATCACTAAATATCCTAGATTATGTCATCTCTTGTGGACCTTATCCCTAGTACACTCACCTACATCATATCAAAATGTCTATAATTTGATAAACATCCTCTAATGTAACTATCATCTCCCTTATCAACAAGTGAAATTTACTAGTCTCACTATGCCATCTCTCAATAAGTGCTATTAGTAAAGATCTATCTACCTGTATCTTTGGCATCTATATAATAAATATAAACTCATAGCCTATAACACCCCAAACTCATACTCTATGAATCTATCCATCCTCTCCAATGCACTTGATCTCTACTCTCATGTTGTCATCACTAGTAGTACCTCCTATAAAAAACACAATAACATCAAGTTAATTTTATTTCTTAGCATAATATTCCATCTACCACTACATCAACAAATATTCAAAAAATCAAAAACATTGAAAAATCAACATTTTTAATCATGCTATTCCTATGACAACCTCATTTCATTTGTTTCTCCTCACTACATTCTTCTTTTCTTCTTTAATCTCACATTTTTGCTTCTCTCATAAACATTTTTTCTACTACCTGTTTCAATCTTTCTCTTGAATCATTCAATTTTGTACTTCCCTTTTCACATTTTTCCTTAAAATGAATTCATACCTCATTTTGATGATTTCATGACCCATTCTTATGATTTTACTTCTTTATTCCATAATTTCATAACTGTGAAACTATGAAATCACAATTTCAACCTATTTATACCCCCTAACACAATTTTATAGTCTTAATCTATGAATTTTCTGCCCAAGTTTATGAATTTGTAGTTTGATATAGCATATTCATAACTTTCATTGATGAATTCATAGATACCTCATATACAAATTTGTTTAAAACTACTTTAAGCCCTAATACATGACATTATATACAAAATTTAAAAACAAAACCTTAATTAACAAAGGCTTACTCTTATCAAGTCTCTAAATCTCTTCACTCACTCTGCATAGTACTCATGGTGTGGAATGCGATCCATTTTATGCTAGGATCTTAGATAAAATCTCCTCAATCAAATTCTATTGGCCAATAGATCTTAAAATCAAATGTGCATAAATAAATTTCTTCATGAAAACTCTTCTATTTATAAATTTACCCCATTTCAAATATTCCTAACCCTTTGTTCTATTCATTTTACATTCATTTTGATTGAAATTTTAGGACACATTCAAATAACCTATTCTAGATTTATTTCCAAATCTTGCAATAATCAATCTGTGTAAAAATTTCATTATAATTTGAAAATCAATATTTTATTTTTATTTTTAGATCGATAGATTATTATCACTGGGATATATAATTCTCACAAACACTCAACTGACACCTATGTCATTAACAAATACTAAGTGTGTAATCTCTGATTGGTACAACATATCATTTTTTTGATCAATACTCTAGTTTTAATCTACTAAGGGTAACCTATTTGCACAACCTAAATATTGTAATTTTGACATCAATTGTATAATAAATTGATTTCTTGATCATCCAAATCACTTTATCAATTTCATATTTTCATATATTTTGAGCATTTTTCCATTTTCTCACATAGACCCTCAAGGGGGGCATTATCACACTCATTCTCATTCATTTGGGGCAACTTTTTTTCTTCTTAATCATCAACTCTCTACTTCTTATATTATTCTTTGAAATAGTATTTCTTCACAACTTATTTCAAAGAGGGGAATATGTAGACACCTAAATTACATTTAGTTTCAAAATACACCTAAAACTTATTAATCATTATTCTTAATATAATTCATGACATCTCCCTCCAAATTCAAACAATTGAATAAATCAAATTAAGAAATTGTGCACAATTTTAAATCCTTATTTAAATATTAAATATAGGTTTTACACCTCAGCCAACAATTTCCACCTTATTCTCCCTCACATTTTGACTCATCCCAACCAATCCCACAACTTCCTCAACCTCCTTTGAGTTGTCAAAAAATTTGACTTGTTCTTGGTGACTCAATTAACCATTACAATACTTATCTCAACCATTTAAAATGGTCATCATCATCATCCTCATGGGTGAGGACTAATTATCCATCATATATTATTTTTATCATTTAAAATATCAAAATAATCCTCCATAATTGGATATTCCTTCATAAATCTATACATAAGCATGAAAACTATCATTTTCATCATCTTGACTTATACTAATGAAGTGTTATCAAATTCATAGGAGAATCCAAGTGAATCAAAGCATCCATAAACTAATTTTTATATCAAAATGCTACCTATTATCCTTTTCATTGGAAGAGTGAGCAACCACATTTTAAATATCAAATCAAGATTACATTAGAATGGAGGAAACTTGCATATTTGACGTATAAGTTTGTGTTTACTATTTTCATTGTTTGTTGCTCTATCTTAGGTTAAATTTAACTTAGATTAATATTTCATTATTAGTTTATTTCTTAGAATTTATAGATTTAGTTTGATAAATTTATACAAACCAAAATTTATATTTACTCTAAACTAAACACATAACATATTATAAACATATGCATGCTTATAGGTAGTGAAATACTACACAAGATAAGTGCACACTCAAAAGTAGTGCAAACAACACAAAGACATTTACACACAAATTAAGGCTTGTGAAAATTTAAAAAAAAATACATATGTGTAATAATAAACTTGTGTAAAATAATAGTTAGTTAAATTTATTAAACTATCATTTTTTGGTTGATGCAAGATTTCATGTGAATGTGAATGCTTTTGCAGCATACACCATGGGTTAAAAAAAAACCTGAGCTCTTGCTCATGTGTCTTATAAGAGTTTTGATAATGGTCTTTTTCTTGTATATTTTGATGCACTAATATATGTCACATATATAGTTCCTTAGCCTTTCCATTTTACTAGATATTTTGCATAGTCCTTTATGTGCACAATTTTTACAACTCATGTGCTAATCACTTACTCCACTTCATTATGCTCTTTTTTAGGCATCTAATATCTCCAATATATATATTTATAAATTAAATTTATGATTTTACTAATTTTTCCATCATAATATGGATATAAATCAACCACATTGAAAATAGGTGATATATAAACCCCTTCAGGAAAATCTATTTCATATTAATTATTTAAAGACTTTCGCAACACTTTACATGACTAATCATTTTCCATTTCAACTTATCATAAGTTACCTTAGTATATATTTTATTTCTCAATATTTTTAAGAATGAGTCTCCAGCATGATATTATATTTCTCTTCTCTCCATGTCTGTGTGTTACTTATACTTCACACTACTTTTATCTAACTATTTACACACTTCTTATGTACTTATTTCAAATGGTCTAAAAATATTTTGATTCAACACCTTTCCCTTGCTTAATTTTCATGTCACATATAACTAAAACTTATCTTGGACTTGACCCATGAAAAATATGAAATGGTGTATTTATTGTAATTCTACTTTGAATTATTATATAGTAACATAGCTTATGTCAGAATACTATCCCATGTTCTTGGCTTACCTTTAATCAAACATCTCAATAAAGTACCCAAAATCCTATTTAATACCTCTATTTGTTTATATATTTGAGGATTATACATTGAAATAAATTTAAATTAGTGTTCAAATTCTTCCACAATATCCTCTTTAAATTTCTAATAAAATTTACATCTTTGTCTGAAACTATACCATGTGGACAACCATGTAACCTCAAAATATCCTTGAAAAACAAATTAGAAATGTTTGTTACATCATTGGTCTTCCTGTAAGAAACAAAATGTGCCATCATTAATAATCTATCCATAACTAAAAATATGGATTCATTTCATCTTTGTGTTCTTTGCAAACCTATAACAAAATCCATACTTATATTCTCTCATGGTTTCTCAAGAATAGACAATGGTTAGTACAAATTTGTATTCTAACATATCACTTTTGATAGTTTGAAAAATATACACTTCCTAAACATATTTGTGCATATCCACACTCATTTGAAACAAAAATTAATTCTAGGCCACTTTTGCTAGTATTTAATCAAAACCAAAATGACTTGACAAACCTTTAATATGCTTCCTTTGATTAATTTTTCATGTATTAAACTTCTTGGTATACATAGATGTAGTCCTTAGAAAAATAATCCATATTGAAACATTTAATCTAACTTTGATGATCTATCTTGAATCACTAGATTTGTTCATGCCTTCCATGTTTCCTAAAAATCTTCATCATTTTCATTTGGTTCATTCATAAAATTAAATCTCTTATGATTTGCACCTTTAGATCATTCAACAAAATAAATTATGGCTCAATGAATTTGATCCTTTATTTGATTTCATACTCCTCTTATTTTAAGAAAT
The DNA here is from genome assembly GCA_037957365.1 of Torreya grandis. NCBI lineage: Eukaryota > Viridiplantae > Streptophyta > Pinopsida > Cupressales > Taxaceae > Torreya > Torreya grandis. Next base: position 519,363 of record JARHVA010005210.1, read on the forward strand.
TAATAGTGCTGTAGGAATTCAACCCACTTCATATGTTAATTATTCAATTTGCTCTGACTATTAATGAATTATAGTGCTTGATGGTCTGTATACAATACACACTCTTTAAGCAATAAATAAAGTGTCCACTTCTTTAGCCTTGTGCAATTGCATACAAATATTGATTATATATTGAATATTTGAGATTCACATCATTAAAATTCTCATTTAAATATGTGATATATCTTCTTCTTGACTCAAATTGATCCTATTATTTTGCCGCTTGCATTGCAATCTACCTATAAGTTTATCAAAATCTAGTAATGGAAATACGGGTGCTATGTTATCTTCTTCATCATCTAATAGAAACTATGATATGATTTTTTCTCCACAAAAATTCTCTTTTATCCTTTCACACCACATCAATGATCATTTTGTACATTTTATTGAAATTCCTAATGAGATTATTATAAAACTTGCCAATACATGAAAATTACATACCTTAAATGTATTATGTGGCAATGACCAATATATTATATATTTTACCTTATTTGGATCCATATTCAAACCTTATTGAGAAAGAAAAAATCCCAAGTATACCATCTCTTTTATCATGAAATTGCATTTCTTTAATATTATGATTAATTTTTCATCTTGAAACTTATCCAACACATTGTGAAAATGTCTCAAATTTTATTCCTATAATCATCTAAAAATGACACTTGAGTAGCAAGAGTGTTACTTGAGACCACCCATTCATAACTTAGCCCTAAACCTATCTTAGGGCTTATTTAGTTAGTTATCTAGCCTTTGTGTGGGTCACACATGTCCTTAAACATCCCTAAAGTAGTCCTAGAGCCCCACTTTAGCATAATGTTCCCTAGTGCCTCAGGTTATACCACCTGGACACTAGCACCATAATTTAAATAGTAGTACCAATAGCGTTAGTGTCCTAATTTGGCTGTTATTGTCCTTTTACCACCTTTGGCCACCAATGGATATATTTTAAAATAAAAAACCACTTAGGGTCAACATAAACCTATTTTAAGACCCACACAAGCAATATAATAGTCTATATACATGACGTTTAGCCTATTATTCACTAGATGGAAATGAGATACAATAACATAAATTAACTTAGAATAAGTTGTGCACAATCAAGGTTATTAATCGCTATTCTATCCTACTTCTACATATAAACATCTACATCATTACTAAGCTTATATTACTTATATTTCTAATCTCAAGCACACTCAAATCACTCAAGATAGTATTCATACTAACTTCAGTTACACTTGCACTAACACTTAGGTGGGTAGAACTACATTAGGATTGATCCCTCCTTAGATTATTGCTATGTAGGCACCTCTCATCACAATGAGGTGTAGAGGATGTCCAACTTACCCCACTAACATCATTTTTTTATACTTGTGCCAATTGAATTCCCTAACCACATGGATGTCTAGGGATTACATATAAAATTAGTCAAAATAGGTCATCGATAAGGAGCTAGAACTTGTGCACATAGGAATAGGCTTGAAAAAATTAGACATATGTGCACGTAAAATTTTAGAATAGGTTCTACATAGTGGGCAATATTGTTAAAAAGATGACACTAGCACTATTGACACTACTATCTAGTTAGGATAATACTATCCAAGAAGGGTTTTGACCCCTAGATCTTGTCTATGACACTTAATTTATCTCCTATCCCAATTTTCAACCTCTATATATTCTATCTCAATTAGTTTTTAGATAAGTACTTGTTTACATCATTTATTTCTATTTTTATAAATGTCAAACTAAGTCAATTATGTTAAAAATTAGAGGTCATATTTATTTCATATTCTATACCCTAGTTTAATATACTCAGACCATTAAACAACCTAGGGATTAAAATACATAACCCTAAAAATTTAAATCATTTGGTGAAACCAACTTACTTTGAACAATGCAAAAACCCTAATCCTAGATAACCCCAAGGTTTATGTTTTTATCCTTCTAGGATCCACACTCAGATTTTAGATCCCTATATTTTATGATTTGTATTTCATATAATCATGATAGTAATGAGAGATGAAGTTTCTCACTTTTTTTTATAATGTTTATAGGTTCATTTCCTTTCATTTGGAATGAATTAAAAGATGACATAAACACATATGTAAATGATGATTTATATCAGTTAAAATGAATGTCATATTTCATTCAATCTCTAGCATGTTATTGTTATCTTATGTGGGATTAAATTAAGAAAAAATTATTTACATACATAGAGGATCAACTAAAATATAGTTTATTGGACTTATTCCATAAATTATATACCCTAAAAATAATGTTTCAAGTTTTAACGTCATATATTATGCATATGAAAGAATCTATTTCTCCTCCTCATTTCCATGAGGGTGATAACTATTTTCCCTCTAATTATGTCCATGCTATCACTCCTCCATGAGATGATGCAACCTATACTATTGTTACTAATTCTCATACTTAGCCTATCCATGCCTCCACCTCTTCTCTACAGGGTGTGTGCCTACATGTTCAATCAGAAGCAAATAAGTTTTGCACTTGTGCAACTTTTAGGAATTAAATTATTAGTATAAGTAGATTCATTTAAAAATTACAAACTTAGAATCAAATATTACATGAAAAGATTATAACATTAGAAAATTATAGTAAAAGATAAAATCCACCAGGGTAAACTATTATCAATCACGTATATCCATTTTCACCCAATTAATTTGTGGAAAACAATGTTATATATCAAAATAATAAATCACAACAAAGTGAATATACAACTAGTGATTAAAAAAGTACTCAAGATCAAAATAATATACAAGATGGGAATAAAGAAACTCTCCCCCCACTTAACAATGAAAATTTTATTATCAATAAGGATGATATTTTATACAGTTCTAGAGATAGACTTTGAGAACAACCCCATGATCATGCACAAATTTTCCATGCCATAATGGAAATAAAGAACAAATCAAATAATGGTCAATCTTCTACTCCCCTAGATACAAATATTATTACATACAATTTGGGGACAACTCAACTTTTACAAAAACCTATTTTAACTTGACAACATTCAACAATGCAACACATCCTATGGCTAGTTCTTCCTCTCCAAATATAGAATCCCTTATTCATGGGATTCATTCTTGTAGGATAAAGTGTTACATCTTGAGTAGGGTGATACTAGGCCATCACATTCCTTGAATTATAATGTTATTTTACGTACACCTTTGGCACAACACATAAAATAACTCCTTTTACATCCATATTTGTATCACCTAAGCTTACTTTATATGATGGTAAGGGTTACCTGTAACACCATTTATGGGATTTTCACAAAGCATGTTTGGACTATATGTCTAATGATTGGCTACTTATTAAGTTGTTCCCACACCATCTAAAGGAATATGCCTTAAAGTGGTTTTTTGATCTTCTAAATCAGTCCATCATTGCATTTAATCCATTAGTAGATATGTTTTTGGCACATTTTTCAATTAACATCAGTGATAAGATCTCATATGCTCAAGTGGCATAACTTAAGCAAAAATCCAATGAGCCTATTTCAGAATATGTCTTTTGATATAAAAATATATGGGCTAAGATGACTAGCCCCATGGTAGATAGATATATCCAAGAAATATTCAAACAGAGTTTACTACCAACATTTAATTAATCTATCTTGTTCAAGTTTTTAACGTTCACAAATTTATACCACATAGTGAAAGAAAGGGAAGTCAGGCTTCTCTCTATGAGAAAATTGTAATATACAAGTGGATTAGATTAAACTACTAAGAGTTATAATAATAATCCATACAAAGTAAGGGAAATTAAAAATAAGAATGATCAAAATGCCATAGTTAACATAGCTTTAGAGATACCCCCTCATTTGGTTTTATCAACTCCTCCAAGGAGAGTTTTCAAAAATATTATAGAATCATCAACACATGTTTTATATTAGCTCTTAGAATGGAATGCCATATCTCTCCCTCCCATAAAAGAGGTTGATAAGACAAGGCCTCTTCCAAAGAACTATGATTCCAATGCATTTTATGACTATCATAGGGCCCTATGCCATACTACAAATAGATGCATCAGCTTGAAACATAAGATACAAGATTTGATAGAGGACAACATTATTAATGTGGTCACACCTATAAAGGCACCTAAAGTTTAACAAATAGAAGCTAAGAAATTAAAAATTATTTTGGATCCATTTCCAAAATATATAGAATGAGGTAGGAGACACTTCAAGTCTTAATTATGTACATTAGGCACATCCACCACCCAAATCCTATCACACTGCTATAGAGGATGTGTGAACAAGGTTTAACAACGAGAAAATTATATGATAAATCTAGGTCTAACACTTGGTAAATTGTATCATGGGTTAAGGGCCCAATGATAACTAACAAATTTTGTGCCTTATGATTCCCATTATTCATTGTCAAAGGCTTTGATAGTAATAGTTTTTGGCTATAGATTAATTGATATATATCCTATATAATTGATAAGCTTTAGAGACACAATATTTAAGCTCAATCCATTATCTATGAAGACAAGTTTGAATTTTTACCATGTCATGACAACTTGAGTGTATAGTGGATTTTTATGGAGAGGGCCAAGGGATGACATATAATTTTGGTTAAATGTTAAGTATTGGCATAGGGCTAGGTGTCTAACCAAAGATTGAAATTTTTCTGGGGTTATGTCATTTTGAACTTGGGATTGGCCTAGGGGTTCTATTAGGATATTCTTGTGGATAGTAGATGTATACAACAAATCCAAAATGAATATTTATGTAGGTGTCTCATATATTTATTCCATAATGTCAAATGGATTTTACTTAACCATGGTAAATGGCTTATTCCTAGTCAATAAAGTGGGTTAGATTGGTTTATTAGGTGGAGGTTGTGGGTTTGGGATGGTAATCTTAGATTGCCAAGTTGTGATTGCATAATTGGTATTAGGTATATGACTAGTGTAATGTGACAATGATGGATATGGGCTAGATAGGATAATTATTAATTATTGATGCACTTGGTTATGGTCATAGGGTAAGGACTAGTTATTAGTATAAGGAATTTAAATAGTAATTCCTAGTTACTATTACACTTGGTTGCAGTCCCAAGTCAAGGAAGGATTACTAGCATAGGTAGGCTGAATAGTATTATTTGGTAATCATCTTGGTATTTTAGTACTTAGTATAGGATTAATGGTCATGGTATAAACACAACATCCCAAAATATGACCTACAACTTTATTGTAGTTATGTGCAAATGCATGGTAAGTCTGTTAGTTGTTGGGATCATTTTGGCCTTGGTTCCTCCCATTTGGTTGACATTGTTGTTTTTGTTGCTGATATTGTTATTATTATCATGGTGGTTGTTGATACTATTATTTTTGTTGTTATGGTCTTTATTGTTGATGTTGTTGAATATTATTGTTATGTTACAAAAAAGGGTTTTGGTAGATACTGAGGTTCTGATTGGACATAGATGTTATATTATCTGATGTAATATTCCCATTTTCTATCATATTTTCTATGAGGTACTTCAACTTCACACAATGACGTATGGAATACCCATGAACATGATGGTGTTCATAGAACTCATTCTCTTTATACTAGTTTGGATATGGAATACCCTCAAGATAATGATTTAGAATCAACCAACTAATCATATTAGCCATGTCTAGCTTATGAAACAATGATTTTATAGGTTCACCAAGGTCACTAAAGACTTAAAGAGTGGGTATTATTCTTGGAGGAGTGATTTGAAAAGTTGGCAGTTGCTATGTTTGTAAATCTGGTCTAGGTTTCTGTGTAGGTTGCACGTACTGAATAGGCTGATGATGAGGAGTAAGTTGTATTTATCGCATAGGTTGAATAGATTGTGATTACACCATTTGGACATGGTATGAATCAATTTTTACATTTATAAAAATGTTATTATTATGGTTCTATTGCTTGGATTTCATATAGTTTATAGATTGAATTGGTGTTGATGCTTATACTTGGACTTGGTTAGGGATTTAATTTGGGCCTTCACTTTGGTTTTGGTTCTAATTATAGTTTGAGGAGGTTAACTTAATAATCCATTTGTTAATAAGGACCTTGTTAATTTATAAACCTTTGTCGAGGATCTCTTTGAAGGTATGCACATAATGAATCTCTAGATGATAGAATATCTTATTGTGTAAATTTTTAGTAAACACAATGGCCAATTATTTATCTGGTAAGCTACGGGCCAAGTGACTATCAAGTGCCCTCCATCTCGGTAGATAGCTTTCAAAGCATTCAATAAAATTTTTATTGACTTGAGTCAAATATACTAATGAAATTTAATGCTTGATACTATAGGAGAAATGGTGCAAAAATTTATCCAAGAGATCATCAAAATTAGATATGATTTTTTTTGGTAATTTGAGTAACCACCCCAAAGCCTATCCTGTTAGATTTTGAGGAAACAAGAGGAGTAGGTAAATGTCACTATAAGCCATTGGTTGCCAATTGATAAAGAACTAAGTCAAATGGGACTTAAGGTTTCCTTTACCCTTGTATTTATTAAATTTTAGTGGTTCATATCCTAAAGGAATTGGTATCTATAAATACTCCATGTTGAAAGGGTATGAATGCATGTCATCTAACTTGAATTTATTTGTCTACTTACTTGATTGAATGTTGGTAATCACATCCTTCATTTATTACAATTCATGTACCAAGAATTTGGATGGTATATTTGGCTGAGAGGTCAAAGATGGATTACCTTTACAAGGGTATAATGGAATTATGGTTTACTATGAAATGTTGGTTTTATGGGTGAATTGACCAAGACTATGAATTCATGGATTGAGGTGTAGTTGTTGAAACTGTACATGTTATTGATAGATATTCTAGTTTAGATTCAATATATGGACTTGGTTTTGAGGGTGTTATGTTTGGGATGGAAAAATATGGCTCTAGGAACTATAATGTGCCTACTAAGGATGAGTAGGGACTTGTTTCCAACTAGTCAAACCTAAATGAATACGTGGAAATTATTGTAGACCAAAGCCCTATCTTTGGAACTATGGCATGTGCTGAGTAAAAGGTAATTTTTTCTTGATGGGTATTTGTTGGATGTTAGCACCTTGTTATTATGCAAACACCTATTATGAACTAGATGATTTTTGGGTGTTTGGCATTTGTCTTTAACTAATAAACACATGTTGATTAGACAACGTTTTTGATTGTAAAGGTATATTTTTCTATGACTATAGAGGTACATTTGTCAATTTGTTGAGGTGGAAAATTTGTTGCCCCTATTGAGGTAGCGTAGTGTTCTACCACTACTGTAGTGTTAAATTAGACTTTTCCTATTGTTATGGAATAGTAGTAACCATCGATTGAGGTGGGATAGAATTCATCACTTTTTGTTGAGGTAAAACACTAGATAGCACTTGATTAATTAATATTTGTGTTTGTGTGCTTGACAAAGAAGCTAGTTAAGGATTGAAAGTAGCTTGTTGTGGTTAAGATGTAGGAGTTCTTTCCCCTTATTATTATGAAACACTCATGGTATTAACTAAAGGAACTTATTATTGTAGACTATTTTTTTTTGTATTTAAACCACTTTGGCTTGGATTGGAAGGCACTTGTGTGTTATCTACCTTGTTTGGCACATTATTCTACATAGAAGCTATAGTCACATCTTTAAAAGATAGGATATTATACATGTCACCAACTAAAGTGATTTGTGAAAATGGGTCTATACCTAAATTTTTTTGACCTATCAACTCGATTAACACTCCTATTGAAGGAGATATATCTATGAGTGGAGCATTCGATATAGACATGGCAATAAAATTGTGTGCTAGATTCAAATAGCTTTGATATGCTTATTGAATTTGAATAAAGTGGTCCTCCATGAGGCCCTTTCCTTTTAAAATCATATTTAGGTCTTGATATGACATTGACATGAGCGCTTGAGGATAGATAGTAGAGGCATGTTCAATGGTTTGGGTATAAGGCATGTTTAGAAGAAATCTAACTAGACTAGGTAAGTTTTCATAGGGGAAGTCTACTGGAAACTTGGCCCCTACCTTTATGGATTTGACTAAAACCTCATCCTATTTTTCAAATAAGTGAAAATTAAACAAATAAGGATCATATTTCGATGTGATAATGACATAATATGATTGTTGTTAAACTTGTTCCATAACTAATGGTACATTAGTAAGATAATGTGTGGTTTTCTCCTGGTTTTGCTTTGAATATGGAGGTGTGTTAACCAAGTAATGAGATAATGGATCTAGAATTTGTTTGCCACATTGAGTAGTGTAATGAAATATAAAAATCCATCTCACAAACCACATCCTTGCCATATGGGTCTTGAACAAAGTTATAATTCATGATCACATTATCATAACCTAGATTATACATAGTTCCACTATGAGTGTAATGAGACATATCTAAATCAATGACTAATGTTTCAAAAATAACGTCTAGAGTTATAAAAATTATTAAAAACAAGGTCTAAAAGATAAATGGTCCAAATTTGGTCTAAAAAATAGATCTAGGAATGGATCTATTTCTCCAAAAATAGGCAATGATAAACTCAAGCCAAAATGGTCTAATGTCAAATGTATTACACAAATAGTCAAGTGAATGGATAAAATATGAATGTCAAAATTGGTAAAAGTGTTTCAACAAATCTAACCTATGTTTAAAAATAAATAAAAAGTTTCTAGGTTTTTAGGAACAAGGCACAAAGTTAGGCTCAAAACAACTAGGTCTAAAATTTGAAAAGGATAAAAGTGCTAGGTTTTTTTGAAACATGACACAAAAGCTAGACTTGGCACAACACTAGGTATAAAATAAAATGGAATTGCTAAGTCTTTTGGAAACATGACATAAAATCTAGACTTTAAAACACACTAGGTCTAAGACAAAAAGGAATTTCTAGGTATTTTCAAAACATGACGCAAAACCTAAACTTTGAAACACACTAGGTATAAGACAAATGTGAATTACTAGGTCTTTTATAAATATGACACAAAAGCTAGACTAGACAAAAACTAGATTTAAAAGGAAAGATAATTAATCTAATTTTTTTGAAACACTTGGACTCAAACTATGCATTTGGATTGAAACATAAACTTGACATTTAGAAAATACATTGGAATTTAGGCACACAGAAGATAGATCACTTCCTAAATTTAGGCACAAAGATCACTAAAGCAAGTAAGGAATTATTCCAAGTTGCATAATCCAAAAACGAGAGGTAAATGCCTAAGCCAAAATTACATGAGGTATATGCATAAACCAATCAATGTTTGAATGTAAAATTATCAAGACCAATTTAAAAATTATTTCAAAAGGCTTGGTTCCTCAAATGGAAAATAAAGTAGACCAAAATAGATGGTGTAATAATACTAGGCATAAATAAATAAGACACACATGGTTTTAAAATTATGATTGGATACAAGGATATAAGTATTTGAAATAATGTGACCAGTTTAATGATTCTATCTTTCTTTAAAGGTATAATAAATGGTTTGTTTCAAAAAATCTAAGACACAAGACTTGGAATGAAATGGGTAGTGTAATGATACCCCATTCAAATAAGTGACACATAGATACAAATGTTTGAAAAATGACCAAGGTAAAGATGTGGTGTCAAATGGACAACATAACACCTCTTTAGGTAAAATATTTATGTCAAAACATGACTTTTTTTGAATGTAGTATGACAAATAAATACTTTTGACACAATAATAAAGCAAGTAAAAAGGAAAAAAACAACCTAAGTGTATCGTATTAATTCTAAAAAATGACAAGGTGGATTTGTACTATCAAATTTTGTCTATATAATTTCTCTTGAGAGGAAATAATATTATTAATCTAGAAATTTAAATGTGCATTAAAATTAAGGTTTCTATACCCCCCTCTTCTCTCAAAAGTTTATATGGCAACATAGAACTTTGGGCTACTCGCCCTGCATTGAAAATATATCCATGATAGGTGGGGCTATCTAAAAAACTATCAAGTTCTATACATTCTAAATGGTACCATATGTGTGGTTAACACTAGGGTACATGTAATTTGGATCTATGTTAATCGGCTTGTTGTGAAAAGGTCTTATCCTTTTCAAAACCATTACATCTATTGATTGCTCAGTGTAGTGTGATGTCCAAGTTAAGCTTACATTTCAAGGTAGTCTCTTAAAAATTAAACTTGTTTAACCACTCAAATAAGAATCCCAATAAGTCAACCTCAATTTATATACCCCTATCATGGAGTAGGGTTGAAGTGATCCCAAAGATGAATTCTTGGGTCAACACTTCCCTAGAGTACTCATGGGGAGGCAATTAACTCCTGCCCATAATACAAGATGCAAAAAAGTAAAGATAGAAGGATTTTAGGGTTATTTTAGGGGTCACCCAAATCATTCAGATCTTAGGGAGTGCCTTAGAGACATTCTTTCTATGCTTAGACTAAGAAAAAAAATCAAAGGATAAATAGTTTTTGGTTATCCAAGTTCCCTAAAGGGGATGGGGGAGAGCATATACGCTAAGTTAATTTTACAAAATAACACAATAAACAAGTAAAATGATAAATAAGCAAGATATTAAGAGTGTTTAATCTAAATTTGAGTTCATTTTTAGATCACCAAGAAAAATATGATGTGAATTTTAGCCCCTTAGCATTTGTTTGTAAAATTTAAAAAGGGAAAAAAATAATTAAATGATTTTTAGACACCAAATATAAATGTGATTTGAATTTTTGTGAAGTGCTAAAAATGTCTTTCCTTGGCCTTTGGGTCCTACAAAAGCTATTAGTGGACTTTTACTTAGAATCTAAAAAAAGAATGAGAAAATAACATTGAAATCTAGGTCTAAGGTTTGTTTGTGTTTTTCACATAGTGTAATACCATAGATATATAGAGTGAAACCACAAATTTCCTACAAAACTAGAACTAGCTAGTGCAAAACCACAACTACCTACAAAATAAATTTTTAGCACAAAACTAAAAATATACAATGTAATAATGTAACTGTTAAGATATAATGCAACTATTAAGGCAATAATGCAACTAGGAAGTCAAAAATGCTTCTAATAAGGTAAAAATGCAACTGGACTTACAAAAATGTAATTAGACTTGTAAAAATGTAATTAGCATGTAAAAATGCAATTGGACTTACAAAAATGTAATTAGACTTGTAAAAATGTAATTGGGCATGCAAAAATACAACTTGACATGCAAAAATGTAAATGACAATATAAAAATGCAATTTGGCATACACAAACACATTGGGCATGAAAAAGTGTAACTAGTCATGCACAAATGTAATTGACATGAAAAATGTACCTAAGTATGCAAAATCTACTTGGGCATGCAAAAACATAACTGAGCATGCAAAAATATAACTAGGGGTTGTAATAACATAACTGAGCATATAAAAATGCAACTAGGGGTTATAATAATGCATTTTTTGTTGTCAATACCATAATTCACCTATAAAACACACTTGGTTAATGCAATAATGCTTATTTTAAGTCAAAAATACAACTACCCCATGCTATATCACAACTATAATATCATAACTTCATAGTGTAATATCACTTTTACCAATTTTAAAAAAGTAACTCTGTAGATCAATTTTATAACTTTTTTATGTACCATTTGTGAGCTTCAACATTTCACTTTTTTGTTCAAAAATTTAACATTTTGACATGAAAATGTTGAAAAGAGGTCTTAAAATGCCATGGGAAGAACTTTGTGGGTTGTATATCCCACTAGGCATGCCATTATGTGAGTAAAGAATCCATATATGGGAGATTAATATATTGTTCGTCAAGAAAATCAAATCAAAATAAACACACTAAATAATAACACCTATAGCCTAAACACTAGGGAGAGTATATATAACAAGAACACAAGGAAAACACAACTAGAAAAAAAAGTCTTCCTTTTACCTTCCTTGTAGCTCTAAAACTACATGTTGAGTTGGCTTACCTGGCTATGTGCTCAAGCAATATTTATTAATGAAGTTCCATTGCTCCACCTTTCCTTTGAACCTTTGTAATGTTGGTTGGCTTAGCTTGGCTTATGAAATTAGTATGGTAACACTATAATGAAACTATATAGAGGTAGTTTTGCATAATAACATTGCACTAGACAAGCTTAAATATTAATAGGTGAGGCCTTCTATTTATAGCCTCCAAAGTTAACTCTCACCCAAGTTGAGCTAGGTTAATATTAAGCATGGTTGAGTTCAAACTAACCTTAGGTGAGTTCAGGTTAACCCCAATTGAGTTAAGGATGTGGCATGTAATTATGATTTTAAATTAATAGGTATGGCTCAAAAATTTAGATATTTGCTAGATATTTTGTGACAGATTGGCAACTCATAAAAGTAATGATGAAGAAGCTCAATATTTTAAATTATTGAATTTCTATTTATAGATATTCATTAAATATAAATAAATTATTTAACTAAGCATTTAATCTAGTTTAGTTAGTTGATTCAATTTGATTAGAATTTTAGCTCTTTTAGGAATTCTTCAAGTGCCCCACTTAATGTGTCCAAAGGTCAAACTACCAGTTGTTAGGTCACAAGGTGACTGAAGATGACTCCATGTGAGGTTATTATTGCATACAGGATAATACCCCATATATGAATGCCTCAAAATGATTTTGAGTAATAATGAATGATATGTGAATGAAATTGGGACATTCAATGATTCCTAGGATTAACTTTCACTATTTGGTAGAAATTAGTTTGAAGTTTGGTTAGGATCTAGTTGTGCCTAGAATGGGGTGTCTATAGGATGCATACCCCCTACACAATATCATTGGTGTGTATCATGTTAAAGTACTAGTTAGACAACTCATCAATTTATCAAATAAGGAAATTATCAATAATTATTTAGATTTATATGCACTCTTTGTATGAGCATACATTTATCATCATATTATTTAAAGTGTTATAGTTGATAATGGACCAAGTATTAACATGTTGATTATCACACTTATACAACATTTGGGTTATTCAAAGTAGGATATTTCTCTAATAGACATAGTTATTCATGGTTTTAGTGGCCATGTTTAGAGCTGCATTGGGAATATTGTACTTCTACTATAGGTTGGACCATCATATGTGATAACTTGATTCTTAATAATACCTAGTACAAGTACATTTGACATGTTATTGGGTAGGCCATGGATATAGTAGTTATGAGCCATTCCATCCACTATGCACAAAGACCTAAAGTAAATACATGATAATTAGGTGGTTATAGTTGACAATATTTCATATGATTATCTTTTACCTATCCCACAAGTAGTTATTTATACACCTAAAACTAGCGACCAATGGCCTTCAATCAGAATTTAGACTAATTTCTACCAACCATTGAAAATTAAGCCTAGGAATCATTGAACACCCCAAATTTATTTTTGCATCATTTGAAAAAGCTCAAAATATTATTGAGACATCCCTAATTAGGGTATCATATATAATCAATAAAAACCTCTCATAGATTCATCTATAATCAACCTACGACATCACAACATACAATTTTGCCTATAGACCTATTAAGTGGGGCAAGCACACATGTAAAATCAAATAATGAAGAGATAAATAGATAATCAAAATTAATTAAGAAGCTAAACCAAATTAAATTATTAGTTGAATTATCCATGTGTAATTAATGAAATTCTAAAAAGGATTAAAAAATATGAAATATCCTAGCTTTTCATGATTGCCTTTTGTGAGTTGTCAAGCCTTTGAAAATATCTCAAAACATGTCACCCATGCCTATTCATTGCAAATAATTAGATCTTGATAGCTTTTAACTCTAATAGATTTAATTAACTCACTTAGGCTAGGTTTGAACCCATTCCATGTTTAAACTACACCTTAACCACCTTGAGTTGGGGTTAGTTACTAAGCCCATAAATATAATCATTTGCCTCTTCACTTGAGAGCTTGGATATTATAGAGTTATAATGTAGGTTTTTACATAGTATTCATAGAAATAATTTTATAATTCCCAAATATTATGCCAAGCCACATCAAGAAAGGATAAGCCATATTAAGCCACAAGCCAATGGTGCTAAGGAGAGAAGGATCAAAGAATACTCCATTGCTAAAGACTCTTTGAGAAAAAATCAAACAAGCCATAGACAAATCATTTGGAGCTCTAAAGGAAGGTAAGTATTGTTGTTCTTTGAATTTTAGTTGGGTTTTAAATTGTGTTTTATTTATTATGCTCCCCTATGATATAGGCTTAGAGATGTTATCATGTTTGTTGATTTTATTATTTTATGAACTAACACTTGATCTAACATCCTCTCTATTATCAAATTCCTATGATAAAAAATGACATGCCTGGTAGGATGTAGAAGCATCCCACATACCAAAAATACCAAGATGTAACTCCAAAATTTTCAAATGAATATACTTTAATAGCTTAAAAATTAGATTTTTATCTTTATTTTTATCGTATTCTATTTTTTGTGTTCACTCAAATTTACACAGAGACTAACATTGGTTTGGCATAATCAACATTAGTTCTACCTAACCAATTTTAGTTCTATAAAAACATCATCAATCAGGGTGTAGGATAGGACACAACTTAAAAACTTGGATTTTGAATCTTCTTAACACTCCTACTTGTTAGTTCTTAGTTTCATTGATTTGTAAACTCTTTGTTTAATCATCTTATTATAGGTTTTATGGATTTTTATAATATTTTGAGATAAAAAATGTTTTTCACATCACTCTAGTTTGACATTTAAGTTCATAGGTATTTGATATCAGTCTTTATTGACTGAAATCAGTTTCATTCCCAACTAGCATCAATCACCTTCTAACTAACATTAGTCATTGCTGATCGATATCAGTCTCTATGTAAATAATATAGAGAAACCTAAGATATATATATTTAAAACCTATTTTCTCATCTCTAAATGTGATTCAAAGTAGAAGGAACACATAATTTTTTTAGGGATAAAGTAGGACTAGAACAATGTTTTTAAAGTTTAAACTCTTGCACACTTCATTTTGGGTGCTTAAAAAAAATGGTTAAGTATTGAACATCTAGTTTTAAGTGCTTAAAAGGAACCTAGATGATTTGTGTTAATTTGTTTTGAAAAAATTCTTACAATCTTTTGAAAATTTAAGACAAGGGTTGAAGATCTTTATGAAATATTTCATTTGGTACATAAAATTAACACTCAATTAGATTTATAATTCTTAAAAGTGTCTATTTGATTACTTGTTTGTTTGTTTGTGCAAAATAAAGAGTGAGTGTGTGATCTCCCCCTATCCCATATAGTGAACTTAGGTGACCAAAAATGCCTTTTCACTTGTAATTTGTGCCTTTGTCTAAGGCATGGAAAGAATGTTGTCTAGGCTCTCCCTAAAACTCGCATGGTTTGGGTCATCTAAAAACAACCTCTAAAGTCTTTTCACTTAGTTTTATTTCATGAAATTTGGATTTTTAAGGGTAGTTCATAGCTTATTCATGAGTTATTTAGGGAATATTTAACCCTATTTTTCATTTTTCAACATTATTTCAACCCTGCTCCATAGTGGGGTATATAAATTAGGGTATGCATAATGTGAGAGCCAAAGGGTTGAGTGGCCAACCTCTCATTTTATAATGAAAACCTAAGTCAGGTCTAGTTAACTAGGGGATTCCAATAAAAAATATATGGATGGAATCTCTATATAGAGGAACATATCTTTTCATCATAAGTTAATCAATATAAACTCAATCAACGTGAGGCATCTAAAGTGTTATCCACATTTGGGACTATCTAGATGGTCAAAAATTTAAGCTTTAGACAAACCCTACTTGCCACAGACATATTGTTGATGTAGGGTGAGTATCTTGAAGGTCCATGTCATTATAAAATCTCTTGAGAGAAGGGGGCGTGTAAAAACCCTATTACTTCATGTGCTTTTATTTTTGGATTAACACTTTAAATCCTCCTAAGAACATGTATATAGACAAATTTTAATGATACTTACAACCTTTCCAGTTTAAGGATTAAGACGATTTACTTAGTTGTATTTGGTCTTTTTCCTTTTTATTACTTAGTATTTTGAGTCTAAAACCATTTTTATGTATTTGTGCCACGTCAAAACAAGTCTTGTGTCCACATTACTCTATTATTTAGGGAGGTGTTATGCTATCCACTTGACACCTTACATTTGCCTTGAACTTTATGTCAAAAACATTGTGTATGTTACTTGATTCAAATGGGTAAAATCATGCTACTCAAATCATTTCAAGTTTTTTGCCTTGGAGTCTTGAAACATACCATTATTTATAACTTTTAGATAGCGATAACACCATTACACTGCTCAAATAGTTTTATAGACTGATCTTGCCTTGTGTCCAAATTTAACATTTTAAACTAATCCATGTATATGCCTTTGGAAATTTGTTTAGTGTCATTATTCCACTCAATTCCATCTATCTTGTTTGTTAAAAAATCTTAGTTTTCCTAAGATTGAGTTTTTAATTAACCTTGACAAGTTCGAATCCAAACATTGATTGATTTTTATTTATGCATTATGTAATTTGGACTTAGACATAGATCTTTCTCTTTTGGGTTGAATTAACTTAGGTTAATTATTTACCCAAATTATAAAACTATTATTTGTGCCTTTATTTGGGAAAAAATAGTCTATGTTTAAGTTCCTTTTATTTTATACCTCATACCAAATTGACTAAGTTCATGTCTAAATTTAAATGCCTAGTTTATGCCAAAGTGTTTTAGATTTGTTATATTAAATAATCATTTTTTTAAATTATATATTTTGATGCCACATTTGGATAAAAGTCATAACACATGCCTTTTTTTGAGCCTAGGTTTTGATTCTGGGTTTAGATAAAAGACCTAGCAACATTTTTTTTTCTAGATTAGACCTATTTGGAACACTTTAAACCTAGAGTTTTGCATGCCAGTTTTATTCATCCATTTTACCTTTTGTCTATGAGACATTTGATGTTAGATTATTTTAGAGCAAATTTTAACATAGACCATTTTGGAGATATAGCTCCCCTAGACCAAATTAGACTAAGTTCAAACCTTTTATCCCTTGGACATCTTTTTAGGAGTTTGTAGAAATTTAAGAATTTTTATGGAGCTTTCATTATTGATGAAAATATGTCTATATAAAATTATGGTGGAGTTACTTACAGTCCAAGTTATAATAAAATGGATACACAAATTAACTTTTCTCAAGACCCCTATGGTGAAAAAGTGGTTTGTGAGATGGATCCATATCCTACTTACAATCCTTAATCTAGGGAATAAAGCCAAGAAAAATATTTACTGGTACATTCTTCAAGTTGGTTGATGTATGATCTTCATCCCCTCACCTTTCATGGCATCTAATCCTCCACCTATACCATTAACCCTCCTTTGGCTTGTGTTAGTAACCAAGCTACTCAATGCCCTGCCATTTCTATACTAGGACCTCATCCTTTGGATTGTGCGAGCAATCAAGCTCCATAACACCTTACCATTTCTATTCTAGGACCTTGTCCTTTGTTTTGTGTGAGAAAACAAGATGCACAACACCCTACCATTACCATTCTAGGTCATTCTACATATGGTAACTCATCCCAACAAAATTTTCCAATCACAACTCGATGGGTCACAATTATTATCCTAATCCAAGAACCAACCTTTATTAAGTCTACCATTATCCAAACACAAAAAATTATCCATCCCTTATCAAAGATTCCCCACTTTAGAACACCCCTACCAATCTATCCAAAACTAATCCAATCAGTACCTCTCCAATTGAGTCAATCATTTGAGGATCAAGATATATTCAAAACTAGTATTTTATAATTGCATGTAAACTAAGGCCAATAGAACCAACCAAGACATAATTTTTTTTGTTGAACCAACCATTTGTGATAAGTCAAACTATGATGAATCACCTTTTTATCTTATTTTAGTTGTTGAGGAGTATCACTTTGATAAGCCATACTTTGTTGAGTCACTTCTTAATGATTATAACTAACTTTAGGTAAATTATTATCTCAACCATATGCCTATTATTAAAGAGCATCCCTTTAACAAGATAGTCTTACAATAATTGTCTCTTGAAAATTTTCCACTCATTGAGGAGTCTCACTTTGACAAACTATTCTCTATGGAGCCCATTATGCCATCATATGTCATTATTTATCCACTACCAAACATTCAACAAGACATCATTGTAGCAGTATCCACATTAGATGAAGAATCAAAATTAGACTCAAGTTATATTCTTAAACCAAAATAATATTTAGCATTATAAGTATAATCAATGTCAATGTTTACATTGGATTTAGAGTGCCTTGAGTCATAATCAACTTCAAAATTAGAATATGTTCATGGATATTATAACATTCATTATGCATGCCTTGCAAATTAGTTTGAATATATTTGTGATCATTCTATTATTTTTGAGGATGATTACTTTATATTAGACACAAGTTCTCCTAGTATCTTATATAATGACTATATTGCCTCCCCCCATTTTATTACCATTCCGCATGCCATTAACATCAACCAACCAAGCCATTATATTAACCTTCCACCTCCCACAAGTGTCATTTGGGACTAACATAATCACACCTTGTTTAACTGCATCCATGATAACATATCAGGTGTAGAATATCAGAGGGACCACGACCAAATTAATGCAAAATAAGAGCCATCTCCTAATAAAACCTTTCTATAGGTGCTAGTGGACAATCAAAGTTCAAACTCAACCTCTTCTAGTGAAATATTTTTCGAGGCACTAGAAGACAATCAAATTCCAAAGTTAATGTTCTTTAGTGAAGCATTATTAGAGGCACTATGGGATAATCAAGACAACCTCATTGGTGAAAATATATTTGAGGCACCAATAAATGAGCACAAAAGTTCTTCACTACTTGATGAAGACATTATCAAAGATAAAATTAGAACAACTTATAATCTACAATCTAATTAGATGATAACTACTCTCAGGCCCAAATAAAATAAAAATTGGTGGTCCTATCAAGAACATATTTAAAAGTTTTCAGCCCCACCACATCCAAAGTTATGTCAAATCCAAAATAAATAGAATTTTATGTCCCTAAAAACCCTGATCTTCATTTATCTCCCAACTATTATACATTATATTATCATCTACCATTACATTTCTAAATCAAACCTATTAGCTAACATTTTTCTATATTTATCATCCTTAGCTGCACTTTCCTTCATAGATGCTATAAATATATCCTATCTCAAAATTTGAAGGAAATAGAATCAACAACCAATGAAGATCAAAACAATATTATTAGTATCAAAATTTATAGTAGGTTCTTGACAGAGCAACTATTCAAAAGAGGTGTTGGCTATAAATTTACATGATTGAATATTTTGGTCATATCATTTATTAATCAGGATGTGCATCTCTATATCAGTAGGAACAACATAATCATTTACTAGGTTAGAATCATATACCTTACTAAAAACCATATCTTATCATTGTGTAGTCATATAAAATGCAAAAACTGGTAACTTGAGTGTGACTTGTGACATCCATCCCATAAGTCCCTCCTATTTGATTTCATGACCCTCATAGGCATCTTTTCACTAATTCTCAATCATCCATAGCCTTCTAGATCTAATCCCAACTAAACTAGATTGCTCTTTTTATGATAGATCCATCCCCCTAGATCTTGTCAGCTCAAGACTATAGCACCCAACTTGGACTATAGCATTAGACCCTAGGGTGTCCCATTTTTGATGCTTCTATCCAATCACATTTTGAGCCCAAATAACCATTTCCTTCTGATTCTTATCCCTCTTCTTGTTAGCCTAATGTGAGCACATCCAACCCATGACCAACAGATCCTTATAGAATCCCATTCAAAGTTAATTTGGAAAGGGTTGGAAATTTTTGTAAAGCAAGCAAGAATACTCAAGCACATTTCCATATTCTCTACATAAAACCATCTAATACTATTTCTATCTTGTTCAAATCCTTGTACCAGTCCTTAGTCATCTCAAGCACACCTAGTTTAACATTTCCTTGCATTCTCATATCACAATTTCACCAAGCACTTTCAAAGGGAAAACTAAATATGGATTGATCCCTTTTTGGAGTACCGGTATGTAGGAAGGGGCCCACACAAGGGGCATGGATCCATGTCCAGAAAATCTTAAAAACACTAACCCCCATTCTTATTTAAAATTAGTCAAAGTAAAATAAAAGATAGGGTTTAAAGAGAAAATTTTCTCTATAGAGATCTCTATAGACTTTCAGTTATCAAAACTTTAGAGACAGGGTCACATAGACTTGCCAAATAAAACCCAAAAAGCTTAGATCTTGAAAAAACATTGAATAAGGAATATAGTGTTGTGCCACTCTTGTCAACTTTAAATGATCCTATATAATCAGAAAATGAAAGTTAGAATCCTATTTATGATAGTGTCCTAGTCCTGCATAGTGAATATCAAATCGTGTCTCAGTCAGATCAACATAGTTTAAGCTAAGTTATATTTTCTCCCACTTATTACAATTTTTAGAAAAACTCTAATTACTAGTACATTTCACAAAGTATTATCTTATTTTCCACATATTATTTAATAATTTATCAATCCATACCATTTAACTAAATTAGGAACAAAACCCCGAATATTCTCAAAATTGTTAAATCATTTAGTGAACCTGACTTACTTCGTTTGCACACAAAAACCCTAGAAACCCTAGGGAAAAATTCCTACTAATTTTTCTTATATATTTTTTTAATTTTTACATGAATATTTAAATCTAAAAGTCATTTCAAATTTTAAAATTTAGTAGTGAATTTTAAAATAATTTTCTTTTAAAACCTAGTTACCCATACTAGGTCCCAGTATTTTTCCAACAATTTTCAATTTTTTTCTAGCACATTAAAATTAGAAAATCCCTTCAAAATTTAAAATTCAATAGTTATTTCAAAAAAATTATTTTTCTCAAAACCCTAGTTACACAAACTAGGTCCTATTCAATCAAGCATTTTCTAATAATTTTTTAAAATTCTAATTACATATTTAAATCAGAAATCTAATTTCATTTTCAAAATTCCATAGTATTTTGCAGAAATATCATTATCAAAACCCTAGTTACACACACTAGGTCCTATTCAATCAAGAATTTTCCAATAATTTTATTAAATTTTAGTTGCATATTTAAATCAAAAATCCACTTTCAATTTCAAAATTTTAAGTAATTGTTCAAATAATCATCTTTCAAACCCTAGTTATATGTAATAGTTCTTATTTGCTTATTGAGGTATCACCTTACATGTGTGTGAACTTCATATCCTTTTTATGCATATTCTAGTTCCTTTTTGAGATTACATCCATTTAATATTTTCTATTATCATCCAAGTTATTTTCCTTATTACACCTAAGTTTCTTACATCTCTTCCTTTGATATGAAGTGCAAGACTTAGTGGCAATCCTCTTGAATTCACCTAAATTCCTACAACCTGGACATATACCATGGTTAAACAACCAACTCAAGTTCTTGTCATAGAATTTACACATTTAGATTACACTAATTTTAATAAAGATAACTTTGATAATGAGCAGTATGAAATTAAAAATGATGATGTACACACTGATGCTCATGCTCCACCACATTAGACTATTGATCCACTTCCACCAATTGTTGATAATGAAGTTGCCCTCAACAAATATTTGATCCTACAAAGTTTCTGAGAAAGAATTTAGGACCAGCCCTAAGATCATAATCTTATCTTTCAATCTATCATGGAAATGAAAAAGGTAAACAAGTTGAATCACCCATTCCTTTAGAGCAACTAGTTATAAATGATACTATGAGGGCAACATGTCTCAACAACCCCTATAGCATCCCAACTTGCCTCTATGCCACTAGCTACAACTAGAACATCTTTGTCTCTTATTGTAGTAGTCCTTGTGAAAGAGATAATATCTCTTTAATCTAAGGTGATACATATTGAGCAAGGTGCCTCTAGACCTACACAGGCTTTGGATTATTTTGCTCTTTTGCATACATCATTAACATGTCACATTGCTTTTACACCCTTACCATAAGGTTTTGTTCAACCCAAGATTACTCTATATGATGGCAAGGGTGATCTACAGACACATTTGAGAGCCTTTCACATAGCATGCTTGGACTATGTAGCTAATGATTCGATATTTACCAAGTTATTTTCATGAAGCCTAAATGATTATGTTTTGTAATGGGTTTATAGTTTACCAAATTAGTCGATCAATGCATTCAATCCTTTAGCCAACATGTTTCTAGCTCATTTCAACATTAATATTGGTGACAAGGTTTCATATTCCCAAGTTACATAATAAAAACAAAGGTCAAATGAGCATCTCATAGATTATGTTATTTGATATAAGACTATCTTGGCAAAGATGACTATCCCCATGGTCGATCAAGAATTACAAGATCTTTTCAAATAGAGTCTCTTACCAACTTTGCATGAATCAATTATGTTCAAAATATTCTCTTCCTTCACTAAATTATGTCACACACTAAAGGAAAGAGAAGTCAAGTTAATTTCAATGGGCAAAATCAAATACACAAGTATCTCAAAAATAACCAATAAGAGTAACATCAAAGTCCCATATAAGGTCAAGGTCAATGATAAAAAGATTCATAATCAATCAATAATTAATGTGGCTTTAGAGTCCCCTAAGTGAGTTGTTTTATCAACATCTCCTCAACATACCTTTATTAATCCTCCAGTTTCTCTAGCTAGAGTTTTACAGTAGCTATTAGAATGTGACATCATATCTCTCCCTCCTATTTGGGAAGTTAACCCAACAAAGCCTCTTCCACATGGATATGATCATCATGCATTTTGTGAGTTTCATAAGGCACCAAGCCATACAATAAAAAACAACATCAATTTGAGACACAAGATATAGGATTTAATAGATGATAATCATATTGATCTTGGCAGTTTAGTTGAGCCTCATCAAGCTAAGCCAACATAGGATAAAGCATTGTAATTCTTTTTAGATCTATTTACATAACATCAAAAAACATGAGGCAGGGGACACATTAAGGGTTCACCATGTATATCATGCACATCCGCCACCATATACAGTTGGGTAACTTTAGTTGAGACACATCCTTTAAGCAACATGATTGGTGTATAAAATTCTAGAGTTCTAACTAGACCTTCCATCTCCTTCTCAAATCAAGATATCATCAAAGATTATTTCAATTATCATGCACTCTTTATTATAGCTTACATTCATAATAATCTTATTCATAGTGTTCTTATTGACGATGGATCCAGTGTAAACATGTGCACTATGGCATTATTATAAAATTTGGGATATTTAGAGAAAGATATTACACTAACAAACATATTTATTAGTAGATTCAATGGGCACATACAAAGTTCATTTATTGAGATCATACTTCCTTTATAGGTAGGCCCAACACACATGGCCACATCATTCACTATAGTTCCTAGTACATGAGTTTTTCATATGTTACTTGGTTGACCATGGATCTAAAAAATTTGTTTAGTATCTTCTATAGTTCACAAATGTATGAAATTCATTCATGTTAATTAGGTTGTTACAATTGGTGGAGTTCCATATGAGTTACCACTCCCTACTTTAGATCCATATACTATTCCATAGTCACTAGTTTTAGATTTCCCACTAGTTATAGTTTTTTCACCAATTTTGGTTCTTCCTCTAATACAGATTCAAGCACATTTGAGGCATCCATCACCAATATAGAGGATTTAGACACCTCCACATCTTCAGGGTTCAAGACAACTTCTAGCTATAGTGTTCACACCCAGGGCAGTCTCATTGAGATCTCATGCATCTACACATAGAACACATGTTTAGAGATCTTTTCCTACTATCAGATGGGTCCCTAAGAGCCCTACAATTGAATCCACTTCTCATATTTATAAGGGTATCCCATATTCAATTCCCACTTCAAATACTTTAGAACATTTACAGCATATACACCTCTTAGAGCTACAATCTCAACATCTCCATCATGCTTCTTGACCATACATGATTCATCTCCTTAATACAAGACACCATGATAGGGAGTCTCCCATGAGACTCATCAGTTAGTATCACCTTTGCTTAGTCTACTTTTACATAGTATATTATGCTTGATTTTTCATAATTTCTCTATGATTTATTATACATAACTCAAATATTCTCAAAATACAAAAATAATACAAAATTTCAAAATCCAAAAGCATTCAAATATGTTAAAAACATAAAAACGTCTTGATTATATAAATCCTCCATGATTTACATTTCTAATCCTATGCTAGAGTTATATTTGTTATTTTATGCTATTGTGTGTTGATTTATCTACATTACCATGCTTCACTTGATCTTTTTTGAGCGTGTGTAGTGACTTCTAGACCCTTGATTGTTTCACTCTACCCATTGAGGGGGCATCTTACTCCTACATGTGAGATGCACATTGATATATCTTCCCCCTGGGGGCATCTTCTACATGAATACACCATATAGGTTATGTCATTTCTACACCACACACTCTATTTAGCATGTTGATGTATACTATTTACTACTTTACATAGATTACTCTATCGACACTCACTAGTATTTAACACTTGTGTATTTCTTTGCTTATACCTAGTCTTGTACTAACATGTCTTAAATACTTTCATACTCTTACTTTTATTAGTTAGATGTGCTTTTATTTTTTAGTCTTTATATGCTTTATCTTCTTGGTTAATGTATTTTGATGTGATTGCATTCCTAGTTCCTACTTATTTCTAGTATGTGCCTTAGGACATTTGCCATTCCTTTGATTTTGTTCATGTGTGTGCCTTAGGATATTTACCAATGTCCCTTCCCTGTACTCTTCTATGTGATTATGGATTTCACTCCAACTTGTTTTTTTAATTGTATGTGTATGTGGCATTGAACATGCCTTGTATACTTTCTTTCTATTTTGAGTGACATGTGCCTATGCCCCTTATTTTCTTGGCCCCTTTGCCACTCTTGTACACTTATTACTTCTTACTTTGTGTTCTTGTTCCTTGATTACTTTTGATTTTTTTCAATGTCATGATCCAAATCATGCATTATCTTAATTTTTGGATGCCATGATGGACATCATGCTCCATCCCTCCATGATAACTAACAATTAAAAACTAACACTTCCACTTCTAGTTTAATACATTGCACATGATTTTACATTGTTATATCTATCTAGGCATACTCATATTGATCTAATAATATCTTAATACAAACCATGTTATATCTTAGGATATCTTTTCAATTATTCTTGCTTTATCATATATTATTTAGCATAACACACTTGTAAGGATCTTTCTTTTGAGGTTAATCATTATAGGTTCTCCATTCCTAACCTCCAAAGAGAGGGAAACACATAGGTGTCTTGTCATAGATATTAGAGCTCCTATAAAACAAACAATCTAATTTTAGAACACTCAAAATAGCAACCAGACATCAAATTAGTCAAAATAGACTAGATAGATTGAAGAATCTAAAATAGTCATCAAATTTGGCCTAGGATAATAGCACTAAAAGTGGAATACAGTGCCAGTGGCACTACTATCCATTTACAATGTTCCTATACAAATAACATAGATTTTTTTTATAAAAGTAGGATAAAAAGTAAGTTCAACTATAGATTTACACAACTAGAATAGTTAAAAGTCAATAGTTTTAATACATATTTTACTTAGATAATATAGATATAGGGGGTATCATATGTGGCATGTTGGATCTCACTTCTTGTTTTAGATATGGTAGTTGGTATAACTTTCAGATTAAAATCCATGCTTGAGACATTAGTGATTGGAATAAATATGTGAGGCACATTTATTTCTTTTCTTCCCTAGTTCAACATTGTCTAGACATTCTTAGTAGTTGCGTGCATCATTTCAGAGTGGCTTTCATACATGCCTACCCTCCACATTCCTAAGTTTTTAAGTTTGGATTCCACATAAGCTAGATTCTTAGTTTTAGAGTGGATTTTATATAATTTTAATCTCCATCTTTTGGAGTGGCCAAGAGTGGCCTAGTTTCTAGTATATATTTAATTATCCATACCAACATTATTAGATCATAGTAAATTCATGGGCTTCAAAATACATCTCATGCAACATACATTTCTTACTAATATCAGTTCATAGATTCAATTTATAGGGAAAAGATGGAGCTAAATGACTAGCTAGCCTTTGTATTCTTGACCCACCTATTCAGAGGGATTGGACATAAAATCCAAACATTGATTAGTACATGAATGACCACATAGATTCACTTAGTTGGTGATAATAGAGTAAAAGGGCTAGCCTTTGCATTATTGAGCCATTTATAGGTAATTGAGCACTCATCTTCATTCAAGATATTACTCTTAGTACATCAACATCTAGTATCATCCAACATCACTCAACATCACAACAGGTTTTATATTATTTCACATTCTTGGTGAGGTGTATTCATTCCTTTTTCTTCCTCTCTCTCTTACCCAACTTTGGAAGTTCTTATTTTAAATAAAAAAAATCTAGTAATAACTGATCTACTATTTATTTTCTATTATAAATTCACACTTCACATCATGCTCTCTTTATGCACACCCAACATCACAACAATTTCATGAGATTCACCCTTGTAGGTAAGTTTAGGTATGCTTTCTATTTTTTCTTTATCCTATTATTTTGCTTTGATACATCACTAGAATAAAGGGAGGGGAATTGTAGTCATATAAAGTGTAAAAATTGGTAAATTGAGTGTGACTTGTGACATCCATCCCATAGGTCCCTCCTGCTTTCTTTCATGACCTTCATAGGCATCTTTTCACTAAGTCCTAGTCATATGTAGCCTTTAAAACCTGATCCCAACTACTCTTTACATGATATATCTATCCCCATAGGTCTCTTTAGCTTAGGATTATAGCACCCAACTTGGAATATAGCATTGGACGCTAGGGTGTCCCATTTTTGATGCTTTTGTCTAATCATATTTTGAGCCCAAATAACCATTTCCTTCTAATTCTTATCCCTTTTCTTGTTGGCCTAATACGAGCACATCCAACCCATGACCAATAGATCCCTATAAAATCCCATTAAAAGTTCATTTAGAAAGGGTTGGAAAATATCACAAAGCAAACAAGATTACAAGCAAGACTACTCAAGCACATTTCCCTATTTTCTACATACAACCATCCAATACTATTTATAGCTTATTAAAATCCTTACACTAGTCCCTAGTCATCTCAAGCACACCTATTTTAGCATTTCCTTAAATTATCATATCATAATTACACCAATAACTTTCAAAGGGAGACCTACATATGGTTTGATCCCTCTTTGAAGTATTGGTATGTAGGCAATGCGCCCACACAAGGGGTGTAGATCCATGTCCAATGATTCTTACACACACTAACCCCCTAATATTATTTGAAATTGGTCAAAATACAATGTAAAATAGGGTTTTAAGAGAAAATATACTCTATAGGGAGCTCTACAGACTTCCAACTATCAAAACTTTAGAGACAAGGTCACATAGACTAGTCAAACAAAACCCAAAAATCTTAGATCCTTAGGACAACAGTGCTAGATAAGGACTACAACACCAGTGCCACTCTTGTCTACTTTCAATGCTCTTATACAATAAAAAATGAAAGTTATAATCCTATTTATGATGCTATCCCAAGCCCACATAGTGAATATCAGATCATGTCTCAATCAGATGAACATAGTTTAAGCTAAGTTTTATTTTCTCCCACTTATTACTATTTTTAGAAAAACTCTAATTACCAATAAATTTAAAAAATTATTATCTTATTTACCACATATTATTTAATGATTTATCAATCCAAACCTTTTAACTAAATTAGAAATAAAACCCCAAATATTCCCAAAATTGTAAATCACGTTGTCATTTTTAATTTACCTTGCCATTATAATTTACCATTTACCTTTCCATTTCCCTTACCTTATCACTTAGGGGAAACCCTCTTACCATTTTATCCACTCTTCATAACATCATCATCCTAGACAATGCCATACCATATGCCATTTTGCCATGCCATCCCTATTATACCAAAGCCTATTATTAGCCATCCTACCCAACCCTTTTTGATCTTTGTTCCTTTAGTTTTTCTCGCACCTTTCATAAGGGGATTTTGATCCAATTTCAATAGTTTTTGAATTTCATTTTTAAATTACAATCTATGAAAGTAGTGTGACAGTTGATCTGGTAAGTTATATTTCATTCACATTTGATTGGTGCTATGATTATAACCACCTATGGGAAAATCAATAATCCACCTTGTGTTACTAATTATAACCACCTATGGGAAAATTGGTATCATAGACCTATGCCATTGTTTCCTAATTATAAATAACTATGGGACAATTAGGAACAACACCTTTACCATGCATTTCCTTATCACCTTACCATTACTATTCTCATTTGCCTGGCCATTTGCCTTTATTTGAGAACTTGTTGTGACCTAGTCAGTTCTCATCACCTTTTGTGTTGGTATAACTACTATGACTTAGGGTTTTATCGAGAATATGTAGGCCACACTTAATTCAATTTAAGGTCAGCTCAGTCTCTCTTTTCTATATTCTCTCACTATTTTAAAACCAATCTAATACAATTCTCTCACCATTTTATGAGTGGTATCTTGTCAATCTCACAAATTAAGATACCTTAAAATTCCAAAAACATTTTAAAGATTTTAAAATCTAAAAACATTTTTCCTATCTAAGATTAGTTAGTCATTCTCAATCTGCCCTACTAGGTTAAATCCATTATTTGGATGCTTTAATTTGCTTTTAATTTCGATATTTTCATGTGTTTATTTGTTTACTTTCCTATTTGTTTGCTTTCATTACTATGCCTTAACTCAGTCTATATGTGTTCATTAGGTGATTCCTTGCACATTATTCTTGAGTCCATATATATATATATTCATATGTCAACATTTTCATCATGGCTTTTATCATTGATGCATTGTTTTTAATTATTTATTAGATTAGGATTCAGTCCTTATGCATGTTTGGCTAAGTTATATTGGTGTTTTATATCATGATGCATACCATCACATGCTATATTAAAAATTAGATCAAGATGTCTTACAAGAAATGGAGCTTCAAAATTTTCTCCTTGGTAACCTTGGCAAATCCTCCCACCCTATTTGATCTGATCAGCCATTAACCATTCTAGTTGTATTAATGCTAATAATGATGAGAATCTCCACATTAGAAGGTACATTTGAATCATTCGCATTGATAAATTTCGTATTCTTATATTCATATCCTTCATCACTTTATGTATCTTTGTATGCTTGGTTATTTTTGGCTTCTTCAATCATTATACCATCACATCTATGTTAGCGCCCGCTCATCTTTAATATGTGTAATAGATTATATCCTTGAGTTATGCTTACCAATCTACCCTATTGGGGCACAATCAAACATATTTATTCAGTCTAGGTCATCTTAATTATTATAACCACCTATGGGTAAATCATTATTTTGACTCATTAGCCTTAATTAGGGCATATGCCATTCCCATTATTTATAACCACCTTTGGGTAAATCAGTGTCTCAACCTTTGTAACAAAATTATAGCTGCTTTTTAGCAAATCAATAATTTTTTAATAAATGGATGCAAGAATTTTCTCCATTGGATTAATTTCACCCATGGGTTAATGTCATTTTTCTTCTTGCTTCTTTTTGAGGGATCATCCATCAATTATATGTGTCAGCCACTCCCTCAAGGGGGAATCATTATAGGATTCTCAAACATTATTTGGAGATTATTCTTCAATCATAATTTTATTTTTGGAATATTTAATTATTTGAGAAGAATTAATTTTAGTACAACTTGCAACATCTTCCCAAATAGGGACAAACTGTAGACACCTTAAACTAGCCACTAATGGCCTTCGACTAGACTTCAGACTAATCTCTACCAAACATTGCAAATTAATCTTAAGAATCAATAAACATCCCAAATTTACTTGTGAAGAATTCATTAAAGCTCATAATATTTTTAAGACATCCCTAATTGGGTATCCTATTTTAAGCAACAAAGACCTCTCACAGATTCATCTCTAATCAACCTGCTGCATCACAACATGTAATTTGGCCTATGGACTTATTAAGTGGGGCAAGTGCACACATAAAATAAAATATTGAAAGAGATAAATGGATAATAAAAAATAATTAATAAGATAAACCAAATTAAATGCCTAGTGGAATTATCCTTGTGCAATTAATGAAATTCTAAAAAATGAAATTCAAAAATATGAAATATCCTATCTTTTCATGATTACCTTTTGTGAGTTGTGAATTATTTGAAAATATCTCAAAATATCTCACCCATGCCTATTAATTGAAAATCATTAATTTTTGACACCTTTTAACTCTACTAGGGTTAATTAACTCACTTGGATTAGGTTTGAACCCATTCCATGTTTAAAATACACCTTAACTCACCTTGAGTTGGGGTTAGTTACTAAGCCTATAAATACCATCCTTTACATCTTCATTTAATATCTTGGTTATTGTAGAGTTATAATGTAGGTTTTTGTATAGGATTCATATAAATAATGTTATAATGTCCAAATATTGAGCCAATCCACATCAAGCCATAAACCAATGGTGCCAAGGAGAGAAGGAGCAAAGGATACTCCATTGCCAAAAGCCACGAATAAACCATTTGGATCTCTCAAATAAGGTAAGGATTGTTATTCTTTCTATTTTAATTGGGTTTTCAATCTATTTTGTTTATTATGCTCCCCCTATAATCTAGTCTTTAGAGATGTTAGCATGTTAGTGTGTTGGTTTCATTGTTTTATGTACTAACACTTGATATAACCTCCTCTCTATTATCAAATTCATATGATCAAAGTTACACCATAACTAATAGTTATAGTTTAGAGCATAGTTCCCATTAGTAAAACATAGAGTTTAGTTGAGCCACTAGTATAGGTGAGGTATAATCCTATAATTTTATCATGTACACATACTCTCCCATGGAGACCCTTATTATAGAGACCCCTACATCATAGATACATCACAGATTCTAGAGGGCCTCCTTCTACCAATTTTATTTTGAGACTAGTATTGTTGAGTTCCCAGGGTTCTCAACATAGGGCACTCATGTAAGATATATCATAATTTACCAAATGGGTCCCTAAGATCCCTATAATTTGCCAAATACCCTAGATAGCTTCAAAGATTCCTAACACCACTCCATAGGTAGTTCCAACTATAGATCACTCAGTAAAACAAGTTTTGGGACCTAAATTACATTTTCACATATAATGTTTGATTACTATTATTTTATTTGACACATGTCACATTAATACTGAGTCTCCCATGAACTCATCAATTAGTATGTTCCTCCCTACTTAGTTTTCTTATCTCTTAATCCTTGTATATAGTTCCATTTTCATGTTTCTTATACATAGCCTATATCTAAAAAATACAAAAATAATATAATATATCAAAAACAAAAAAAACATTTAAATATTCACTTAGAAAACATAAATTATAGATTGTATGCATTGCCATGTTTACACTTATGCATTATATGGCTAGTTTTTATCATACATACATGTTTCAATTATTCGTGTCAAATATTTTAAGATAGATATAGGACAAAACTCAACCACATAGATCCATATTTGATACTATCTACTCATTAGGGTCATATACATAGATACATGAATTCCTCATTTGATAAATTCTCCCATTTAGGGGCATCTTATACATAGTTCTCATTGCCAAGTTACATTTTTATAAACTCTACATCATAAATTTAGTATTGTTATATCTTGATATTGATCATTCTACACTAATTAGAGTTTTTGACAACTACTACTCTAGATTCAATAGATGTACATATTTACTCTTTTACATATTTGTACCACATATTCATGCATACTTTCACTTCTAGATTTCCTAGTTTAGACCCCATTATGTCTCTATGCTTTTACATCTATTTGAGGCAATTTGGATATGTCATTGATCTATAGATATATGGTAATTCCTTGCATTGTATGTATGATTTGGACATGTGCCCATGTCCTTGTGTGTGCCTTTGATCTTTTATGCTAACATTTGAATATGTCCTTCCATGTGGCTCTAATCCAACTTGCTTGTTAGTTACATATGTGGATATTTAAATATGTCTTTGTATATAATAGTTTTTTTAGATTTAGTGATATGTAACCATGTCCCTTGTATTATGGATCCTTGGCCTAATTTACATGACTCATGTGTTTTGTATGTATGCTTTCATGTATGTATCATGGCCGTGACACTTGTCTCTTTATTATTATACACTCTAACTTTAGATGCCATGAGGGACCTCATGTGTCTCCCCTTCCTCCTTAGGTACTTTGATGGACATCATTTGCCATCCCCCTTGGTATATAATCAGTTATTACTCAAATTTTATATTCATATACATTTTTATATCTATCTCAATAGCCTTGTGAATTCTATATCTAACATACATCCTATATTACAAACTTGTGCTCAAACTATCTTACATTTTGATGTTATATATGCACATTATATTGGTTTATTACACATATATCATATATGCTCTAGCTAACACATATTTTAGAGATTTTTCTTTTGAGGATAGTTATTGCACAAGTCCAAAAAATCCCCTCAAAAGAGGGGGCATTCATATAGGTTTGCCACAGAGATTATGCTATTTGAATACACTCAGAGTATAGTTTTTAGCACATAGGGACAAAATACATAAATCAATTTTAGGAAAACATAGTGGGAAATAGTCACATAAAGACCAAATTTTGTTACTGTCAAAGATATGGTGCTATTGTTTACTAGCCTCAGTGCAAGAAATTATAGACTGGCCAAAAAATTATAGGGGGTATAGTCTAGGTTTACTTACGTTTACTTATAGATTAATAATTTTTTCTTAGTTTAACACATATTCATACCAATTTCCTCATATTGGGAGAATCATGCATGACATGATCATTCCCATTTTAGTTTAAAATACTTAGATACAAAATATTACAACTTAATCTAGAATTCATATACTCAAATATCAAATTGGGGGTATGTGTGCAACACATTATTTTTGTATGTTCCCTTATGCACCAATTGATAAAATGGAATGATAAAATCCATGTCATTATCTACATTTTACACAATCAACACCATGTTTTAAGTTATACACTAGATTGATGCCTTATTATATCTATAGTGGTTGGCATTCGAGTGTGGCCTAGAGCCGCTTAACATTCTCAAGTGGTCTAGAGCATTTTTACATTTCAAAGTTTCTAAGTGGCCCAAAGTATCTACTATGCATGTTTCAGTTTCATATGCATCTACTAGGCATGGGTAGGAAATGATTGAGTCATGGTCTACTTGAGTTCTTGAACCACCTACATGAGAGTGTTAGACATAACATTAGTATAATACAAGCTATTCATAGGTCCTAATACACCAAATATGGGTTGTAAATGATGGAGTCAAAGTTAGATTGAGTTCATGATCCACACACACATGGTGATTAAGCAAGCCATCAACTTAGTCCAAATTATTCATTAATTGATCACTATCTACATGTACACACACATGATGTCACTAAGTTTATGCATTGGTTCATGTACCTAATGAGTTTATTTATTTTTTTCCTCTCTCTTATCTCTTTAATCTATTTTGTCTTTTAATTTTTATATCTCTTAGACTGATATTTGCACATTTCATTTGTAGGACACATAATAGAGTATCCTTCACACATCCATACCTAGATTCATGAGCTTGGCCTCATAGGTAAGTCTAGTTACACTTATTTTTCCTTTATCCTAGTCATTTTTCTTTATTTTATTTATATAATAAGGGGATGGGAAAGTGTAATCATCTAAAAATGTAACTTGAGTTCTAAGAGTGTTACTTGAGATCACCCATCTATAGCTTAGCCTTAGACTTATCTTAGGGCCTATTTAGACACTTATCTAGCCTTTGTGTAGGCCACATGCATCCTTAAACATTCATAAAGTAGTATAAAACCGTCATTTTAACATCTTGGCTCCTAATGCCTCAAGTTCTACCACTTGGATATTAGCACCATAATTTGGACAGTAACGCCAATAGCACTAGTGGCCTAATTTGGGTGTTATTATCCTTTTCTTACCTTTAACAACTAATGGATATATTTTCAAACCAATAACCATCTAAGTTCAACCTATGCCTCTTTTAAGACCCACACAAACACTATAACATAATATATACATGGAAATGAGATGCAATAACGTAAATTAACTTAGAATAAGTTGCCAATAATCAAGGTTATCAATCCATGTTATGCCCTAATTATACATATAACCATATACAAAATTTCTAAGCTTATATTACTCAAAATTTTAGTCTTAATCACACTCAAGTAATCAATCCAACATTTATACTTCCTTCACTTGCACTTGCACTTGCACTAGCACTTAGGCGGGGAGAACTCCATCGAGATTAATCCTTCCTCAAAGTATTGGTATGTAGGCAACTCTCATCATAGTTTGGTGTTGAGTATGTATAACGTACCCCATTAACATCACACTTTTCTATTTTTTCTAAAAAATTGCCATAATAACATAGAGGTCTATGGTCTACATACAAAATCAGTCAAAATAGGTCACTAACAGGGAGCTAGAACTCATGTACAAAAAATAGGCTTAGCAAACTCAAACATAGGTGTACCCAAAATATTAGAATAGTTTTTCATAAATAAAACTATCACTAAAAGAAGGACACTAGCACCATTGGTGCTTCTATCTAGTTAGGCCACTACTATCTAGGAAGGGTATTGACACCTAGATCCTATTTGTGACACTTAGATAAGCTCCTATCCCAGTTTATAGCCTTCAGATCTCCCATTTTAATTAGTTTCTAGCTAATTACTTGTTTACATCATTTATTTATATTTTTAAAAAGGTCAATCTAAGTCAATTCTATTACATATCAATGGTTGTATTCATATTTTATACCCCAATTTACTATACTCAGACCCTTTAACAACCTAGGACTTAAAATCCATAGCCATAAAAAGTTAAATTATTCCTATATTCTAATTAAAATCTATTTTTGATCATGATACATAATTAAAAATTTCCAAAAAATGGATTAATAACATCATTCATCAATCTCATGAATGTACTAGATATGTTAGTTAGTCCAAATGCCATAACTAACTACTCATATAACCTTTCTCATATCTTTAATGTTGTTTTCAAATCATCACCCTCTCTTATGTGAAATTTAGTGATATACACTCTTCAAATAAATATATGTGAATTATCTTTATCCACTCAAGAATCCATAAAATCATCCATGCTCAATACTGGGAATCTATACTTTATGGTTATCTTGTTAATGGATCTAGAATCAATGTAAGTTATTCATTCTTCTTCAATTCTAATACTAATAAAACTACACACAGGCTCAAAGTTTCTATAATTAACTCTTTATCCAACATCCCTTGAACTTGTCTTTATACCTCTGCACACTCTTTTAGAGTCAACATATGTGCTACTTTATTTGGTAAAATCAAACTTGGAATCAAATCCATGTGATGACTTATGCTTCTCAATTTTGGTAATCCATATAATATATTATTAGACACAATATCCTAAAACTCACTAAATATATTATTTACTTCACATGGAATTATTTATTCTACTATTGTGCCTAAATTCATTGTATTGACTTAGAAATCAATAAGTAACACACAAACTATTATTTCACTTCTTTTAATAATTCCTTTTTAGAAATCATCAATAACTTTGGACTCTTTTCCAATTCTTCACACTATCCTTCAAAGGATTTAAATCATGTGTCACTCCATCTTTCCAATATATATATGTATTCACATGACCACATGTAGTGCCTTACAGTCAATACCAACATATTCTAAGTAAGATATGACAAACATCTATTGGCATTATGTCACATAAAATTTCATCTTTGTATGTTACAATTTGAATACTTACCATACATTATTCATTCAATAATACCAATTCCTTTCAACAACTAATTTTTTTTATATAGATTCACATGAACAATCCTTCTCAAACATAACTTATCCACCATTAATTATGAAAGATATAATTAATGCTACCAATATCAACAATCAGTTTCAACACTTACCTCCAAATTTAAAATGTGTTTTCAATAAATTATTTCACTACGTTGGACTATTCTCCTCTTTTGTATGTTTTGATCAATACCCTATTCATCATGAGATATTATCTAGTTCTTGATTCACCTATGTTATGAATAGATGTAGCACTCTCTTCATATTCCTATGTGATATGTGCACATGCATCAATTATATTATTTCCTTTTATATACATATGTAGACACTCAAATTCTCTATTTCCTATTTCACTACATTTGAAACATGTACCATTGAATCCATGACCTCTACCTCATCCATAAGATTCTCTACCTTTGAATTTTATTATATCTTTTTTTGTAATAAAATTGTTGCACTAAGAAGTACTCACCTTAACTTCTTGTTTAACCATAAAATGTAAATAATGGGGAATATAAGGTTAAATAGGTAGATATAGCCTAAGGCACAAGGATGGAAGACTATCTCTAAAGTAGGGCAATTATTTATATAAATTAGATAAACATATAGTTAATTTATTATGCTGAGATGCTATAGATAAAAAGTAAAACTATGATAGATATTAAAATGATAATGAAAATAAGATACTTAACTAGTTTTGATACTAATACATATATGGATATGTAATATATATATATATATATAAATTAGATTGGATCTAAATTTTGGATCAATTCCTTGATTGTAGAAATTATAATTCTATAGATGAAAACACTTGTGTCGACTTGGGATGGTTACGTCAATGCTACTATCTAACTTGGATGTAAGTATCTAGTATGAATTACCTAGTTATACTAGATGCAATCACTTAGATCCTTTTGGGGTCTATGTCACCTTACTTATGATGCATTTAGATCTAGGTGATGAATTGTGGCTCCTTGTTAAATGATAAAATCATAGTTCTTCATATTCATAATGGCCAAGGGAAAAATGGGTTAGTGGGAACATGTAATTAAGATACTTGAAATACATCTCTATCAATGAGTGATGCCTACATAGCCAATAATTTGAAGAAGGCCTTATACTTATTTAGTTTTCTTCTACATGTTGGCTTGTGTGTGAATTATGCAATATGTGATATATAATTATAATAATGACCTAGCTTATAACTTAGAAAATGTGGATCATAAAATGATCCTTCGGTACTTCAGACCTATATTTATGTTTTATTTATGATTGATATGAAAATAAAAAAAATAGGGGAGTTTTTCCCCCTTGAGTGATTGATTGAGTGTTTTAGGTAAGTTTCATGAGTCTTTTTCTAGGTTTGTGATAGGTGAGGAATGAGGGAGGCTTGATCCCATATTTATACCAATCCATTTGTAGAATATATTGCATTAGATAACTTAGGATAACCATAAGAATACATTTAATTTGTAATTTAGATGACTTTAGGGTATTGGACACTTGCATCAACGTAGGCATCTGATTAGAATGCTAGTGTTTTGGTAGATAAAAAATAGGCATAGGTCCAAAACTTATAGAGATGGAATATAAGTAGGTTTATAACATTCTGGGTAAGATAAAAGGCTTGGGTCATTAGAATGATAATGTTTTGATTAAAACATAAGTAATTAGGCATAAATAGATAGTGTATGCAAGATTTTTAGTGATGGGAAAGATATAGAAGTTGAAGGTACATCCATGATACATATTTTCCAAGTGTACATGATTGAGGTGTTATATAATTCATAAATAGTGTATACATCCACCCCACACCCCGCCCCCCCTCCCCCCCCTTTTAATCTAGTAATGACATTGATGGTTTAAAAGAGAATAAATGCATACCTAGGTGTGTATAACACACATTGCCTTTGCTTGAGTCTAACTTGAGTGTTTTGTTGGTGATTGACACGAAACCAAGAGGATGTTACAATATATAATCAATGCATATAATATTAAATTGAAAGCATTTAAATAATTTAAAATGAAAGAGAGAAAGGTTTAAGATTACATATGTGTATTAGTGAAATCATCTTGCCTTTTGGAAATTTGATTTAAAAGATTTATCATTAAAAATCACTAAAACTAAGATTATGACAAATTTGAAATATATAAAGTGAATATATCTAAAGAGATAGAGAGATATTTTTTAGGAAACATGCCCCCAACCTTGAAGAAAATATGAGTTGCTACCTAAAAGTTGAGATTATCTCAACCATGAAATCAAATCATACTTATAACCTAGTGAGTGTGAGTGAACCAAGTTAACTCATGATATAAAGCTATTGAGGATATATGATGTAATCAAGTCCAACCTATAAAATTGGAAATATGTAGTGATTTAATCACCTTAACCATACTAAAAAATGAACCAACTACTATAGTACATTAGCTCAATACATTCTATAAAAGTCCAACTTGGTGGGTGATTACAATCCCTAAAAGTGTTTGGAATGTAAAGATAATTTTATTTTGTAATATTGGTGCACATTTCATAGCATAAGCATCCTTGATGTGTATCATGCTATAATTATGTATAAAAATGGTACCAATGCATAAAATTCCACCACAAATGTGTATATAAAATATATAACTATGAATTTAGCCTATTTAAAATTATGTAAGTGTGGAGAAAATGTTTACAAAATATGCCCCCACTTTATATGGATAAATATTAAAATTGATATAAGTTTAAACATGGAGAACATGTTTCCAAAACATGCCCCTGCTATAATCTGGGTATGCTACATACTGAATAAGTGTGGAGAACATGTTTCTAGAACGTTCCCCCACTGAATCTAAAAATGTGACACATGTGGAGAATTTTTTTTTTAAACATGCCCCCACTACAATATAAATCTATGAAGTATTGTGGAAGTCATGCCTCTATGGCATGCCCCCACTGATATGCCTCCATTTTGCAATGAGGAAAAGTAACAATTGGTAGTTACCTTATCTCAAAAGGATAAGATAACTATGCAAAATATGAATGTACCATGTAGCATATAAGGGGAACATGGCTAGGTAGATATATCATAGAAGAAAAAAGAATGTGATTACACCAAGTCCTAAGATGCATAATGTAGTTCATGACAATGTTTAGATATTAATAGTACATGCTCAATAAGCAATCAAGCACACACATAAAATCAATCAAAATACAATGGTCTAAGGAGACCTCAAACAAAGGGCTTGTTCAAATACCACACAATCAAAGGGACATGACTTAGTCAAATGTCCACAAAAAAAGAATGACATATTCAATTATCAATATAAAACAAACAATGAAATATGCAAATGTCAAAGAGGAAAATAAAAGCACGAGGGATGAAAACAATGGAGCATATTCAAATGCTCAAACAAGCAAGATAATATCAAGTCAATACACTCAAATAAGTGCATAAATGAAATATTAATAAACCAATATAAACATATCATACTAATCCCCATATATATGTGTTGGAAAAAATATTAAGTACATAACATATCAAGTACACTATAAAAAATATAAGCATGGAAAAAGGCACGTGTAATTACATATATGATCCCAAAAATGATAATGTAAAGTGAACATAGAATGATATAACCTAGATGTATCATGATCATAGACGTGTATGACCCCAATATCCTCGTGTTGTGAGTAGAGGGAAAACCTAACATCCAAAAGTGCATAGATCATGTATCTGTCTATGCTTGAATCACACTCAAAATATGTGTGAAACATATGTGTATATGGATTATACTAATATTCCATATACCAAAATGGAAGCAACAATAGATATGATAAGGAGATATATGATATGTAAATGCTGAACATATTTTTAAATTTTCAAAGTTTTAAATTTTGTTTGGTATTTTTATAATTTGGTATTTTTCTAATATCTCAAATGAGATATTTATGAAAATGCATGATGTTCATTGGAATTTTTAAACGTATTCCTTTAAGTTTAGCTAGGTGGTACACACCTTTCCCAAATTTATTGTAATGGTAAATGGTCTCAATCAATGTGGTTTAAACTTTCCCTTTTTGTCTTTTCTACATTGGTGTTCTTTTGATTTTATTTTAGTACC
Source organism: Torreya grandis (assembly GCA_037957365.1). Classification (NCBI taxonomy): domain Eukaryota; kingdom Viridiplantae; phylum Streptophyta; class Pinopsida; order Cupressales; family Taxaceae; genus Torreya; species Torreya grandis. The sequence goes on from JARHVA010005210.1 coordinate 559,568, forward strand.
AGGAACAAAGTCATGTTCCTGAACCATTTTTATATGCATGATTAATGTGATCTTGATAAACACATAAGTGTTCAATAGCATTTTTATGTTTTTCTCTCAACTTTTTTAATTGATGCAATATCTTTTCATGGTATTTATTATCTTTTATAATATATTTGAGAGAGAAATAGAGGGAAGGTATCTCAAGTTATATTGTTAACACTACCTTTGTAACATAAATCAAATAATAATGTGTGTCCTAAGTAGGTGTGAAAAAACTATTCTAATATACCCATAAAATATACACCATAAGCAAGTGTCAATATGAACTATATCATTCAACTATTTTACCAAGGATTTTGACAATGGTTTTATTTGTTGCCTCTACCTGTCCATTACCCTATAGATAGTAATGTGTAGAAAATATTTGTTTTATTTTGTATTTATTGTAAAATCATTTTCCTATCTTGTTTTTGAATGATGATCCATTGTTAAAAATAATAGTTGAAGGTATGCCAAAATAAAAAATAATATTGGTCATCAAAAACCTACATATGTCATCCCTTGGAGTAAACTCAAGTGGGATTACCTCTATCCATTTTGTAAAATATTATGTAGCTATGATTATGAAATTATGTCCACTAGTGGACACTATATTTATCTTGATAATCAAATTAAATCCCCATAAAGTTAAAGGCTATTGTTATACAATCAACTATAACTTGTGAGATGGTGCATGGTTCAATTTATTATATTTATAACATTATAAAAATAATATGTCATATTAAATACATTCTTGTTCCATGGTAGGACAATAATAACCTTGACATATGAGTTTTTGGGACATGACCTTACCTCTAAAATGTCTATTGTAGTCATTATCATGCATTTATAATAATGCAATATGTGTCTCATCTATGCTTAAATATTGAAGGAGGTGTGCATCAAAAACTCTTTTGAATAGATCATTCAAAAAAATAACATAACAAAGTGTTTCATTTTATTTGATTTGAATATCTAGAAATTAAATCCCTAAACATAGCCATAATTGTTTTGGATGATGGCATACCAAAATGCAATTATATGATGGTGGTAATTGGTCATCAAGTTGAATATCTTGACAAGGAAGATGTGTATGGGAGTAGACAACTTTTGGTTAGTCATTTTGTCAACACATATTTGGATTTTATTTATTCTTTTATGCAAGAAACCCTTGATAGTGATAGGAATCAATGACCTATAGAAGATGGCAAATTTATATTAAGGAATAAACCTCCTCTTCTCAATTTGGTAAAGAACTATCATCCCAAAAAATATTATTAGGTTGTATTTGGTAGCAAGAAATAGTTGGATCCTAATAATAACTTATCTATCTCTTTTAAAGATGATGTTCTTGTAGAAGTCCTTGGAAATGAAAAATGGTTTGCAAATAAGAGGATTATTTACAAAATCAATAAGCTCTGGCATTCTCTTCTAATAATTCACATCTAGATTACATAAAATTAGAAACCCCTCATGGTAGATAGTCTATAGATCTATCCATATACTAGGGGTTCTTCATTACTATTTTTAATCTTAAAGAAGATAAAACTAATGTTTTTCAAAGGTAAATCTGATCTATAAAACATCATCTACTCTTGACAAAGCCTTGGGTCCCTTTCTTTGATCCTTTGATTGATTCTTTTAGTCTTAGGTCTATTTGGCTTCATTTTCTATATCGACCTCTATAATTTTGGTCCAAAACTTGTCTTTATACCATTGGCAAGTCTTTGGGTGACATGATGGGGATTTATGGTCTACCATGAGTTATCTCCACACCACTTATACTAGAATTCTAGTCTACTTAGATATGTCTTTTGATCTTCCTCCTTCTATAGAGTTTAATGTTCAAGGTGTATTTGGACCCAATATATTGATTATAAAGGTCTCCCATTTCATTTTAGAGTATGTTACATTATAGGACACTTGGCTAAAACATGCAACATTAATAAGAAAAAGGGGTAATTCTTGGTGGAAGGACACACTTCCAAAACATGTCACGATAGAAGCCACCAAAGACTCATAATGTGAAGATGAATATAAAAGGTATAAATTCACAAAGAGTAGTGACTACTGATGAAATAACATATAAGGGTGAAGAGACAGGGATTGAATCTCTAGGAATCATGAAGGAAAAGACTCCCAAGCTAGAAAAAGTTTTATCAAATAGTACTCCAATTCATCTAAATGCTTTAGAGACCCAAAAACCTCATGCAACCTTCATAGGAGAATCTTGTACCATATTGTGAAATAAAAAAGGAAAATTAATGAAGAAGGTGGAAACTTTAAAAATGACTCTTAGATCTCAAAAGTAATTGGAAAAGAATTAGGTAGTGGAGCGGTGCTAATTGTCAGCTATAACTTGACTTTTTATCGACTATTGGGACATAAATTTCAAATCAAAGTCGATAAGTTAAATCATCTATTTTGAGATATGGCTAGTGAAGTGTGTTTTGTTCATAATGAACCTTGTTGTCCCCAAAAAATGTCACTCATTTTTGGGACAACCTATGAAGTATTTTGGTTCAACAGACCAAAATCCTCTCACCCCTTTTCAAAAATTGTTCTTGGCATTCAAATTCTTCATTTTTCAAAGCATTTCCAAAAATCTACAGAATTTGTAGGCTTAAATCTATGGACTATATAGATATGTTTCTATAGACTCAACATGCTTGAAATTAGCAGGTTCAATAGGTTCAAAGTCTTCTATAGGTGAGTTCAATCAAAAGAACAAGTTTCCAACACTTAGTCATTTTTAGGATTGGTTCAATGACTTGGTTCAACCAAAAATGTTCATCGGCAAGCTTTTAAGCAAGGATTGAACCATTGAACCATTGAAACTTGAACAAAAAAGGTTCAAGGGTTCAATGGGTTCAAGGTTCAACATCGTTGGCAAGAGTTAAGCACATTTGTGAAGGTTCAAAGTTCAACCATTCCACAGCTTCAAACACTTAGCAAAAAAACAAAGGCTTGAACCATTGAATCGTTGAACCTTGAACCATTTTGGTTCAATAGTTCAATGGGTTCAATGACCAATTGGTTCAACATGCTTGGTTCAAAAGATAAAAAAGACTTACCCAAATAATGAAGAATGAACCATTTGAACCATTGAATTGTTGAACCAAAGTTGTTTCAATTGGTTGGTTCAATCGGTAGGTTCAAGGGGCTACCCCAAAACCAAAGGAACAAGTGCCCTTGCAAAGGGAAGTGGACTAAGGCCAAGTACCCTTGTAGAGGGTAGTGAGCAAAAGCAAACAAAGTTGAAAATCCTTCAGGAAAATGACTAAGTAAAAGAGGTTGAAAGAATTCTTTCAAAAGTATTTTCCATGAGAAAATGACTAAGGCAAAAATACTTCAGACATTTTGTCTGAAGGAATTCACCCAAGAAGAGAGCCTAAATAAATTGAAGGAAAATCCTGGCGAAAAAAGCCTGAAAGCCAAAACTTGGCAGAAAAAGACAAAGTGAAGGAATTCCTTCAAAATTTTTGTCTGAAGGAAAAGTCTGCCAAAAAAGGAAAAGGCCGACCAAAGAGAAAAGCCCATAGGAAAACATTCAATGGAAAAAGACAAAGTGAAGAAATTCCTTCAGACATTTTATTCGAAAGAATTAAAGCCTAGAGGCCATCTGAAGGATATTGAAGGGTAGGTACCCTTGCAGGAGGCTCTTGACACTCATAAAATAAACCATCTTTCAAGACCCCAAAGGGTAGGTTCCCTTCCGGAAAGATCAAACCTCAAAGTGCAGTGGAAGCCACCATGTGTCCCTTATAGAATCCCACAAAAAGCACCAAGTGGAAACAATGAAAAGTTTGTAATTTGTTTCTAATAAGCTACAAAAGCTACCACGTGTCCCTAATAAAACTCAACGAAAGCCACCAAGTGTTGACATTCATAGCTATTGAGTAAGGACCATGGTGAGCCCCGAGTAAGTCACAAAAACAAGTGAAACATGACAAGTGTCATCATCCACATGAATCCAAAATGAGTCACAAATATTTCTATAATGTTTTTAGGAGCTCTGTGGAAGCTGCCACGTGTCATCTTTCATAGGAATCTCAAAAGGTATCTAAAGCTTTGCAGAACATGGTACGTGTCTCGTTAAAACTCAGTGGAGCATGACAAGTGTCTGCCTCCACATTTCAAGTTTCTTATAAAGCTTATTTCAATAAGCATCTCTCAAATTTTTGTAGAGGGCACCACATGGCAACTACAGAAGGTTTTAATATGTGTTTCTAAAAAGTAGTGGCCAAAATGCCAAAGGGAAGAACCACTGATGGAAGAGTGTAAAGAGTTAGCAAAGTCAAAGATATAGCCCTGAGAGTTCAAATTCTAGGAAAAGATGAAACTAGAAAGGGAAAAGATAGCCAGAGGGCTCAAATCATAACAAAAAGAGGGAAAGGCCAAAATATCTTCAAAGGAGTTATTTCTAGTAGGTGAAATAGTGGATCAAGTGGATTTTTAAAGCACAACAAATCAAGGACATAGCTTATTTTTATTCCTATAAGTAATGGCAAATTAGATAGCTGTGCAGACATTAGAAAAAGGACCAGATGATCTAGACCCAAGAGAAGACATTTGAGATGAATCAACACACCATAGTTAAGATAGCTACCCTATTCCAGCATGGCCCTCCTTGACAAAACTAAAAATGCATTCAAGGCATTGAATGTAGCATGGGCTGCCCCATGGAACAAAGTGTCAAACCTCTCTTGGCTGCTATATAATGTAATCTCTTACCTTATTCAAAGGGAGATCTTTTTGATCATAGAAGCAAAACTCTACCCAAATTGAAAGGCAAATACCAAGACTTTGAGCTCAAATTGTTGTTCATATTATTTTATGTAAATGAGAAAGCAAGTTACTTGCAGACTTTATGCTATCATATCTTGTGCCATTTTAGGAGATTGTTCTTATGTCTATCTTCTAGATGCATTCTCATTTATTTAATCTAACAAGTAGAACTAGTGGAAGTGATAAGGAAGATGTCCTAAAGTTAGTTACTTTCAAACTTTGTGCTGTTACAGTTGTCTTCAGTGTGTGTTTTTCTATTTCTATTTCTATGTTAAGGATTATAGGATGAATTTGTGCCCCCATTATCCTTTGTATCTCACTCTTTGGGTATCTGAAGTGGAGACTTTGTGCTACACTTCATTCTGCCAGTTATTGTACCCTGTTACTAGTCACTTATCATATCTGAAAGAACTCTTGTTGTTCCCTGTAAGACCAATTCTAAAAGAAGAGAAGTGCCTTCAATGTTTTCACCAAGATTTTCACCTTTTTTTGTGAACATCATCTCTAAAAGAAGAGAGATGGATGGTGTATCCTAGCCCTGAGTGTTATTTTCTACTTATATATAGTATATAGCTCCTGCATATTTTATAGGGAACCTCCCCTTGATGAGAGGAGGGATTGTCCCCTTTGGATGTGGTAAACCTATAAATTTATACAACCAATCTCCCTTGTTGTGGATGATCAAACCTATTTTTCTCATTGGTACGCTGGTGACAAAATATTCACCCAACAATTTTTGGTGACTATGCTGGGGATGAATGTGTAGTCTAAAGCGTCAAGTTTTAGATTGAAGCATTCCCTACCCTTATCTATTATATACTCTAGTGACTCCATTATATGTCTTACCCATTATCATTATAGCCTTATCATCTTCCTCCATCTCCATATATAATTTGGTCTACAAACCAGATCCGCTAGAGAAGAACAATAGTTTGAAGTCTCAAGCTTCAAGTTGAAGCAAGACTAGTTCTTTCTCATTTTTGTCTTACAATCTAGTAGCTCCACACTATACAAGAAGCCAAAAATCTCAAGGTGTTTTTGACCCTATTTTTGAGTTGGTGCAACAGAGCAATTTTGATTTGTTTTCTCCACAACCTCACCTTCAACGAACTAGGAGTCTTCCTCTTACCCATACCAAGTCACAAATACAAGGTAGAGATTATTTTTCTACTATTAGCAGAGCTTTGCCTATCAATACTCCAACCAAATTTGTGATACCACTTCTACATAATCAAATCATGGCTCAAGGCCCCTGGGGTAACTCTTTTGGTCCACTAAATTTGACCCCACCTCTACATGAGCTTCCACATAGTTCAAGGAAGAATTTCCCCAAATTTTTTGGTGACGAGAAAGTTCACCCTGATGAACATATTGCTTCATTTAGCATAGCTTGTGGTGTGATAGGTGTGGAATTTGAGGATGTGGCAGTCAACATTTTCATTGAAACACTACAAGGTGCTACTGTAGATTGGTTCTACCATCTGCAGGCTAGGTTAGTGACTGACTGGGACACACTCAAAGCCAAATTCAAAGCAAGGTTCAAGCCTATAGAAGATGCACATGCCTTGCTGGCCCAGCTCACACAGATGAAGAAGGAGCCCCATGAACCTATGAGGGACTTCATTTCCAAGTTTGACAAGCTGAGGAATAGGATTCCCATGATCACCCAGCCAACACCTAAGAATCTCAAGTGTTTCTTCATCAACTCATAGCTACCTAAAGTGAGTTTTTTGCTGAGATGAGATAAACACATAGAACTTGTTGCTACTCAGGACTTGGATACTAAGGTAGAATATGACCTTATCATGGTAGGAAAGATAAGGAGAGACCCTAATAAAGGTAAATCCTCTTCATCTTCTAAATATTCATCTATAGGCACCACTGACCAAATGGTACAATAGCTATCAAATGAATTGCTAGCCTTGAAAAGACAAGTGGCCCAAGATATGTCTGCTCCTCCTTATCAGGATATGCCAAGGAGGAAATTTTAGAGCCAACCATATCAAGGCAATGCTGCCAGAAGTCAAGGGTAAGCAAATCGTCTTCCTCCCCCACAAAGGATCCTTGCCCTTGAAGTGCCCCCAACCAACTCAGCAGTTAGATAGCTAGAAACTGAACATGATTTCTCTTTCCAACCTGAGTTTGATTAATAAAATGATGATAATCTCTTCATTGAGGAAGAAGAAGAATTAGCTGGTGACTCCCACATTGATTTCTTGAATTACCAAGATGAACCTAGAAGTAAAGGTAAAGTAGATGAGGGATCATATGCTATGTTCACCTAGTCCAAGAACTAGTCAGCCCAACCAACTGATAAATAAATGTCAGAAGAGTGACCTTAACCAACAGTTTCAATTGCTAAGTAGGGATCCACTCTTCCTTTCTAGCTAAAGGACCCGATGATTGCAAGAAAGATAAGTACCCCAAACATTTCTGCACCTTCTACTTCAATTTCACAGGTCAGTCCTCCCCCTTCTAAAAACCAAAAGGATCAACTCCCATCCTCTATTCATATTTAATTTCATACATGTGAAATAATTAAACATGTCAAGAAAACAAAAATTCAAATGTCTAAATTTTAATTCCTACAAACCAACCCTGAGTAGTTGGACAGGGTGGTGGAGTGTGTGAAGAATATAGCCATCCCTGCAGGACAAGAGATTAGAAAGGTAACTCATGATCCCCTAAGGAACATGCCCATCCCAAAAAATCTTGTCATCACTCCTATTTCCCCTAGGAAAATAGAGCCTTTCTATGTTTCCCTATTGATAAACGGTCACAAGCTGAGTAACTACATCATTGATTCTAGTGAATCTAACAATGTCATGCCTGCTAAAGTGGCAGAATCTCTTGGTCTTACACTAACCAAAACATTTGGTAGATGTTTCTCCATGGAGAACAAACAAGTGCCACTATTGGGATAGATTAAGGATGCCTAATTTACATTTGTAGCATTCCCAAAATAGAGAATTAAGATGACAGTCATGGTGGCTGATGTTTGAGCCTCATACGACATTCTGTTGGGACAAAATTTTTACAGGGATGTGGGTGGCAAGTTGAGCATGGACCTATCTAAGGCAAGGATCCCTGTCAAAGGTGTCATGAAGAGGCTACTCCTTGAAAAGGAGGCAAAATATATTGTCACTCAGACATCAGCACCTAAAGCTCAGATTTTGTTTGAGTCTTCAGGCAAGGGTAATTATTTTTTGTCCACAGAGGATGTTCATGTTTCTATAGACAAAAGTCCTATAGGTGGTGATCTTAAAATCAATTTAAAAAATACATCAAAATAATTATTAGGTCATAGTATAGATGAAAAAATATCTTCCATCTCTAATGAAGAAAAATCTGATAGAAGATCAGTTTCTAATGATGTTTGGATCTAAGAATTTGATGGTAGAAATTCCTCTACTAGTGCTGGAGTTGGGATGGTGTTGATATCTCCTTAAGGGGATATTCTTCCTCCTTCACATGAGTTTTAGTTTAGGAACACCAACAACACTATCGAGTATGGATCTCTGTTACTTGGGTTGAAGGCTACTCAAGACAAAGGTGTCAAACTCCTTCACGCTAAAGGAGATGCTGAACTGATGTTTTATCAAGAGTTTGATGTTGATAATCAAATCATGTGCTGGACTAAATGAGAAGAATAGAAAGCTATGGTAGTGGGCCATACTTCTACACACCAAAGTAAGAAAGAGGAACCCTTCATCGAGAGAGCAAAGATTTATGGTTTTTAGATTGGAGACCATGTCTTGCCATGGCACAAGAAGAGAGAACCAAAAGGAGTGCACAGAAAATGTGATTCTTGGTGGAGAGTTCCATTCACCCATCATCGATTCTAAGGAAAAAATGGTTTCCTTCTAGTTTATCAGAATGGAATTCCATTTTCATTGTCTCATAATGCGCCACATCTGAATCACTTCAATTCTTGAAGTATCAGATAAGTTCACCTATACATATGTATATTTGTATAGTCTTTAGTTCTATTTTATGCTTTTCATTTTCATTTTTTGGAGCCTTTATTTTTAGCTAGCATGACTCCATAGCCCAATGACACACTTAAGGCACTGGAGATTCTAGTTTCTACTCCCCTCAGATGTTCCAAGTTTTCAACTGAAGGAAGTTCCCCAATTGGAGCCAGATGTTGTCCCCAAAAAATGTCACTCATTTTTGGGACAACCTATGAACTATTTTGGTTCAACAGACCAAAATCCTCTCTCCCCTTTTCAAAAATTATTTTGATCATTCAAGTTCTTCAGTTTTCAAAGCCTTTCCAAAAATCTATGGACTCTACAGGCTTAAATCTATGGACTTTATAGATATGTTTCTACAGACTCAACATGCTTGAAATTAGCAAGTTTAATAGGTTCAAAGGCTTCTACAGGTGAGTTCAATCAAAAGAACAAGTTTCCAACACTTAGTCATTTTTAGGATTGGTTTAATGACTTGGTTCAACCAAAAATGTTCATCGGGAAGCTTCTAAGCAAGGATTGAACCATTGAACCATTGAACCTTTGAACCTTGAACTAAAAAGGTTCAAGGGTTCAATGAGTTCAAGTTTCAACATCATCGGCAAGAGTTAAGTGCATTTGTCAAGGTTCAAATTTCAACCATTCCATGACTTCAAACACTTAGCAAAAAAACAAAGGCTTGAACCATTGAACCATTGAACCTTGAACCATTTTGGTTCAACGGTTCAATGGGTTCAATGACCAATTGGTTCAATGTGCTTGGTTCAAAAGATCAAAAAGACTTAGCCAAATAATGAAGAATGAACCATTTGAACCATTGAACCATTGAACCAAAGTTGGTTCAATTAGTCAGTTTAATCGATAGGTTCAAGGGGCTACCCCAAAGCCAAAGGAACAAGTTCCCTTATGGAGGGTAGTGGACTGAGGGCAGTGGCTTGGTGGAAGCTGCCACGTGTCATCTTCCATAGGACTCTCAAAAGGTATCTAAATCTTTGCAAAACATGCCATGTGTCCCGTTAAAACTCAATGGAGCATGAAAAGTGTCTATGTCCACATTTAGAGTTTCTTATAAAGCTTATTTCAATAAGCTTCTCTCAAATTTTTGTGGAGGGCACCACATGGTAACTACGAAAGGTTCTAATATGTGTTTCTAAAAAGTAGTGGCCAAAATGCCAAAGGGAAGAACCACTGATGGAAGAGTGTAAAGAGCCAACAAAGCCAAAGATATAGCTGTGAGAGCTCAAATGCCACAAAAATAAAAAACTAGAAAGGGAAAATATAGCCCAAGGGCTCAAATCATAGCAGAAAGAGGGAAAGTCCAAAATATCTTCAAAGGAGTTATTTCCAGTAGGTGAAATAGTGGATCAACTTGATTTCTAAAGCACACCAAATCAAGGATGTAGCCTATTTTTCTTCTTGGAAGTAATGGCAAATTAGATAGCTGCACAGACATAAAAAGAAGGACCAAATTATCCAAACCTAGGAGAAGACATTTGAGATGAATCAACACACCATAGTTAAGATAGCTGCCTTGTTCTAGCATGGTCCTCGACAAAACTAAAAATGAATTCAAGGCATTGAATGCAGCATGGGCCACCCTATGGAACAAAGTGCCAAACCTCTCTTGGCAGCTATATAATGTAATCTCTTACCTTATTCAAAGGGAGATCTTTTTGATCACATAAGCAAAACTCTGCCCAAATTAAAGGTGAATACTAAGACTTTGAGCTCAGATTTTTGTTCATATTATTTTATCTGAATGAGAAAGTAAGTTACTTGCAGACTTTGTGCTATCATATTTTGTGCCATTTTAAAAGATTATTCTTATGTCTATCTTCTAGATGCATTCTTGTTTATTTAATCTAACAAGCAGAACTAGTGGAAGTGATAAGGAAGATGTCCTGAAGTCAGTTACTTTTAGACTTTGTGCTATTATAGTTGTCTTTAGTGTGTGTTTTTCTATTTCTATGTTGAGGATTTTGGGATGACTTTATGCCCCCATTATCCTTTGTATCTCACTCTTTGGGTAGCTAAAGTGGAGACTTTGTGCTACACTTCATTCTGCCAGTTATTGTACCCTGTTACCAGTCACTTATCATACCTAAAAGAACTCTTGTTGTTCCCTGCAAGACCACTTCTAAAAGAAGAAAAGTGCCTTTAGTGTTTTCACCAAGATTTTCTGCTTTGTTTGTGAACATCATCTCTAAAAGAAGAGAGATGGATGGTGTATCCTAGCCCTGAGTGTTATTTTCTACTTATATATATAGTATATAGCTCCTGCATATTTTATAGGAAACCTCCCCTTGATGAAAGGAGAGATTTTTCCCCTTTAGATGTGGTAAACTTACAACTTTGGATGACCAATCTCCCTTGCTGTGGATGATCAGACTTGTTTTTCTCATCGGTACACTGGTGACAAAATATTCACCCAACAAACCTTAATGGATCTTCTTTAATTATCACATAAACCTCATTGTTGATCAAATAGTTCCATAGTTTTTGTGTAACAAAAACAAAGTCCACACATATTTTTTCCCATTGATGTATATTTGCCTTTGTAATCAACTAATTGGTGAATGTTGTAAAGATTGCCATTTATTTATAATTATCATCATATTATGCTAATAGGGCTCCAAGGGCCTTTTGAGTGGCTAAGATATATATAATTAATGGCCTATATGGATTAGAGGTATGAGTACTGGTGGGTTTTCTAAAGATTATTTGATTTTATGAAATCTTTGTTGATAAATGTTATCTCATACAAATTTGGTGTCTTTTTTTATCAAACACATAAAAGGAATTATTTTATTAGCCAGCTAAGTGATGAAGTGTTGGATAGCCTAAATTATACCTTATAAACATTTTAGCTACTTTAAATTAGTTGGTGGTAGTATCTCAATAATAGATTTTATCTTTTTTAAATCAACCAAGATGCTTTGTTGAGAAATAATGTACCCAAAGATCTTTCTAAAAGACATCTGAAAACACATTTTTGGGATTTGAAGGAATGTTAAACTTGCATAAGTATTTAAATATCTATCATAAATCATGATCATGGTCTTGCTGATGCTTAGATTTGATAAGTAAATTGTCACATAGTCCTCAATAAAACTATAAATAATATCATGAAATATATGAGTCATGGCCCTATGATATGTTTCTATGGAATTTTTATTTCCAAAAGGAATGACCATATAATAAGATGTTCCCTATGGAGTGGTAAATTTTTTCATCTATTAATTTTTTTGGTTAATTTTAATTTGGTTATATCCTACAAACCCATCCATAAATGAAAATGTCTCATATCCAGATGTAGAATTGATAATCATGTTGATATTAGGTAATATAAAGTCATCTTTTGGCCAAGCGTTATTTAAGTTATCATAATCAATGCAATGCCAAATTTTGACATTAAGCTTTATAACAAGTGAAATGTTAGATACCCAATTAGATTGTGCAATAAATCATATGAATCTGACATCTAACAACTTTTGAATCTCTTTTGTGACTAGCAATGCCAATTCATAATGAATTTTATGAATCTTTTGATTATCATGATTTGTGCTGAGATATAGTAATATATTATGCATCACCACTGATGAGTCAATAATAATTTTGGATAATTATGTAGGATTTGATAATAGGCCTTGTATTCATCATCATAAAACATTACTACAAGTAATACCAGTTGGGATCTTTACCTATTGCATAATAAAATTATATTATTTCTTCATTTAGTATTGTATGCCACTTAATAATAAATGGTGTTGTAGTAATAGTATCATGTACATCATGTTAGACATTGGTATCATCGATCTCACCAAAATAAAAATGAGTAGAGTTAGCATGAGGAAACCTATTCTTACGATAAAAGGAAGGGAGATCCTCATATGCCCCAAGTACTCTAATAATAACTCATCATTTTAAAATTAGTTGAATGTCAAAGTTTTCAGTGAAGTGATCTTATCAATAAAATGAGGGTTGACCACCGATAAATTTGTTTTGGAAGTATACATACATTGGGATTTGGCCTTTTGGAAATAATATGTGGTGCAAGTAGATTGATTATGAGTTTTAGAGTTATCTAAAAACCCAAGCCTTGTCAATTTGTGTTATTTGGAGAAGAGATAGGCTGAGTTATACCTTACTCATGTTTGACCAACCCTTGTCCTTTGTATCCATATTTGAGTAAATATGAGAATGAAAATTAGGTTTATAACATTACAGTGTAGGATTATTTATTTGTTAGATTATGGCACAATGTTTTAAGGGGTTAGTATCCATTGGACATGTGAAAATAAATCCTTGATGGTTGAATTTTAAAAATGCATGTAAAGTAGATGTAACTGCATACATTCCATATATCCAAGGTCATCCCAAAAGTATATTATAGTTTAAATAATTTGGCATAACATGGTATAAAGTAGGTAGTGTTAGGGGTCCCAAAGTAATGTTCAATTTTATTTTCCCCTAGACTTGTTTTAGAATGTTATAAAAGCCTTTGATGCTCATATTATAGGGTTCTAAATCATTATGACCAATGCCAAGTAAATAAATAAAGCATATGTTACAAACGTTGAGCCTTGAACCATTATCCATAAGGAATATTTTTACAATTTATCACACACACAAACTTGGATATATAATTTTAAACAAAAAATTATGATGTATTATGGTGTTATATCTTCTTTTTCAAAGGATATATTATGTTCAATTCATTTTATGGAATTTAACACAAAAGCCACATATGGAAGCTCCACATTACTTAGTAAAAATGTCATGTGTAATGCATCCAAAAGATCATACTTGTAATGGTAGGAACAATGTACAAAGCCTTAGAGTGAAGTTTTAGATATAAAATCATTGTAAGAGTTTGTGGCATGGTGGAAAGATCAAGACTATTTCATGCAATCTCATTATATGCAATTATATGGAATATCTAATGAAATAGTCTAGTATGGAATATCTAATGAAATTATATGCAACCTCATTAATGCATCTAGGTTCTATTTCACCTTCACTCATGGACTATCACTCCTTGTTAAATCATTAAACCCTAGTTCTTCATCTTCATAGTGGTAATGGGAAAATGGGTTAATGGGCACATAGTTTTGAACTACACCAAAGACCCCTCTATTAATGATCACTACCTACACAACCAATAATCTAAAGAGGCCCTCAAACTTATGTATTTCTCCCCTATTTTTTAGCTTGTGTGTGAATCATGCAATGTGTGATAAGCAAGTAAAATAATGACCTATATTGTAACTTGGAAAATATGGTTCATGTAATTCTCTTTTAGTGCTTTAGACTTGTAGGTAAGTTATCTCGATGACTGATATGAAAATAGAGAAAAATAGGAAATATTTTTCTACTTGAATTCTTGATTGAGTGCTTTTGGTAAGTTTCCTATCTTTCCTAGGTGTACGCTAGGTGAGGAATAAATGAGGGTTGATCCTATATTTATACCAATCCCTTTGGAGAATATCTCACATTAAATCACTTTAGATAACTAGAAGAATACATTTTATTTAAAATTTTTATGACTTTAGGGAAATAGACACTTGTGTTGGGATATGACACTTGTGTTGATGTAGTGTCTAACTAGGACACAAGTGTTTGAGTAGCTAGAAAATAGCCACAATTACAAAACTCTTAGAGATGGAAGATAAATAATTTTATAACATTCTAGGTAAGATATAAAGCCTAGGCAATTATAATGAAATTTGTTGAACTAAAAAATAAGGATTTAGGCACAAAGAGATAGTGTATGCAATCCTTTAGGTAGTGACAAAGGTATAGAAGCTAAAATCACATCCATGATATGTATTTACCATGTTCATAAGATTGAGGCATTACATAATTTATAAATAGTGTCTACACTTCTTACACTTGTGTAGAAAAACCCTTGTCACTTCCTCTTCCTTGTCCATGTCTACACATGAACTTTCATTTTCCTCACGTCACTCCCTGTTATTTTTTGATAACTTTTCCTCCACATTCAATGCACATTGATAATATTCTTCAATAAATCTCAATTTTCTCATACCAAACTCATTCTTAATTTCAATTTTCAATCAATTTACATACCTATATATCTTCTCACCATCATCTTCCATATGACCCTTTTTGATTGTAAGTCTATAATATTATTTAGTGTAATATTTCACACTCATCTCCATCTATTACAAATTTTGAATATTTTTGAATCAACTCATGTTATAATCTATATGAATGAATTTAGACTCTATTTTTATGATAAATCTATCATAAATATTTATCTTATCTTATTTTATCATTTTCCTAATATTTTAGTTTAAACATTTCCCTACCATAAGGATGCATGAGTTTTTAAATCTATGTCAAATAAATTAACCTAGTTAGGATCTTCCATAATTTCATACTCAAAGTATTTATATAACTCAATGATCTATTAAATGAGATCTTCAATACTCAAACTTTAAAAATATATTATGTGGTCCAATTTTAGTTTACTTACCATTATTTCAACAACTCACTAGAGTCAATCTTCAAGCTCATCAACCTCTTATTCTACATCTTGGACTTCAATAGCTTTAGCCACAACTTTAGTATTTATTTCATCATCTACAACTAAAATACCTTATTGTTACATTATCTTTATAGCATCCATTGTGGATTATATATCTCTCATTAGTATAACTAGAACTATAAGCCTTGGCACTCCAGCCACTCTTTCCCTTTTACCACCTAAGCCTCCAATGTTTTCCATTTATTTATAAATATAGATCTTATACCAAGTGATGATCTCATTAATTTAGATCCATAACTTCATTTACACCTTCTCTCCAACACTCTGGCTATAATATTTTTGCAACTACTTTCTATGCAAACTAAAAAATTTAGACAAAAATAAATACCAACAAGGACTAAAACCTTGATCTAATACCAAATGATGTAGCCATGATTTAAGGTATCAATTAAGATATGTATTCTACTTTGAAAACCTCAAAATATCTAGTAAATATGTAATAAAATGCATGAAACACAACTCAAATATTTATTATATTAAAAAAATAGGAAATATAGTATCCAAACTATCCACAATGACACCATAATATCATAATGAGGTGTGTTCCAACATTATATTTATATATATTTGCTTACTAGATAATAGTATTTGAAAGTGTAGCCTAACTCCTAAAATAACCACTGAGAATTATCCTTGAACTATAATAATGTTTATAACATCCCAACCTCCACAATTCCAACCTATCTTACACAAGTTTATGGGTATGATTATGTAGGTACAAGACCCACCTACTTACATTAAGTGATTTACACCCACTAAGAACATTTATCACACCTTAGTGCCCCACACATATTAAACGTATATCATAATTTTAAGGCACCAACATGGTTAAAATTAATGCATTGAATTACTTAATACATCATAGGCAAATATTAAATGAATACTTATTATCTTTCCATGATCCAAGGAATTATATGTGAAATAGGTAACAAGATCTCCATTCATAATGCATCACATGATCATGTGAACCAACCAACTACACACGAATAAAAGTTGCATGAATTTGAAATTATTTATAACTAAAAAATGTACCATTTTTTCCATGATATCATGTCTTCTCAAGGACATTACCATATATTATCACATGTGCCCCAAATGACTAGTAAAACTTTGCTTTAATTTCATACTGAAGAATAAACTTTTATAATAAATATCCACTCTATGCTTCCATAGAAAATAATGAAATATCTGATTTCCTAAAATATTTCATAAACCTATAAAAATTATCCAAAAATATCTACAAGAATTTTCTTGCACAAAATATTAACATTAAATTTTGTTTAAAGCTTCACAATATTATTTAGATGAACCATTGATACATATGCATGCAAAACCAAATGTGTAGGACATTGAAATCATATACACACTTATAGGAAACATAAAACTACACATGGAAGACACACACTCAAAGGTAGTGCAAAAAAACACAATTATTTTTTCACACAAGTTAAGTTTTTAAAAAAATTATAAATAAAGGCACAATAAGAAGCTTGCATAAAAAATTTAGGAAAATTTCCTAGACTATCACCTTTTTGTTGATGCAAGAATACACATGAAGTCCAATTTTATTGCATCAATCTCACTAGGAAAAATATAGTACATTTAATATATGAAAAGGAAATTAAGGTCATCCTATATGTATTCAAAACTTAGTGGCCATACTTGGTAGGATGCCATTTGTGTGTTAAAAAATATAACTGTCATCTAAAATAATTCTTGGAATAAGATGTTACTCACTAGATTATCAAAAATGAGTCACAAAACTAAAGGGATATTATTATAAAAATATCTATAATAAGGGAAAGGATAATGTGGTTACATATGTACTCTTTAAAAAAAATAAGGAACAAACAACACACTGTGTATTATTTATACCCATTACATGATGGATGCACAACATCCCATAAGAGTGGCACCAGATAGTCACACACAACTCATTCAAAAATTCTCCAATGATCCTACCTATAAAACAAACCACACTTGGGACAATAAATATTTATGATACAAAAGATACATTATTTTAATTATTAGGTCAAGGATACAAAGCAAGATTATACTCAAACTAAATGCATCACCTTCAGTTGGTCATTATAATTCTATGAAAACCCTTGAATAGGTTTATCTAAATTTATTTTAGCATGGGATTAATCAAGAAATCAAGAAGTTTGGTGAAGAATTTCAATACCTATCAACATCACAAGATAACAATACCTATCAACATCACAAGAGAAAAATAGAGGCAAATCTAGACTTGTTATACATACTCCCCCTTTTATAGCTATTTTGTATAGATATTTCAATGGATATAATTAAATTACTTCTTAAATATGGGAATTAATCAATCATATTAGTGGTGGCGGTTTGTCTCTTCAAATACACCCATTTTTTTCCTTAGCTTGTTCGTACACCTCTTGGATCATATCCCAAACCTTCCTTGACCAAATTTTCCACCTCCATGGCATTGATGATTTTACTATCAATGATCATGACTCAAACTATACCTTTAATTTTTGTATAAATTATTCAACCAAATAATAACAAAACAAAAAATGAGATCTAGATATCACTGGTAAATAAATGAAAAAATTAAAATTGTCAAAAATTTATTATAAACATATCTTTGATATTTTACCAATGATTAACCACATCATTAGGTCAAGTGGTTTCATATTTTTAATGGTGTAAAAACACCACACATCACATGGCCAATAAAATATCTCATTATGGAGTAGTCTATGGTAAGAATCCACCTTATCTCCTCTCTTACCTTCTAGGTAGTTCTCATGCACATGCAATGACCACTACCTTTTGTGAGTGGGATAACATTATTTGAATCCTCAGAGATAATCTCTACCTAGCTCATAATAATATGAAGTAATAGATATATCAACACCATTTGTAACATTCCATCTAACTATGGATATGGTTTTATTAATAAATAGCCTTATAAGTAGTCCTATTTGAAATTGAAAGGTTTATAAAAACTTGCTCCAAATTTATAATGGAATTATAAGGTTCTTCAATAGATTAAATAAGTAACTACAAGTTGGAACTTATAACTTCTTACAACTTATTTTTCATGTCTCATTTTTTAAGGAACTCCTTGGTCACAATGTCTCAAATCCAAAAAAACTTCTCAATATCAATGCCAAAGGATCATCATTCTCAAGTCTAAAGATATTTTGGATAGGTGCTCATGTTAACTTCACAATTGATCCATCGCTAAGATTCTAGTCTAGTGGAAAGGAATGAAACTAGAAGATTCAACTTAGGATTGTAGATACCTAAAATTGGCCACCAATGGCTTCATACCAGACCTTAGACTGATTTCTACCAACCATTGCAAATTAAGCCTAAAAATCACTAAACTTCCAAAATTCACTTGTGCATCACTCATCAAGGCTCATAATCATGTTAAAACATCCCTAATTAGGGCATCTTACCATAAATAACATAAACCTCTCACAGATTTATCTCCAATCATTCCATGACATTACAACATG
Organism: Torreya grandis; assembly: GCA_037957365.1. Lineage (NCBI taxonomy): Eukaryota > Viridiplantae > Streptophyta > Pinopsida > Cupressales > Taxaceae > Torreya > Torreya grandis. The sequence continues at coordinate 578,425 of JARHVA010005210.1, forward strand.
AAATTTGGCCTACAAACCAATTAAATGGGGCAAGTGCACACTTAAATAAAATCTTGAAAAATGATGAAAAGACTAAATATAATTAATTAACATGCAAAACAAAATTAAATGCCTAGCTGAATTATCCATGATCAATTAATGAAATTCTAAAAAAGGAAATTCAAAAATGTAAATATCTTAGCTTTTTCATAATTAGCTTTTTGTGAGTTATCAAATATCGTAAAATATCTCACCCATGCATATTAATTGTAAATCATGAGGTTTTGAAACATTTTAACTCTACTGGGATTAATTAACTCACTTAGGTTAGTTTGAACCCATTCCATGTCTAAACTAAACTATAACTCACCTTGAGTTGGAGTTAGTTTCCAAACGTATAAATACAAGCATTTACCTCTCATTTATGAGAGCTTGGATAGAGTAAAGTTATAATGCAAGTTTTATAACAAGATTGGAAACAATAGTGTTATAATGCTAAAATCATAAGCCAAGCCATCAATCCATATCAAAAATAACCATGGTGCCAAGGAGAAAAGTAACAAATAAATTTCCATTTGCGAAAGACTCTTTGATCACAAGTTGAGAAAGCAAAATGAACACATCATTTGGAGCATTTAAGAAAGGTAAGAGATATTTTTTCTTTTGCATTTTAGTTGTGTTTAAATTTTTTATTTATTCACTAATCTCCCCTATGATCTAGGCCTAGAGATGTTATGCTTGTTAGTGTGTTTATTTCATTATTTTATATGAAAACTAACACTTGATCTAACCTCCTCTCTTGAGTCAAATTCCTATGATCACAAGGATCCCATCCTCCAAATTCACTATAAGTTTCCTAATCTTTAGCTTTGAAGGAAAATATTTTTAAGGGAGAGGGTATGTTATGACCACTTTATCCTAACTCATTTCCTTTTAGTCATTGTTATTAAGAAAATATATGAACACATATAGTTTTTAAGTTTTATCTTGAGTTATTTAGAATATCCCACATACATGGGAGATAATTATTGGATAACATAAAATTAATATAAATTAGGAGAATAGACTATTTTAAAGGTATCCATAAATTATATTGTATTGATCTTGGTCAAAGGAGGTTCCCCCCTCCAAGAGGCTAGCAATATTTCAATACAATTATACTCTCTTTAAATTAAATATAGTTATATTCCTTTACAATATACTTTATTTCTATATAAGTATTGGTTTAATCTTCTTGTAGGAAGGTTCATATCAAAATAATTAAACTATTTTTAATTTAAAAGTCATGGAGTGAATACACCATAGAGAACACGAACCAAGATTCCATTTGAAATCATTTGGATAATTCTATGGGGTGATTATACCCTAATGATATTCCATTGATTAAAAATATGGGATGATAAATATAAATACCTCAACCCTCATTGTAGATGGAGAATTACTAGAATTTGAGTGATGTAGAACCTCAATTGTACTATTAAAACTATCACCATAAATATTTTGGTGGAACCAAAATTTAGGTTTGTGTGTAAAGGTGGAACCTAAAAATAAGTATTTGTGTAAATTGAAATTTTGAATTAATTATTGCAAATAGATTTTTGACCCAAAGTGCTTACATAGTACCATTGATCCTCTTCGTATAAATTGAAAAGTTTACGCATGAACAACTTTTATGCTAAAATATAATACATATGTACTTCAATGTGATATATAATTACATTATATATATGTTAATATAATCATTCTGATAGAATCTGGCTAATCTGATATGTCTTATCAACCTGATAAATTTTATAAAATCTATTCAATCTAACGCATGTAATTTGTTTCATAATGTCATATAATCTATCAACTATCCATAATAATCCTATAAAAATTCCCCACATATGTCGTGAATATGACTTAATCTAATCAATTTTCTCATCTGAATAACATAAGCTAACTCAAAATCTAAATCATAAATTTTTCATGGCCTGAACCTCTATGACAGGTTCCCCAAATTTGAGGTGAGGGATGAAGCTTGTGAATCACTCATCTAAAAAGAAAGACTTATACACATCATTATATATATATATATATCATGTATTAATAAGCATCACAAAATATGCATGATAAAAATCATGGCATCACACACAAATAGAAAAATGCATGAATAAATCATGATGCCAAGTTAAAAAACATCATATATGTATCCACAGACAATATCATGATCATGATGATAAAATTACTCAATAAAAAACTTGACTCTAACCTGAAACTAAACCCACATGACCATGACATGGATTGGAGGATATTAAATATATTGATGCATAACACACAATCAATACACCCATAAAATCATATAATATAATACACATCAATCATCACACAGTGTAATAAATAAAAAACATCAAATATGTATGGAGAAAATAATGTTAGTCTATATAATCAATCAATGTCATCATTGCATATACAAAATCAAAATATCCTTATAAATATCACCTTAAAGAGTATACACAAACACTATAAGTATCTCAATATGATCAATGAAATGGTCATAGAAAGGTATAACCTATAATGTTAGTAAGATACCCCTAGTGTAGGCATGCCCCCAACGTAAAAAGGTATCCCTTGGATTAAATAAATGTCCCACATTTAAATGTCCATGTATCATTTATAACTTGTGTGTACTCTATCCCATTTATGTGTAGCTTAAAAATCATGTGTGTAGATAATAGATATGTAATTCACCATATATATGATAAATAACATCAATTAATCATGTAACTAGAAAAACATGTCATGCATAGGCCTTACATTTGATTTTTGAATATTTTATTTTTTTCTTATATTTTTAACAATTTACAATAAATTATGTGAAGATTACAGTCCTAAGATCACATTATAAGGGATGCATTGATCCAAAACTCAAAATTTTTGATTGACAAATATTTCAAGAACATAAAAATAACATAGTAACAATGAATTCTTTGAGAAGAGATGTTTTATTACTCAAGATCACAATACGACTATATGCTTATCTTTGGGAAGAGATGTCTATTTTACATTTTGGGTTACATCTTAATTTATACAAATTTTTTAAGGAGGAGGATGTGGAAGGTCACCAATATCAAAGGAGATTAAGTAGTTCGACTTCCATGATTTACAACAATACAAAATTCAAGGAATTACTATTTTTAGACTACACTACTAAAATTAAAATTTAGGGAACTTCCATTGGGTTTTTAGGGGTCAAAATCCATTTTACGCAGCTCCATGCCATCTCACCACATTCTCCTCATTCTTACCTTTCCAATGGTTCAAATGGTGAGTCAATTGGAGCTACGGTGCAAAAGTTATGGCTCCTAGAAGTTCCATCATCAATTGGGGTAGAACCGTCACCTAAATTGTTTCCTGGATCATGCCTAAACTCATATAGATAATTTGGTGATAGGCTTCACATCTTTGGATGTAGGATTGTATTAAATTTCCACATGTAATCATCATTAGATTTATCATAGCTCAATATATCTATCATCTTCATATTTCCATTTTATCTTTCATGGATATTATACATACATATTTGATTTTATCCAAATATATATGAGGTTTCAAAGTCTATCTTATGCAATAATATCATTTCACTTGTCTTTGAATATTTGATTTTTTATGCTCTTTGTTTTCATCATGTCAAATATTGATTAAATAATATTCCAACATGAATGCAATATAATTATTTGGAATATTTACTATATATTGCATCTATTCTAACCATTTTTATCCTTGTGTAATAATTCTTTTAAATCTCTATTACATATAAAAAATATCAATGTATCCATAAAATTTAGCCCACAAGCAGTTGGTATTGCAATATGGCATATCGATCCATCACAATGTATATTGTGTTGTAATTCATATATAATGTGATTTAATTTTTGTAAATATTTCATGTATTTTACACCTATTATTCATCAAATTGAACCTATTACTGATAATTACCCTCAATGTACACTTGAATAATGAATTTATCCATGTGTAGACACTTATACTATTTATATGATTTACTCCCATGCTAAGTCTTGTTAAAAAATGTTATTGGTGCCATTTTTTGTACATGTATTCTTTTGTTGATGTTATCATCCTTTAAATTATGAATCAATTGGTACATGTATTATTTTTTTGATGTTATCATAATTACATCTTTTTTTGTTCCTGCCTAGTTATTCTATTATAAATACAAAAGGATTTCCATTCTTGATGTGATAACAACCCAAAGATCTATGTCAAGTGAAAGGTAGAATGATCAAATTATTATCAAGTATCAATTATAATATAATGCTCAATATATTTTATAAATTGTTATTAACAAAATTTTATCATGGTATGTAGAATATTATACATCCTTTTATTCTATATTGTTGACTGAATTAATGTATATTGGATATTCATTATTGATACATCATGCAATGTGCAGTGCCTCTTATGCTAGATCCATACTAGATTTCACATCATGTTGTCTTAATGGATAACTTATCATGAAATAATGATGTCATGAATTGATGTTTCAACAAGAATTTTCATTTGTATTCTCATGATTGGATAGAAGGGGTCCCTTCCATTTATCTACCCTTGGTTTTACATGAATGGTTCATGTGCTCACCATGTTTAAATCATATTAATACTCTCGTAGACTAATAGGTGTAAAGTTTATATGAGAGATATTATCATATATGTTTATATGAATTTAATTTTCATCATACTCACTATCTTCTTACATAAATATATGATCTAGATATTATAAATTCACTAGTAAAGGAAGACCTGATATTTTATCTTTTTGTGTGTCAGAATTATTATATGATTATTTATTGATTTAATGATATATTTGGAGTTGAATTTTTTCCTTAGATTTAATTGACTCTATAAATTAATATGTATGTATTCATTCCACTATTATTCTATATGATGGAACTATTACGGAGGAATGAATAACATTAGATTACAGATTATAACTATCATTGGGTTTTGCTAATTTATAACACTTGAAAGGTTGATTATGCACATGATAGGTGTGTAAAAATCCTTCATGCACAAATTTTAGGCATCATCATAAGGTATAAAATACAAATTTCATAACATGAATCCATAGTCTACCTAAAATAAGGTTATAATGAAAATTATTTGGAATTAATTGAAACATAGTAGTTAACATCTTATGGTTCACTGTCACACCTAAAGTTATTGTTCCTAATACTTGGTGAGGAATATCATAAAAATTGTGATATTATTGTTTGATTCATGAATATACTTCATACTCATACCTATGTTTTTTACAATTGATATATTGAAAATGTTCAATCTTAATCCATTATCTATCAAAACATGCTTGACCACCTTATTTAATATTCATACTTAAATGAACAATGGGAGATTTTGATATATAGTATGTTGAGTAGGAAAATAATATTTCTCAAAACTAACATTGTCTTTATCTTTTTGACCCCTAATTTTTATGGGCCTTTCCAATTATGAGTAAGTATAGCATGTAATAGTACCTCAATGTCCAAAAGTATGGTGCATGTTGACAAGTTGAGTCTACATGCACACATATGACAAAAGATATAGGAAAATGATTAAAGTAATTATGTTTCAACAATCAAACTAAAAAAGTTAGCATGATTTATGGGAGGTTAATGACCTAAAAATATTCCTCTAATAGGTAGTTGAGATATGATAATGAGGATATGCTAGTTAATGTTGGCATGTTGAATAGGATGATGCATCATATTCCAATTGATAGTAGTCACATTAACTATTAATTGGTAGAAGTTGAGAAAACTCATGACACATAGGGCCTTTGGGAAGGATATAAAAGAGGGATTTTTTTTTGAAAGAGACCTGATTGGCCATAGGGAAAACACTACCAATTTACTAGCAGAGATCTCTTGATTAGAGGGGAAATGCTATAAAATAGAGACAACTTGTAAAATAAATATAGATATCATTAATGCTATTATTTTAATTACTTATTATATCCATGAGATATTATTAATGTGTTTTATAATAATGTTGATATTAATGGAAGGTTTTATTACTTTTCCAATGTCTCACTTTTGATAGGATAATTATTTATGCAAAATAGTGTTCCTCTATTATCGTTCATCATATGACCTATTGTTTCCATGCATTGATAAAGTAGTCTAGAATATTTATAAGTATCCTCCCATGTATGAGGGAATCATGAGGCAATTTATTGACCTGCTATTAACAACTAACCTTGACCCATCCTAGTATGTGTCTCTACCCCTTGGGTAAGTTCACAAACTTATCTTGCATGATATTCCACCACAAGTAGATTTAGCATTAGATAATATGCATGTGGTGAGATAATATTGTTAAAATAACTAAAAATGAACCTATAATTTTTGTTTTGATGTTAGAATGGTCACATTTTGTTGATGTAAAGGTAAGTAGGGATGATTTACTAGATCTCACTTGAGAATATTGAGCATTGGTTGGAGTAGGTGGAGGAGATATTTGTGATGAACCATCTCAACCATGGTAATGAAGAGCCAAGGGAATGGGTGGAAGACAACATTCATCATGCACTCTATGAGATATTTTTATGTAAACTACCAACACATTTTCATACATGACTTGCAACATATGTGATGAAATAAAATATAAAACTTGGATAAAAATAGCCTTAGACATAATATAACATATAGTAGTTGAATGACCTATGCATAGTTTAAACCATATTTGTTTATTTATATTGGTGTGAGGCATTAAAAAAATACATGATGAAATGCTTTATATACACATATTATTATCTAGATGAAGCTAAATTCTATTTCTTCTATGAACCCAAAGGTTCATATCTAAAGCTATTACCATTAGCTATTAATAAGTTTATTATATATAGTGGCATTTAAAACCTATCAATGTTTGTCTAAGTTCTTGCATGTATGAGTGGTGCATAAGGTATAAGGTTAAGTGGGTATGGTTTCTATGAGATAAAAAGGAAGGGATTCTTCAACATGGAGGGACTAGAGAAGTATGATCTCAAAAGGCTCACTTATGATGAGACATAATAGAAGGTGATGGATGAAAAGGACCTTATATATAGGAGAGAGTGAAACTTAGGAGATGATGTGATGACCTATGAAACATAATGATGGCATGAAGATGAATCTCTCACATAATATATGTGTTCTAGTAACAAAGAAGTGCACACTAGTGCATTAGGATAAAGTCTAGGAAGTAAAGTTGAAGTTATTCAAGGAAACATAAGATATATAGGGAAAGAATATTGTGGGAATGCTCATTTCCATTCTACCTAAAGTTCTTACTCATTTTTTTTATCTAAAAATAGGAGAAAGAAACCAAGCCTCTCTGAAGTTTTCAAATATAAGAGAGTTTATAGTAAGGGAAGAAGAAGGAAGTGTGTTATAATAAATAGTTCCTTGTCAACCATTTATGTCTTAGATTGTAGAGAATATAAAATATTTGAGCCCAATGATATATGATATGTTACTGATAGGATGTGTCCAACCCTTTAGGATAGTAACACAACACATGGTGGAATGGTAGAAGCTGGTGGAATGATAACAAGCTAACATAAAATAAATGTAGGTGGAAGATCAATAGTGTAGCATATTATGGGAATTAATGGATTAATACCTATATTAGGATGAGGTATTAGAGGTGTAGGGGAAACCCTATAGGAATTTAGGGTTTAGGCATGCTTTCAAGTAATGCACAAGTGAAAAAAACACTAACTATGCTTGTATTAGCTCCCAAGATATTTAGTGAAATGTTTTTGAATTTTCTTGAATATATTATGTGGATGATTTCATGGATCACATTAATAAATCTGATAGCATTTTATGTGTGAAGGGGATCACATTGTTGGAGTGCAAGGCAAGCTAGTTTTATATGACTTTATTAGATCACACTCATACTTGGTATTGAAAAATTGATCCAAACTATGGAATTTTGGACTAAAGCCTCTTAAATAAAACCTTATTGAAGGAGTTTTATATCCCTAGGTTCTATTAGTAGAGAATCATTGTGTTTAAGGAGATCAAACAAGATTTGACATAAAGTGTCTATGAATATGATGCTAGGTTTAAGACTCTAATAGTCAAGCTTTCCTTTGATATTCACCTAGTGAACATGTGCTTTGGATTGTTAGAGGATTTATTTAACATTTTTGGTGTTCCATATTGATGAAAACATTTTTTTATCCTATGGAAACTCTTTAGGTGACACTAAAAGCTAAACTCATTAGAATCATAGATACGAGGATCGACCCATTCATTGATTTGGGGCCCAGGAGGAGACCTGGTTGACAACCTACTTAAACTAATTAAGAGGGTTATATGTATAAGTGAATGACTAAATGACATACAAAATTAAAGTGTAAATAATTTAAAAAAGGAAAGAAATAAAGATATGTAAACCAATATAGAATTTTAATAACAAATTTATATTATGACAAGTCTTACATAATCTCTAAGAGATTAGATTTATGGTATAAATAAACTTACTAAATCTATTCTTATATGGTTTTCCTCATAAATATGTTAAACTAAAAATAATGGAAGTGTACATTATAATATAAAGAAACAATATGGATCATCATTTAAACCATTACAACAATTGGTAACAAGCACTTCATAACTAAAGTGTGTAGTGATGTCACTAACTATCGTTACTGATGAGTTGTTGGTTGTAGTATTGATGAAATCAAGGAATCTAAGGATGATGTTAGTGTAGGTGTTAGTAAGATAAATAAATGAAAAATGCATATAATACTAGTATTCCAAGCCTTGATACTTGGGGGAGAAAATAAAAAATAAACAAAACATAATAAGAAGACAAAACAAACTCTTTCAACTTCCTTGATAATTAAATTTGCTAGTTGGCCTAAGAGTGGAATGTGATCAAATTATGGACGATGAGTCTTTATAAATGGTGAAAATACATAATATCCCCTTGTTAACTTTGGGAATTGTCTTTAAATGAGTTGATTTAGTTAATATTCTCTCCCTAATTATGCATAGTAAGTTTACACCAAAAAATTTGTTGAAGAATGGTCGTGGCCTAGGTATTTATAGTTTTCCAACTGAATCTAACCCATGTGTGGTCCAGCTTGGGTTATGATTGGGAGGTCAAATAAATTTATTTTTTTTGGATGGAGGTTTAATTTATGAAGCATGTCTCAAAATTCTTGATATTTATTTCATTTATGTTGATATTTGTAATTTTTGACTTTGAGGTTGATGACATCATAATGACATCATGCTTATTTATTGTAATTTCATTTTCATAAATTAGATATTCATTAATTCAACATGGATTTTTTAATTAAGTGTTTAATATGATTTTTTTAGTTAATAAATATCAATTAGTCCTTTGGTCATTTCAATAATTTGGTTAAGTTCCTCATTTAATTGGTTAAAAACATTAATTTGTTAGGTCATAATTTGACTAGGGATGAATCGGTGAGAGGTTATCATTGCCAAATAGGGATGCATTGACATGATTTTGGGAATTTACATAGAATGTATTGATGAATTTTTAAGTTTTAATGATTTCTAGGCTTAATTTGCATTATTTGCTATAAATTGGGTTGACATCCATTTAGACACGAAATGTGGCCAAAAAAGAGTATCTAAATTTTTTGCCTATTTGTGAAGGATTTGAAAGACGCATAAATAGTAACATATTCTCAAAAAATAAAAAATGTTGTTAAGAATACAAAGAAGATATTGATTGAAGAATGATACTCCAAATAAAGTTTGGGAAGCTTATGATGCCCCCTCGAGGGAGTGGCTGAAACATAAGATTGATGGATGGTCCCTTCAAAAGAAGAAAAAATAAGAGTTAAACTAACCCATGGATGAGATTAATCTAATAAATCTAATTCTTTCACACATTGAATAATGAGAATAAAATTAATGTGTTGATAACTATAGGTTGTTATGAACTAATAGGTATATGTTCATACCCAAAAGGGTGGTCTAGATTGAATAACCATTGTGCCCTAGTATGGAGGATTTGGTTGTGATAAATTTGTTATGATCCAATATCATGGATTTAAAATCATAACTCAATTATATAATATTTTAGACATATTAAAGATGAGTGGGCACAAACATAGGTATGATGGTATAATGACTTTTTAAAGATAGAAAAAAATCCAAGTGCACGAGGATGTGCAAAGTGATGAAAGAGATGACTAGAAGAACCCAGTGAGGAATAATGGTATAAATTATGATAATAGTGATGATGGGTGAGCTAACTAGAGATAATCCATGTATCCAAGTACTATCTACATAGTCCAAATGGACCTTAAGATAATCTAGTTCCCCCAAAAATAAGAGAAAATAAAATGAAGAATAGAATATGGATAATAATTGATTAATGTGAATGATTTAGTTTTACCTACCAATTTAGAGATGCATGTCTTGATTAACATTGATAAAATTAGAATATTTAATTAGTTTTTATTCAATCAAGTAAAAGGTGATAATTACTAATGTGAACAAGTGGAATTATTATGGTACTATTAATTTTTAGACTATTTATCCATTATTTAATTTGGCATGTGACATTATGCACCATAATTATAAATGAACCATGATAAAATTGTATTTCATAAGCATAAGGATTGACTCTATATCTAATAGATAATGAAACATAATGCACCAATGATAAAAACCATGATGACAATGTTGACATATGAATATGGATGGACTCAAGTACAAGCACAATGAATCACAATATGAATGAATATGCATTGAGTCAAGGAACAATAATTAAACAAAATAAATAGGCAATCAAAAAAAAAAAAAACTAAAAAAACAAACACACATAAAGCTTGAGAATAAAATTAATAGAAAGCATCTTATCATTAAACAAGCCAATACCTATGTGTGAAGGATAAATGGAATGATAAATGGATGGTGCCCCAAAGAAAATATATATGCAAGGAAATGTAATGCATGGATAAGATATCCAAATACAAAATACACATTTGTATTTTCCCTAGTAGGGTGAAAGCTGCAATCATGGCATAAAAGTATAAACTAGATGGTGCCCCTAAACAAGGATACATGCAAAGGGATGGGCACACCCCCAAAGATACTTGGCATAAAAGTGTGATTGGGAACCAACCATGATTTTTATCCTATATATTGGTTTTGGGAAGGACACATATGAATGGTTTATAAAATAATTTTATCAATGACTAAGTTGTACCAAAGTGGGCAAATTGAGGATTGTTGACTAGATTTAAGATAAGACAAATGTTTTTGGATTTTGGGGATTTATATCTATCTAAGAGATTGTAAACCATTTTAAAGTGTTTAAGTTTTTGTGATTATTTCAATGTTTATGATTTTTAAATTTTTTTGTAAAGTTTGTGGGGTATATTAACTCATTAGATATTAATAAGATACAAATGGTGTTTTCTCGCAAAATGGCAAGAACATTGTATTAAGTTATTCATAAAATAGTGAGAGCATTGGCTTAGGTTGCTCACAAAGTGGTGAGAGCATTGGAATAAGGGTTGATAATTTGACCTTAGAAAATACTAAGCACTACCTACATATTTTAAATGGACCTAAAGCCATTGTAGTCCACCCTAAAACATAGAAGCCTGACTAATTAATAATAGGTTAGGAATAGGAAAATGGAAAAGGAAAGAAATAAAAGTAAGGCAAGTAAAAGGGCAGGGCAAGGAAAATTACAAGGTAAGGAAAATGTAAAGGCATGATTTTTTTTTTCTTTTTAATATAAATATGCATGTCCTAATTAGCATAAGTTACCACTAGAATGGTCAGTGGGATACAATGATATAAACCTCTAGAATGAAATGGGATATAATGGTAATAGGGTTACCCCAAAGTGACAAGGTACTTGAAGAAAATGAATTACTATGTTTTTAGATTTTTTATCATCTCAACTCAATTCAAGGTTACAAGATGCATAATGTTAGCTTGTTTGATGCCTAACCCACACCCACTCTGAATAACTACTCTATTAAGAATAGGTTGCTGATTTGGAATACATTATTGTTGTTGTGATCTTTGTTGGTCATTGATTATATTTCTTCCAAACCTATAGACAAGATGTATTTTTAGCCTCTATAAGGAAATTATATCCATGAATGATAAATAATTATAGGCATTGGATAAATGGTCTAATTATAAAATGTAATACAAGTTTGGAATGAATAATAGGCTCATAATGGAGTGAAAAATTATTGGGGCACAAATGAAGATTGATATTTTCAATCATACACAATGTTGCTAATTTTGGATTTAAATTTTTTTTTGGTTATGATGGGGCCTAATAATTATAAATATTCTATCGATAGGACCATACTATTTTTCTATTGTTTAGGTCTAAGAGATAATGCAATCTGATTATGTTGTAGATTGTGTCGATATTATCTTCAATAATGTCTTCATCCAGTAATGAAGAACTATTTTTCTTAACTATTGGTGCCTTGAAGAGGTTTTCACCAATAAATTTGTCTTGATTGTCCCAATGCACCTCCAACAATGTTTCACTAAGGAACATTTAATTTTAAATTCACTTGTCTTCTAGCCCCTCAAACAAGGTTTCACTAGAAGATTTTGAGTTTGGACTTTGATTGTTCCCTAGTGAATTCAAAAAGGTTTAACTAGGAGAAAGTTATTATTTATCCTAAATTTGGTCTTATTCCCCTTGATTTTATACAACTGGCATGTCACCATGATTTTATTTTAACAATGTGTTATTCTGTTGGTCCTAATCAATGCTTGTTGGAGGTGGAATGTCAATATAATGGCTAGGTTGATTGGTGTCAATAGAAAGTGGAATGGTAATTGAATGATAAAAGTAAACATAATCATCATATAGGTTACTAATATAACTTGTGTTGATGCTAAATAAAACATCCTAAAAAATCATAGAAGGCTAAAAAATGTGTTCAATATGATTTACAAGGAGTGTGTACAATGTTGTAACATCCACTAACATATTAAGAATTTGAAGATAATTTTTAATCAAAGGACTTTGAATATGATGTTGAGACTGATTTTGATTCTACATCTGATATTGGTTTAAAAATAGAACCCGACTCTAACTATAATTCTTCTTCTAGTATGGATGCTAAACATAATGTTGGTTTTGAAATAAAACCTATTTTTGATGTATATGTAGCTAAAGTGATGTCATGTTGAATGTTTGGAAATGGAAGAGTATTTGTTTGCAATGTAATAATAGGATGTTGTTTAGAGATAGGTTCATTTGAGATGGGTTAAATAAAGACTAGCTTGTCAAAGTGAGGTTCCTCAAAGATAGGGGAATTGTTGAAGGGTGACTTAGTAAAGATTAGGTTTTCAAAGTGAGGTTCCTCTAAGGTAGGGGAATGGTCAAAGGGTGACTTAAGAAAAGACTAGCTTATCAAATTAAGGCTCCTCAAAGATAGGGGAATGGTCAAAGGGTAACTTATCACATGTTAAATTATCATGAATAGGTGTTTCAATAAAAACATTGAGGATTGGTTGGTTGTCTTGGATTTGGCTTACTCTTTATAAAATTTAAGATTGGGACACACTTTGTTATTTAATAAATGATGGACCTTAGAGAGGTAATGATTGGATTTATTATGACTTGAATATCATATTGGTTGTTGGAAGTATTTACTAATTTTGAAGAAGACTATTCTATTATTCTATAATAAATTTGGATGGGAATCTAGATCTAACCTTTAACACTTCTATAAGGGTTGCATATCTATTCTCTATAAGACATTTATCAAACTAGATTTGAAAATGGGTTGGTAATGTGATAACTAGATTATGTGGATGGGAGTTATAAGGTAATGATTGGTGTGGTTGTGGCTCAATCAAGATATCCTTGTTAACACTCCAAACTACACCTTAGGAAGAGGTTGTTTAGGTAAATCTCCAAGTTTTGGGTAACATGGGATTAAACCAAGGCTATGGGTGACCTATGGCTAGGCTAAACCTATATTTTATAGGGATAGTTCCTTTAGTAAATCCATTTTACTAAAATCACTAAAACCTATTAATTATTGGGGTGAAAAGTGATAGATAAATGCATGAAAAGAAACCTATACTATTGGAGGTGATGCAAAAATATGACTTATCCACTTTATCTAAACTTAAACAACAATAATGGACAATACATGAAGTTGAATAAATATCTAAGAGCTTCAAGGAAATAATGTTTCATAGAAAGGTTATATTAGATGACCATAATATGGGGGTAATGAAGGGAAATTCTGATCCAAGATACTTTACCAGTCAAGATTCCACTCTAAGATCATCCATTAATCACTCTAACACACTATATGACCTATATGGAACATATACTGTCATCTAGGTAAGTTAAGGACCTACAAAGGGAGGAGATATACCAATTATGTATATCAAACAAGCATACAATACACTAGAGACTAACATGAAGAAGCTTCAATTTTCCATATAGCAATTCAAGAGGTTTACAAGGTAAAAATCTAGGCAGAGTTTCCTCATACCCAGTTGAGGAATAAATACAATGGCATTAAAGCCTCAATATATAGAAAAATAAGAAGGTAAGAGAGGTAAAAATTTGATTAAGGTGACATGTAGAGGTCATGAATGACCGTAATCCACTCACATAAGAGTTACAATAGCCTTCATGACTCCCTTCATGTGTTGCCTTTATGGTTGGTGGTATTCAATGAAGAGTATGGCATATAGATGGAGTGGTGGAGGTTTATTAAAGATTTATTAACCCCATTCAAGGCATGGACATGACACTTTAGTCAAACACTGTCCCTCTTGGAAACTATAAATGTGCATTATGCTCTAATTAGCCTCCATGAGTAATTAATCAGTCCACCCTTCTCCTTACATGTTGACTAGGCTAAGAAACTATCCATTATCCATGATGACCATAGAATGTGTGCCTAATTCCTTCAATGCATCAGTTATATGGGTGTTATGATCCAAAAATAACTCCCTTATCCACCCCTCTACACCAAAAGTATCTTCTTTTGTTTGATCAAGTAGGTTTATTAGGCTACTAGGCCAAGCCACTTGACTACAAGCTAATTGGATGGCCATGGGGCTTGAATAGGATATTAGGTATATGTAATTAAGTATGATTTATATCTAGATAAACATATTAACCCATGACTTATTTCTTCCAAGTATTACACACCTACAACACTTCCCATTTAGGTAACTAGGACTCCTATTGATAACTTTTTTGGATTGTCTGTTTGGGGCAGACCTGTAGGAGTATTTCCATTAAGGGTTTAAGTGATTGGTGATTTTTAAAGGTGAAATATGCCTCAAGCTACCCTATTCCATTATTTTCAAAATTTCAAATAAATTTGCGCCTTATTTTTTGCTTAAACCCTTGTAAAAGTATAGTTTTTGACAAGTCCATACAATAGTACATACAACTTAATATAATGGATGTGATCTCCTATGAGTGGATTATGATTTTTAGGCATTTTAAAAGCCAATCCAAGGTGTTTGATTGGAAATATCTTAATTTTTATCCCATTGGGTCTGTGTTAGGGTTTATGTAGGGTTTTGTAGGTATGCCATCTTAATGATGGTTCATAAAGTAATTACCTCCAATTTGATTTTTTTTCCATGAATATCTATCCCATAGACCCCCTCAAATATCTGGAAAATCTCTTAGTCTCATGAAAACTGTATGATGAGATATTAGTGTAAGTTGGTAGACTTTGAGATCTTTATTAGGCATTATATGTAGGTTATAATCTTAAGGTTTGTTCATAAATATGATCTCCTTACTGAAACTCTCTCCTCCATGGATGTTGAGTGATTATAGGTCCCCAAATATTCCTAAGAGAAATGGATCTGAGTCATTATGCTTGGTGAGATATGAGAATTTTAATAGGCAGTTCAAGGTGGTATCTTAGGATAGTTGAGCTCAAGAGAGTAATAAGAATAAAATGTCCATTTCCTTATCTTCCTCTATAAATAACAATTTTTTTAGGACTTGTAATATCATAATATGTATTATTCATTCCCTTAAGGCTAGAACGGGATCTTGAACTTATCACTAGGTAGAGATGGGATCTTGAAGGCTTAAAGATGGCTTTATGCCTAATAGGCCTAGATTGAGTTTTAGAAATTTGAGTCACCTATAGTTGGATCAATGACCTCACCATCACCACATCTCAATTTTACCACCTATTCTTAGCCTTTTCACTTTTCTCTAGCTACTTAAACTCCATCTTAGTTTCCTTCTCTCTTAGGACTATGATGAGCATTCTATATAGTTCATTTTATCTCACACAAACTATCCATAAATATTTCCTCTTAGTTATATATTTTATTACATTTAATATTTAAGGTTTCATCTAATTAGGAAATGAGTGAAATTGTCTTTTGTTACATTTTTTATTCTCTATCTTGTTATTTGTGTATAACTTGGATGAAATGAGTATAGTTTTGTATACAAAGATACATCCCTATGGTAGGATAATTTTGAGAAGTCATCAACAATTTTGGCAACACCTTTTTGACAATTTTTTTGAAGACTTGGAAAAGAACACATTGAAATCTGAATATACTTAGTTGATATCCAAAGATGTATATCTCTAAAGACACTCTGAAGATGCTCCAAAGATCTATCTAGTTATGCTCTGAATATGCCTAGTCACACTCTGAAGATGCCCAGCTATATCCTACAGATCAAGATAGTAACTCTAAAGATATATATTGTATATATATATATATATATATATACATTTTCCTTGTTTACATATCTTATTTTAGACATTACTATTCATAGTGATGGTCCAAAATGATCCAGATATAAATTTATTTCTATTTTCTAAATCTAAACATAATCTCTTCACACACACACACACACACACACACACACACACACACACACACACACACACACACACACACACACACACACACACACACACACACACACACACACACACACAAGTTATGCTTGATCTATTGTTAGTTGAATCAGTTATAATACCTCCCTATAATCGTGGGATCTAATTTCTAGATATTATATTTTAAATAAGTGGATTTGGCTATTTAGATCACCAAATTTTATATTCTGAGAGCAATCATTGAGTTATGCTTTAAATACATGTCTCTTTATCATTCTAAGATAATAGGAAATCAAATAATAGAGAGAAGAAACATTCAAGTTTAATTTCATGTGTATTTATATGTTCTTTTTGATAATGAAGTATTAATAAAAGTTCAACATTCCATTTCATTATAGTAAAAGCTGATCCTATTCTGAGGAAGGAACAAGGGCCCACTTCTCTTCAAAGATCAAGACAATTAGTATTTTTAAGTTTATAGTTTAAAAGTATATTTATTTTGATTCAAGTATATTTAATTTTAATGTAAATGTGATTTTATTTTCAATGCAAAGTGTGATTTCCCTTTTAATGCAAGTTTGATTTTATTAAATGCAAGGTTTTTTTCAATTCAATGTGAGTTTCCTTTCTACAAAGTGTGTCTTTAAATTCTCATAAGAGGTAAAGTTTGTTAACTCATCTCCATATTTAGAATTTGTTAGGAAGTAGTCTAGGTGACAATAAACAATCAACATTCTCATATTTTTAAATACAACATTGTTCTACTCAGTCAGGCGAGTCGAGTGAGGACACTATAGTGTCTTATGCTTGATGTTTATGTTTTGAATGTTTATGGTGTAAATAAAAGATTCCTTTCAACAAGGAATGCCATATGATATATTTAGTTAGCAAAATTTTTTAGATTTACTTTTCTACAACATAAAATTAGAATCTTATTTGTTGTTTTTAGGATTTAGACATCAATAAAAGAGTAAACCTCCCAAATAATGAACTGCTAACTCAAATATCCAACATCTCATTGGATATATCCTTGGACACTGGCCTTGGTAGAAAATGACACCAGTCCATTGATTGGTTAAATGAGAGGTATAAAGAGAACCTATCATTTTTGGCACCATTGTTGGGGACTCTTAATCAATAAGTGTTAGTGAGATCATATATTAGAGTTATACAGGAAAAAATCAAAAACATTAATATACACCAAAAACACAAAAAACAATCTAGGACTCCTTTGATTTATGAACTACCCAAGATATTCTTAAGGATGATTTATCTCTAAAGGATCCCAAATAAAATAAGAAGAGAGGATTATATCATTACTAGAAATATCAAGAATTGAAATAAAGGCAATTGAAAACCATATATAATTTTTTTATAAATCCTCTCCTAAAAAATTTTCCTCCTCACAAACATATCCTATCAGAAGAATTCTATTCAAGTCATCTTCCCCTATAAGATATGAACATGCACATGTAGAAAACCCTGATCGATAGTATCAACATGACATAAATTTTTCCTATCCAATTAGTTTGGGTCCTGATGATAGATCCTCCATGAAAAATATCCCACCATTTATTTTACCTACCTTTATAGGTAAATCCTTAGACGATCCAGATTAGTTCCTCTTTGAATTTTAGGTTCTTTGACAAACATATGACTATGCCAATGATAATCAAAATTTGAATTTATTCCCATCTACACTTAAGGATGCATACATGAGATCATTCATGGGCCTTGAGGGTAATTTTATAAGAACTCGGGAAGAAATGGAAACTGCATTTCTTGATAAATATCAAGATTATTGTAGAGTCAGATAATGAAAAGTTTTTTTTTTCAAGATCAAATAAAATGAATATGAAGCCTTAGAATATTACCTTGATAGGTTTGTATTTTATCATAATTGGATTGGTTACCAACTCAAAGCGAAGGTCATCAAGATAGTATTTATTGAAGGCTTAGATGATAATGCATGTGATGCTTTAAACCTAATGGGAAAGGGTGACATTAACAAGTTAACCTTTAATCAAATTTTAGCATTATGTACTAACTATTCTAGAACAAGACCTAGCATAAGAAAATCATGGTTAGGAAAATCACCTAAATTTGGCCAATTAATGGAAGCATTTGTTAATTTCAAAATATATATTCTAGTATAATTGACATCTATATTAGATGATGTCAAACTAAAAGCCAATACCACTAATGTTAAATAGTTCTCAATATATTATCCTAGATGTAGACTCAAACATGTTGTAAAAGATTGTCCTATAAATTAAATAGAGGTATGTGGTATTTTAAACCTAAACCATGACACCAAGAATTGCAATCATCTTCCTATCATGAGAAACCAAGTAAAATAAGTAGTATATGTTGTTGAGGAAGTGGAATTTATCCAAAGACAAGGAAACTAGTACTCCCAACCTTAAAATAAATTTGGACCATGATTTCCCCCCAATCCATGGATGATACCATGGGATGGTCAAGTCATACCACAAATGTGGGGACTAACACCACAACCATAACCATAAGATACTCAAGAATGGATGCCATAGATGTGGGGAATGCCTTAAAATCTTTCACAACCTTGGGAGTAACAATAAAATCAATAACTACATCTGATAAAATAATGACCACCTCAATGACCAAATCAACAATATCAAATGTAGAGAATCTTTCATCCATAGTAGGATATGATGACTTCACAACCTTAGCCACCACCACAGTTACCTATCTAACTAGTGATAAATCCTAAAAATAGGAAAAATACCTTTATTTATAGAGATGATCAAGAAAGTAGTGTTTCAAGTGGTTCAATTGAGTGTAACAATGTTTTGATCAGGTCATGAAAGGTAGTAGTAGACTCAACCATTACCATAAATAAAATTCCAAATGATTAAAACACTCCTAAGTCACTTGTAGTCCAAGAACCAAATGAAGAAAATGTAGAAACCACCACAACTACAATTACACCAAACACAATTCAAGATCCCCTCAATGTTCCAATTTTTGAGAGACTTAAGGAAGAAAAACCTAGGGAGGATTCTAAATTAATGCACAAATTAAGATAGATGAAGATATAAATTCCAATTTTAAGAGTCATTAAGGATATTCCTAAGTTGAATCAAATCATTAAAGGATTTTTCATCAAAACACTAGGTAGAAAGAAACAATATAATAAAGAATTTTAGGTAACTAGCAAAATTATTGATTTACTAGTAAGAAACATACTTGTTCCAAAATACAGAGACCCTAGTAGTCCTATGATGACTGTGACAATTGGGAATAAGTCTATACTAAATGTGATTATATATGTGGTTAATACCATCAACATAATGACTATCAAAATAGTAGAATATTTATCCCTCATAGGGCTTTAAACTACCATTATAATCTTGCAAATGGTAGATTAATCCACTACTACACCTGAAAGAACCATAAAAAATGTTCTAGTCACCATATAATCTTGGCAATACCCTATGGATTTCATGATCCTTTAACCTAAAACCATGGAGTTAAGGTATCCATTTATTCTTAGAAGAGCTTGGTTAGCTAAAATCATATCATGAATTAACTATAGATCTAGTAATATGACCATTTCTAATGGAATTCATGTAAAACAAATATACCTTTATCCACCTACTTGACCTTCATTAGATCTTTTTAAATAGATATGGGTGGATCAACTTGAACAAAATCAGACTAGTGTGTCTTCCTTATCTATGGTTACCATAAAATAACATGTCCACTAATTTTAAGAATAGATAATAGAATATTTGGACCAAGATAGTATAGCTCTGAAGTCTAATAGCCTAGTTGTAAAGTCTAATAGCCTAGCTCTGAAGTCTAAAAGCCTAGCTCCAAAGACTAATAGCTTAGCTATAAATATTCATATCTTAGCTTTGAAGATTGATAAATTAGCTAAAAATATGAATAATCATGAATGGGAGGAATTTAACTCCACAACTAAGAACAAAGATAATGCCATAAGTTCCCCAAACATGTTATGTAGTCTGCAAGATATCCAGTAAGCCATAGTTGACTGGGCTAAAAATGGGTAGAATTAATTTTTAAATGATTTTAATGTTGGGGGATCAAACCAACAATAGATTACACTTGTGAAAGCAATAAATGCAGAAATAAATCAGATAGATAAGTAACTGAAATGATAAATAACACAGAACAAGATATACAAGAAAACACCCTGAAAACTTGTATTGAAACTCTTTACAATAGGAATACAAATTTGAAGAAACTTCGTTCTTCCACACCTCTCTCAGATGCACACAAGATCTCTCACTAGATCTTTATTCCTTAAGAGCTCACTCTCAAGTACACTCAAATCCAACAACCTGGATTGATACAACTCTGTACTGTCCTTCAAACATTCACAATGTTCTACTCTTACAGTTCTACACACAACACTTACAATTCTAAGCTAAGAAGATCTTCCTACATATAGAAATAGGAAACTTGAGCATGCTCTTACAACAAACAGTTAAGCCTCTTGAACAAGGGCTCTAAAAATAATATTGCTAATAATAGAGACGCAAGCTTGAGTCCACGACTCAAACTTATCATGCAAACACTCGCTGCTGTCTACGGAAATAGATTTTTGGACACATAGGTAACCGACGTCGGTTCCTGCCTGTTCGCCTGTGACCATCGCCGGCCGACCCTATCGCCGACGTCGGCACCTCTGCAACTGCTACTAA